>PYHW01009979.1:9702031-9715856 GCA_013186435.1 Turdus rufiventris
TATATTTATATATAAAAGAGATCTGCAATCAAATTAATAACTGTTGTTTGTCTGTCAGATACTTTATAGTAATGCTGGATTGTACAATATATCTGGACTGTTTTTCACTCATCTCAAAATGCTGCCTATGTTGATAAAGACTATTAAAATCATCTAGTATGAAATTATCTCTGGAGGCTAAAAAATTTCAAAAATAATATTGTAAGGATTATTGTAAATCAGAGATTAAGATTTATGTGTTACTTTTTGAGATGAAACATGCTGATTTCTTGATTGCTGTATTATTTTGAACTATGAACATGAAAAATTTCCAAAATTAATTCCCTTCCACAAGCATTATTTTCTTATTCGTTTTAGTACTACTTCCTGGAACAAGTCCTGTTGATTTCAATCAGGAAAGCAAGCAAAGCTTGGACCAGCAGTGTCAGTACAATAGGAATGATAAATCTCCTTCCCAATTTAAACAAGAAAAGACTTGCCTTTTGAGGAGAGATGAGATAGCACAGCAACAGCTGTGTTCTTCTTAGAGTACCCTGTCTTGGACACACTGGTAAAACACATTTTCCTTTTTGATCTAGATCCAAAAATTAAAGCTGTTTAAATACACTTAGCATGCGGCTGTTGCACTCTTTTCAAACAGAAAACAAAGAGACATGCACCAAGTCCTTATTTGCTGAACTGCACCTTTGTTCTAGGCAGAATGCTAATGGAAAACCTGCTACTTACACTGCTCCTGCTACTTTGCAGAGCAGTGATTTGATCTGACAAAGAGCTTCTAGCAAAAAATATCCTGTTAATAAAATCAGACCCACTGTGCTGCACCCTTTCAGAGTGACTGTGGGCAGAAACCATCAGCAGTTCGGGGCATGAATAAATGAAGCTGAAGCATATAAAAGCCTTGGCCATGGTAGTGCATGGTAGTGTTTGTTGCCCTTCCAAGAAATTCTTGTGCAAGGATATTCAAGCAATGAAAATAAGATTTGATTGTTTACCAATTCTATCAATTTCTTAACATGCTTCTATCAACTCCATTGAGGCTGCCTCAAAGACAGGGTGAATCAGACATGTCAGTCCTTTTCTGGAGTACTATACCCCTTTTTTGAAAAAGCATAAATTGTTTAAAATGAAAAATGTAAAAACAGCTGAATCAAGGAAAATACAATGTAAATTAAGAAACACTTTTTTTTTTTTTTTTTTTTCATCAAATCCATGATAGTATTTGAGTAATTTAATTCTATGAGGCATAAATCAGTGGATTCTGGTTTGGACAGTGCCATCTGTCCCATGGCAAGTGTCACAGCTGGGATTGGGGAAAAATATCCATACATTCAATGAATCTACTCCCATGCTTTCAATATTCTAAGCATAAAGGAAGTTGATTACATTGGCATTCAGCTTTTTTCATTCTTTAGTAAATATTCACAAACTCCTAAGTAATTGAGGGTAAAAAGATACAAAAAGTAACAGTTATATCATAGGATAGCAGTGGAGTTAATTACTATCTGACTCTCTAGAGACACTCTTATCTACCCCAGTTCCCTGGGGATTTTCCATGTCTACAGTCTAGGTAGCCCTTTCTGTTTTGGGGGATTTCAATCTTGTTTTCTTTGTCTCAGGAGTGCTTTTCTGCTTATGCACTGTTTTTGTGTGACTGCTTTATTACCCTTTCTTATGTGAATCTCATTCATGTCCTTCTTTTCTGGCCACTTGCCAGCCAGAGAACAGCTTCTCATATCCCATTTATCTTCCTAATAAGTCTCTTCTTGAAACTCCTAGGGTCCCCATATAAATGACTCACAATCCCCGTGTGTAAGTAGCTGCTGTCTTAAGTGCTTCCTTGACTCAGGTGTTTGATCTTGTCTTTCTCTGATGTCTTTGAAGTACTTTATTAATTCCAGAGGGAAAAGAATATCATCTGAAATCCAGGTTTTGTCTGCAGTTCAGCCCTAATGTTGTCCTGTTTTCAAGAAAGAGCATGGAATCTCTTCAAATGCACTGTTAAAACCAGCTAATTGCTGACACTTGATCACAAGACCTCTTCCACAACGTAAATACGATTGCTTAGTTTAAACCTACAGCAGATTTTGAAAAATCACTGGGAAAAAAATATGGCAGTAGATGTCTGCACTTATGCTGGAGAAATCTGGTTTATTATTGTGACATTGATATCAAAAGGGGTCTGTTTTAGAAAGGGATTAGCATTGCTTTAATCTGCTTTAATATTCATAGAATCATAGAACGGTTTGGTTTGGAAAGGACCTTGAAAGATCATCTAGTCCACCCCATGCGAGGCAATATCATACAGGGATGTTTATATAAGAATTAATGTTCTGAAAAAGTTNTTTTTTTTTTTTTTTTTTTTTTTTTCCCCTTGTTTTTGTTTGTTTTTTCTTTAATCAGTGCTGGAATGCCACGAACGTTTCTGCCGGTGCGGTGCCTGCGGAGCGCTCCGTGTCTCCAGCACCACGGACAGCGCCGGCGGAGCGCTCCGGGCACCACGCCCTGCCGCTGCCCCAGCCCCTTCCTGGGCCGGGCACTGCCGGACAAACTGCTCGGAACCGCCCCAGATGTGTGCATGCCATGGCCATTAGTCTTAATGGGATGCTAACCAGACTCCAGTCTTACGGGAACCGTGCTTATGCAGGGAGCATGATTGATGATGACGGGAAATGGACTCAGCCTTGGACATCCTGAATAGAATATCTTCTATTTGCGCTTCTCTGAATGTAATGTTGAGAGGGCTTCGAAACAGCAGAATACACATAACATTGAAAAGTGTATTATGTATACACTGAGGTCCACTCATTGTTACATTGGATAAATTTTATCTGTGGCATAACCTGAATATTTCACTTAGATGAGTCAGAGTGTGCTTCATAAAACTTATGCTCCAGGGTACATGGCGTGAATTGCAGAAATGGAAAGGTAAAAGCAAAATATTTTTTACATCTTAAGTTGTTTAAAGGGTTGAGTCTACATAGCAAATGGCAGCAGTTGTGATGGCAAATAACACAATTCATCAGAGCCAACAAAATAACATGTAAGCTGATCAGACTGTCTTTCTAAAGCTTCTTGGATGATTCCAGTCCTGCTCTGTTGCTTAGCAGATGGGTAAAAGGACTGATGTTTTCTCAAAAAGCTCTGCCTTTACTGCACATGTACCTCTGGCTGTGGAGAACATCAATGAGAAAATCTCCTGATTTTCCTGCTTTGCTATGTTTTGGCTCTTGATGAAAGATCAGAGCTCATTGCTGTTATAAGTGCATGCAGGGTAGTTTGAGCCCTTTCATCTGAACTCAAGTATTATTCAGGCAAAACTTAAAACAAAAGGGCAATTCTTCAAAATCCATGCAGGCAAGATAGTTCAGTGGAAAGAAAAAGTGATTTTTTTCAGTGCAAAAAACTGAATATATAGTAGTCTTGATTAAGAGTAAATGGTAGCGATTATGTGTGTTTCAATCAGTACTTGATATTATTATTGAAGTTTTCACATGTACATTAAATTGTCTTTTTATACATAGGGTTGTAGCTGCTTCTCCAATCTTGAAAATCAAAATGGCTTTCAAAAAAGCACTGAGCAAGTGCAGCCTGTCAAGTTCTGTGCATAAAAAGAAATAATCCTATGACCTGCTTTTCTGTTCAATGTGTTAGCTAAAATGTTTTTGGCACAACAAGAGAGATGGCTCCTTGGCTCCCTGCCATATGTGTCTTTTCCATACCTGGAGCCATCAGTTGCTTTACTCCCCATCCTTTCTTCCTCACTATAGCCCTAGAATATAAAATACTCAATAAATTTACATTCGCTTGTACTTTAATTATAATGTTTTCACACCCCAATGTTAAATTGAATGTATGTATGAAGTTCTCAAAAATGGGTGGATAAGATATCCTGTCTGTAGGCTTTTGGGCAGAGATGAGATAATTCACAGTATTATTTTTAGAGGCGCATGTGTTTAAAGAATGTGATTTTTTTCCCTTGAGCTTCACACAGTCCTAGGATGCACTGACACAGATATTCTTAAACACAGCAGTAATATGGTACTTTAACAAGCTTGATCCAAGCACAAACTGAACAATAATCTGTTTGCCCTGTAGTGTTTGTGAAGGACAGAGAAGGCATGAGAAGCAGTGCCCATGCACCCACCAAAACTCCTGTTGCAGCTGTGGAGACAGCAGAGTAATCTGTGGAGCAGCCATGCCATCTCCATAGTAACAACAGGGATGAGCATGTATTGAGCATGCACTATTCCTATTGCTATGCAACCTCTTGCCTCAGGAATTTTTCTGTGCTGACTCCAAACAGAACCTTGCTTTTCCCGTAAACCATCTGGAAATACAGAGATTGCAGAGCAACCCTGTACTGTTAGACAAGACTGAATAAACAAAGGCAAATTTTGTGTCAGAATGCTAAGCCACCAAAAAAGTAAAAGCCATAAATCTACTTGTTGAAGAGACTGTGGAATAAATAGCACTTATTGAATAAAGAATTAGGTGACATTGCATGCTTTTAGATTCCTTCTGTTCACTCCGACCTCAGGAAACTCAGCTGTAAATTTTCCACTTGCTCAGTGAAAGGAGGTGGATTAGACAGCATATTAGCCACAACCACCTCTGTGAATCACTTGGAAAAATCTGCTGTTTTTTCCACCAAAGAGGAAAGCAGAAATGGGTTCAAATTAAATTACCTGAAAATATCAAAGGGGAAAAGGTATTTTTTAAACAATATTTTAAAAGCCTCCAGTAGTTTGGAATCTGATTATTGGTGGGAACATGTGTGTGGCTCCTTGCCAGCTGACTGAGCCTGCTCTATGCACACACCTGGTAACTCCACTTTTCTCCAAGCCAAGTAGTACCCAGGTAACTAGTAGTGTGAATATATACAATGGTGCACCTCTCATCAATGTTTTATAGCCCTGAATTACTTCATGCTCACCACAACTTCTGGGCTGCAGACAATGTGAGCTCAGTGTTACCATGGACAGTTGAGCTGATACACCACAAAGAATTTCATGCATTCTGTTCCACGGTTAGTGCAGTCAATTTGTATGCAGGCACCACATTTCACATAACACATGCCTGAGTTTCAAGTTTGCACACACCAAGGGCTGAAGATGATGCAAAACCACCCAGCTGGATCCATGACCTTTTTCGTTGCTTATAATTCTGAATATAATGCTTATATTTTGAATATATGGAAGTGTGACTAGTTCATCTCCACATTTTTTCCAGATTTTGTCTTTTTATTGGCCCCTTTCTCATTTCTTCCCCCAGCAAATTAATGTCTATTCTCTCTCTGTGTACTGTAAGGTTTTCATTATTTTACCGTTTTTATTGCTTAATTTTCTGGGATTTCCTACTATGTCTATATAGACAATGTTGGCACGACCAATGGGCAGAAAGATTGGAATCCCTAAGGCAGGAAAATGTAATCTGATTTGCATAGTATTTTTCTGTAATGGTGGATCTTCCACTGAAGCATCAAAAAGAGGATTTATATATGGTCAAAGATTTAACCCATAGTTCCTAGATAAAATGGTGATAAATATGTCAGAAATTCACCCCAAAAGACATTATTGCTAATATACACAGGAAATTAAATCTGTAGAGCTGCCTATAGTTGTTCCTTCTAATGACTAGATTCTGAATATTTTCCTGGCTTTAAATGAAATGTTTTAATTATATTTCTTTCTTAATCTGTGTACTTTTTTTGCTGAAAATACGAAGTGGTGACACATGAAACTGCATGTCTTAAGAAGTGAGATGAATAAAGAAAAGGTTTCTGAGATGCTGTTTTTGATACTAACATTTACTGACAAGTTTGTTACACTACCCAGCAGTGCTGACCTTATTATGCCAGTCTCATCTTCAGGCAGCCTCCATGCAGCAAAGGAAAAAGAGGGTAGCCTATTTTTATAAAATACAAAATGTGCACAGATCACAGTGCTCACTGAAGCAAACACATGATGACTTTAAAGGACTAATAATAATAATAATAATAATAATAATAATTAATAAGAGGGTATTTTTTTCTTGTAAGAGAAAATCTGCTAATATTCAAAGAACTGTGCAGGATTATAACCAGGACAGATAGGCAGCAATTTTGCCTGAGAATTCAGTGAATAAAGCATTTGAGAAAAAATCTCTAAGCCAGATGTTATTAGCAGTGGTATGTATGCTTATGTGCCAAGGTTTTGGGAGCAGGGGGGCTGAAGGGGTGACTTCTGTGAGAAGATAACAGAAGCTTCCCCCATGTCAGACAGAGCCAGTTCCAGAAAGCTCCAAAACAGCCTCTGGCCAGAGCTGAGTCCTTTAAGCTTTGCTGGTAGTGCCTGTGTGATAATGTGTTTCAGAAAGGTTAAAAGGCGCTGCACAGCTCTTGTGAGAGACGAGTGAGAAAGTGTGAGAAAAGCAGTCCTGCAGACACCAAGGTCAGTGAAGAAGGAGCGGGAGGAGCCCCAGGCACCGGAGCACAGGTTCCCTTGGAAAAGACTGTGGTGCTGCTCGTTGCCCCCCTGCAGCTCGTGAGGAGGGGAATGTGCCCTGAGAAACCCTATAGTGGAGCAGCTAAATGTATCATACAATCATAGAATGGTTTGGCTTGAAAGGAACCTTGAAAATTATCTATTTCCAACTCCTCTGCCATCTCTCGTGTTTCTCAGACAGGGCTAAAACTTATGGTACACAGTTTGAGAATGTGAACCCCTTTCCAGAGGGGCATGATGATGATAGCTAGACTAAAGGTATTCCGAAGAACAGAAAGCCTACCTATCAATACCTGTTGCTTTTTTAAAGCTTATTTAAAATTGACAAAGATAAAGGAACAAACAAGTGAAACAAGTTAATCTCCTATGCTTAATACAATACCAGAAGAACTTGTATTATGGCAGAGAGAAAAAGGATAAAACATGGACACACTGATAATCCCAGTGGAGGTGACATAAACAACTGCCTTTTGTCACCAAAGCAGATCACTTGTTTGTGAGAAGTTTCCTCAGTAATGGCTTACCCTATATTTCAGTGGAAGAGCAAGGTTTTCAGTTTCCACAGCTGTCAGTCTGATACGTGTTTTGATGTCTCATATCCATTGAGCTGCATCTCCTTGACAGTAGTAGCCCTGCAAAGCTTTCATATTTCAGTTTGACTCAGATCCATGATGTTACTGACACGGAGTGAGATCTTTAGAATAGGATCTTCTGCTCTGTGAGCTTGTTTCATTTGAAAGGGAATCATAGAACTGTTGAGTTTGTAAAAGACCTGTAAGATGATCGAATCCAGCCAGTAACCCAGCACTCCCAACTCCACCACTAAACCATGTCCCTATGTGCCACACATCTGCTAATTATCTCCAGGGATGGGTGACTCATCCGCTTCCTTGGGCAGCCTGTTCCAATGCTTTAAAATGCTTCCAGGGAAGAAATGTTTCCAAATATCAAATCTTAACTTGCCTGGACACAATTTCCCTGAACAAGGTGATTTTGAAGAGGTGATTTCCTCTTGTCCTATCACTTGTTACATCACAGAACAGACCAAATCCCACCTCAGTGTAGCCTCCTTTCAGGGTCTTTCAGGGAGTTTTGGATAGGGATAAGGTCCCCCTGAGCTTCCTTTTCTCAAGAGTAAGCACTCCCAGCTCCTTCAGCTGTTCCTATCAGCTTCCAGCTGTCTGTCTCAGCATTAGAGTGGATTTGTACTGTTTACATACTAAAGGAAAAAAAAAAAAACCAAAAAAACAACCAAAACTGATTTTCTGGAGGCTTCAATCACTTCCTGTTAAGAAAGCTGGGAATATTCTTGTTATCAAATTTAGAAGTTGTGCACTTCTATGTATCGGTCAAAGTGAACTTTGGTGCTAGTGTAACCAAATATTTAAAATAAGATAAATAAGAGAGAAAATATTCTAAATTCCCATAAAGCACAAACTGTAAAACAACATGGCAAAATATTATGAGTTTAATGAAAGTACATGCATACAAAGAAGGTAGAAATTTACTGTAAAGTTATGAACCAAAGTAATGAGAAAAAAAAGTCCTCCTTTCTTCAATGAAATATTAAGTTTACTTAACCTTCTATTTTCTCTATTTTTCTTTCATCCCTTTAGAATGAAAGGAAATGTGGTATATGTTTTCTTCTGATGCCAAATACTGCTGTGAAGTCCTTGTGAGACTTTGTGAGTATTGTCCAGAAATAAATTTCCCCTCTTATTTTATGAGTAGGTTAGTGTTGTAACTCTGTACCCTGTACCCTGTAAACCCCAAAGCTTTAAGAATGGTATGTTCCTTTAACCCTGTAACCCCTGCAACACCTATGGACTGACCCCCTGCGAGGGATTGGCAAGAAGCCAAATGACCCCTCCCATTCCCTGACCCTTAAAAACCCCTGACACCCTTTCCTAGCTTTCTTTCCCTGCTCTGCCACATGGGAGCCACAAGAATAAACTGAACAGTAATATCCCTGGGGTAAGAGCCTCTGATATTTATCTATTCTCATGATACAGCACCCTAGGCCAATTCCAGAACAGGGTGTAGTATCAGGTTAGAAAAGTACAAAGCTGAATAAATGTACCTTTTTGCCAGGCAGGTGGATGGATACACCTTACCCCAAGCTGCAGTCTGTTAGAAAGAAAATATTGCTTTGTTTATCAATAATTTATCATGACTAGTCTGGATTCCTGTGCTTTTTATATGAAGTGATGGTGATGGCATGCTAGGAGTATTTTACTGAACTTCAAAGAGACCAGACAAAGAGAGAAAAGAGAGTGAGAAAAGTTGAACACTCATCAGACTTTCTACCTGTCAGCAGTTGCATTTTAGATCAAAGATGTTATTTATGTGCAAAAACTGTAGTCCATCTCAGTAATCAAAACCATTTCTAACACCACAGTGAAAACAAAGCCATAGAATTGCCTGCTGGCTTTTCCCAATGTTTCCATAAGATTTCATCATCCGTTCTCCACTGACAGGAACCAGGAACCATTCAAGTGTTTTTATCTTCTCATCATCCTACAAAATGTCTATGTTCTTGTGAATAAAATCTCTAGATCCTCCTTCATGAAATCTCCATTGTATTCATTACAAAAAAAATCAAAGAAAATCAAAAAAATCTTAGGTGTGTGGATGGTATCTCTATTTCTTCTCATTAAACCCTTTTGTTCTGGTGCTAAGTAACACAAAATCCTCTGAACTTGATAATTCTTGATGTGGGTTCTGCTTTGTGAGCTGTTCTGAAGATACCTTCACCCAGAGAATATTCTTACTGATTCTTCTGAGCTGGTTTTGTCTATAGCCAGTTTGTTTCAGCAGACTTCTACTCTTAAGCTTACCAGTTCTGTATGTTATCTGCAATTTTATCAATTGCCGAATGATCTGTCCCAGATATCTTGCTTTAGACTAAAGTGTATTTTAAAATTGGACAGAATTTCTTTTAAATTAGGATGTAGTGTTCATCCTTTGTATAGGGTTGTTTGAATTCAATTCTGAGTAGTTCTGCTCTAACATTCACAGTTAATATGAGAAAAATAGGGTAGCAGTTATCAGACCATAAATATATCTATAAAGTCTCACCCCACCCCTCACCCTGTAATCTAAAAAGTCTTCCTAGAAGGCAGAAGTAGCTGACAGTAAGCAAAGGTCACAATCACTCAATCACATTCCATTTTTCAGGCTGTCTGGCTTTCCTCAAGCTTCTCATGGGGGCTGTTTTTCAGCAGAGATTGTGTTTTCACGCACTGTGATGCATGGAGGAACATCAGAACTCCGTTACTCGTTTTAATTTTCTCACTGAAAGTAAGCATTTGTGCTCCTTTGCTACTGAAGAAAATGATAATAAATTCATGAGTACAGGCAGATCCTGAGAGCTGTTCAAAGCAACCTTGACTTTCCAGCCTATTATCTCTTTGGTTTGCCTGTGAGGTTATTATGGACTACTTATGCCTTGCTAAAGCGTCTAAAACAGGTTTCCAGCTATTCTATGACCCATTCATCTCATAACAGAGCCATCAGACTTGCCAGGTGTGAGGAACCCTTGACATATCTGTGCTGGCTGCTCCCAGTCAAATTTCTGTGCCTGGAAATGTCTTCCAGGAAAGCTTGCCTCCTAATTTTCCTGTGGACAGTTATTAAGTGAACAGGCTTCTTCTTTTCTTGCCCTTTTAAGGTGGGTGCTACATTTGACTTTATTACAGTCACTGGAGATTTCACCTAAGTTTTGTGACCTTACAATGATGAATTAGAGTGGCTTTACAACAGCAAATGGCACATCTCATCTAGTTCTATAGGCTTGTTTACATCCACTTTTCTTGAGTGATCTCTAATTTTGTTCAAAAAGTCAGAGACAGATGCATAGTGGGAAAGCCTTCACAGTTGATCTTAATATGGGAACTTTTACACCATTTTCATTACACTTGGGAGTTATAAAAGCATCTGTAAACCCAAACCAGCATAATGAAGGATTGAAAAGGGAGAAATTTGGCTACAATAATACTGCCCCACGATATTTAATTTAAATCAGACTACATTTAGTCTGGTACAGATTTCCTCTTATATGAATTTCAGGGTTTTGGTGTTTTGGGAGGGTGTTTTGTTGTTTGTTGCTTGTTTTTTTTGTTTAAATCTTTCTTCTGGCAGATTTATGTAGACAAAACAACTACACCTGACTGAGTTATTCAGCAAATGTCACACATTAAATCTGACCTGAAAACAAGTGTCTCTCAACACACAAGTTAAGAGGGGTTTTTGAATGTTGGCTCTTTCTAAGGCATTTATAGTGTTAGTGCATATCCGAATGCAATGAATAAAAATTGAAGAAAATCTCATTAATTCTAGCATAAAACTGTATGCCATGCTTCAGGGGGCAGCATCCTAACAATACGCTGTGTTTGAAAGATTGAACTTGTTAATTTATGGTGGCATGACTATAAATCCACATGGAACAGGATCATTCTGGTTTGCATGCATGAATTATCACTTATTTCTATTTTATCAGGAAATTCAATCTAAACTAAATAACTTCCTTGCAGAGATTTTGTGGTGAGGTCTTTTTGTTTGTTTGTTTGTTTGTTTTTCACATTGGAGATTATTGGATTGTACTGTTGGACTCAAGCACAGCATTGCCATCTGGTCAAGAGAGGTGATTCTCCCTCTGGTGTGTCCCCACCTTGAATGCTGTGTCCAGTTTGGGGCTCCACAGTACAAAGTTTTGGAGAGTGTCCATAAAAGGGCCACCAAGGTGGTGAAAGTCCCCAAGGGCAAGACTTACAAGGAGTGGCTGAGGTCACTTAGCACAGATTGAAGGAAGGAAGGCTGAGGGGTGACCTTATCACAGTCTGCAACTTCCAAAGGGAGGGCAGTGGAGCGGGAGGTGCTGATCTCTCTCTGGTGACCAGCAACAGGACACAAGCAAATAGAATGAAGCTGTGTCCGAGCAGGTTCAGATTGGACATCAGGAAAAGTTTCTCCACTAAGGAAGTGGCTAATCACTGGAACAGCCTACCCAGGGAAGTGGTCATGCACCAAGCCAGCCAGAGTTCCAGGATTGTTTGGAGGGTGCTCTTAGTCATACTTTTAAATTTTATCTAGTCCTGCAAGGAGCAGAGAATTGGAGTTGATGATCCTTATGGGTACCTTCCAACCTGAAATATTTTACTATTTTATGTGTCTATATGTGCCAAAATAATAAGCAAAATCTTCTAGGCAGAGAAATGGATATGCTTATACCCAGTTCCTGGGATCCAGAGAAGTTTTGACAATGCCTCTGAGCTCACATACCAGGAGCTACAGGAAAGCAGAGAATTGGTCCCATGAGGTGTTGAGTTCCTTCAGATCTTTTGGGTGTCTCTGATAGTTGGGTGTTGTGAAGAACACTCTATGACTGAGCCCTGTGGCCCCAGAGGGTTTGAGAGCTTGCTGTGTGCACCAGGAGAGAGACTGAAGGCTTGCTGCATTAGATAGGCATTATGGTCCTTCATTTAAATAGTCACCATTCTCTTCCTTCTTTGCTCTCTTCTTCCCCATGATGGCATTGACTCTGACTGTATTAGTGAACAGCAAAATAGTTTCTATAGCTTTTGTCTCCACCACCTGGCCATAATGGCAGCTGGAATAACGCAGCCTCATACAGATTTTTGTCTCCAGAGGAAAGCTTTAGCTTAAAATGAAAAGCTGTGTATAACTTTTGCTTATCTGATAGTGTCTCATCTGTAAATGGGTAGCATAGCAGCTGCTCAAACCCATTCTGTTTCTTCTCTCTTTTTTTTTTTTTTTCCTTGCTCAAGGCTTGCAGTCTGAATGTTAGGGAAAAAAGGTGAATTCAGAATTTAATCTCCTTTCCCTTATATCTTAGAAGTGAAATCCACACACCCTCCCCCCCCTCAAAAAAAAAAAAAAATCCCTTCATCACACAGGAAATATAATTTTCTGATTTAGCCAGATCAAATTCAGAATGAGAACTGGAATCTGTCTGGCTTCATGGCTCCTTAGAGACAAGCTATTTTAAGGACAATTTATAAACGTCTCCAAATGAGGGCAAATGCTGACACCCAGAGGCAGGATAATGTAAACTTCACAGTGGCTCATGCAAGTGTGAACGCTGACTGCACATCAAAAGAAGCTTCAAGAATGGCTTCTGAGGAACCTTTTCACATATTTACAGCTGTAATTCAGGTTAATATTTGTATAAACCAACTTTGAGCAGGAGGTCAGACTAGACACTGCATGAGGTACCTTCCAGCCTGAATTGCTCTGCTATCGTGTGACTGAATTCACACAACAATATTACATGTTAGGAAGAGCTTGGGACTAGGGACTACTTCATTAACTTATATAATACATTACCTTAGCACCACTTTGGGATAGAGATAAAGGAAGACCCAGCTACTTACATCATCACATCATGTTATCTCATTCTGTAGTATGAGGTAAGAATAATCTACAAAACTACTTTTTAGCCTGAAATTCAATCAGTCTGGATGGCTGTAAAATATGAGAAAATATTAGATCATAATCCACGAAGATATTTTATTAGAAAAAAATACATCTGTCCACAGAAACAAGGCTAAAAATAAAATACCTAATGACCATTCATTATTTTTATAAATTAAAGCAGCTGTGGGTTTGTTGGTCTGCAGAAATATTTCTAAATATTGAACAGTCCTTGCCTTACAGAAAAAGTGAGGGAAGACTCATCTAAGGAACAGGTTTCTATTGTCAAAAGGGGCCTGAATGATGATTGCCTTGGACATTGGACAGTGCTGGCGTTTCCTAGTTTCCAAGTGCCTTATTTTATAACATTAGCAATATTTTCTTCTGATAGACATGCTAACATGTAGGATGAGTGCAAATGTTTGAGTCATTAAATTCACTGCAAAGACTTCAGGGATTTTCTTTTCTCCCCCTTTTTCTCACCAGAATGTTCATCTTAAAAGCATTTGACTTACAGTAATTTCACGACTATAAGGCGCACCCTTTTGACTAAAATTTTCCCCCAAACCCGGAAGTGTGCCTTATAGTCCGGTGCGCCTTACATGATGGACAAAGTTTGGAAAAATGCGAACCCGGAAGTGCGGTCTGCAAGCTGAGCCAGGACCCGCAGGAGCTGCGGTCGTGCGGGGGGAGTCGGGAACTGCGGGAGCCACGGCTACTGGGCGGGGGAAACCGGGAACCGGCGCGGTCGCTGGCCAGGGAGAAGCAGGGAGGAAGCGGTGTGGCCATGGGAAAGCACCGAGAAGTGGCAAGAAAGCGTCGTGAAAAGTGGCCGAAAAAGCGGCAAAAAATCGCTGCGAAAAGCGGCCAAAAAGCGGCGAGAAATTGCCGCGAAAATGAGGTGAAAAAGC
>PYHW01009979.1:9723139-9733253 GCA_013186435.1 Turdus rufiventris
CATGTCCATCTGAATTAGTGCCAAAACATATCCTCCTGATGACTTTTTAAATACCAGGACTATAGTTAAAATGTTCCAGCAGAAGAGCTGATTGAGAATCAATTTTATGGCTTTTCAACAGCAATGTGTTCCGGCACTTCAGATTCCCTGCCAAGAAAAGAAAATGGAATTTATTCCTCCTGGGCATGCAGGAAAAAGAATATTCTAGAATATTCTGTTTGTTTTCCAAGAGAAAGATTATGATGGGATTTCTCTGTCTGTTACTTCCTGTCATTGCAGTAGATTTTAAACCTAAGGTTTAATTTCAATCATATTTAATGAGTTGTTCTAGTCCCAAAACTTGGATGAAAAATGATGACAGGGAAATGAGAGAGATAAAATTAGTGTCTCTGATGAGAAAAAGGCTTAAGTCTCAACTCAACTGATATTTCTTTTGTGGTTTGCAGGTTAGTCTTTCAATGTTTTCATGTGGCAAGTCAGTCACCATGGGCATAGCTGGAATAAGCTGGGAGTTGGGAGGAAGAGGAGAATCATGAATGTTCAGCTGTGGGGAGAATGTATAGAATATTTCAATTTTTAAATTAAAACCATAATCTGTAGGAAGACAGGCTTCAGTAACTACAAATATTCAGGAATTTTTTTTCCATGTGTGATTAACTCAATGATTTGTCTCCTCACTTACCAGCCCCATGAGTGCCCTTCACAGCATAAGCTGGGCAGAGATGCAGCTTTAGGGTTAGAGAGCACTCAGGGAGGCTGCTTAGCCAAACATGAGACATGCTGTTGTGCCACTTACCATAGTTAGCCACTGTAAGTGACAGCATCCTTTGTGCTATTTTCACATTCTTTTGCAGGTTCAGTTTATTAGCTGATTCTGGCAAGTCATACAGCAGTGGCTTAAAAAAGCTCCTAACTTCTGTCACCTTTTCACAGCATTTAGCATAATTTAAACTCCCTTGATTGATGTTCCTTAATGAATTACACTGAGATACTGAAGTTAATAATCTGCAATGGAAGCGTCCTTGCATTTTTTTTTTACTCACACTCTTTCTCAGGAGCTAGTTTTTGCTGATATAAAAAGGCAAGAATCAGATACAGGTAAAAATTAGGGGGTTAAAAAGCTTACAACTGACAAACACCAGTCTAAGTGGGAAAGATTGTTAGCAGAAACTCCATAAAATATCACTAAAAGGCTACAATATTGGAAACTGTTCACAGTTAGTGGAGGTCTGGATAGTTGTCTGCAAAGAGGTTCTTGCAGTGTTGCCACAACTGTCCCAGCTCTCATTTAGAGTAAGATTAAGATTTATAATATTTATCAGGACAATTGCTTCTATTAAAAGCTATAGTACCCACTTAGGAACATAAGAAAGACAATTCTTTATAATTAATCTGATTTATATGATACCAGCTCATTCCCATTTAAGTGTTTATTTATCACAGGCTTCTATACAAGCAGACCATGCAGGCCAAACTCTATCCTTTGCTTGTGAGGGCAAGCAGCATTAAATAGCCCGTATCTCCTCATCTAAATGATATCCCCCTCATAAGAGGATCACCTGGTTTATACAGCTTACTGGGGAGGGTTTGCGTTTCAAGCAATCCCCTGAAACATGCTCTGACATTCCTTTCTGGTAGTGTTGCTAGCTGGGATAAACCAAAATCGTGCTGGGCACGTGCTAATGGTTAAAGAATACAGTCACATTTGATGGTTTTAGTGAGACTTTGACATTATGAAGTCTAGTAGTAAACAGAGAGAAGCTGTTTTTCAGATAGGCACCCAACATATATCAATCACCTTCAGCCTGAAACGTACAACAATATAATTTATAGTCCAATACCCACGACCTTTTCATGCATCTTTGTTGCATGACTGATGTATAACTGGTCACATGATGAGCACATCTGTGCAGCTGCTGGATCACAGGATGAAGAAGGCTCTTCTGACATGCAAAGTGCATGAACTTCTGTTACCTGGTCCTAAGAAAGACCTGGACCAGCTATCTGCAATAGGAATGCAAAGTACAATAATGTCCTAATAATGTCACAAAGCTGAAATGCATTCAGTCATCTCACAGACTGGTATTAGGTTGGATATGTTAAACATGTGGCAAGCACAATGCTGTTAAATACGGGCTTTAAGTGTGTCCATAAATGTCTGCAGAGTTTACTGAAGAGAAGGATTTCTAGTACCATTTTGTCTTAGCAATTTGAACTTTGTACAGAACAGAAAGTGCCTGTGGCTTCAAGATGCTGCCACAAAAAATAGGGGCTAATCTAAGAAAAAGGTTTTATGTATTTCATTTATTACAAATAAACAGATAATGAAACAAGATAGACAGACTTTTGTATTTTGATGTTTAGAAGCAAAATCCCCATTATCTAGGTTTCACACAAAGAAAAAAAAGAGAAGTTTATTTAAAGACTGCAAAATTTTTGATGTCATCCTGGAGTCAGAAAAAATCCCCTCTGCAAAAGATGAGACAGCTGTGTTCTGAGGGGAAACAACTGTTATGGGAAAGATAGTTTGAGGGGCCTGCTTAATTCATAGTATTAATTGAATGAGTTATGATCACAGGGAGATAAAAATAAAACATTTTCTCAGCTGCTGTCAGAGATGTGAATCTTCTTGCAGCAAGAACACTTTAACTGGTGACAAACAAATACAGAGGTGACAGCAAGTGCTTGGAGCCTTATTTAATTGAGCAAGAAGAAGAAAGCACCTCTGGTATATTTGCAGGGTACTGTAAGGTCAAATCTAGTTTCTTTAAGTGAAGTGCATTCACTGCCAGCTGATGTTTTTCAAGCATGAAGGATTCAGGAGGGTAAAGTTCCAAATATTAATGTCATTCTTAGTATATGTTTCAATAGCCCAATATGAGAATCATTAATAAGATGTACAGCAATTTTTTAGTAACCAGCCTTGCAGGAACTCAAAGTCATATCCTGGAAATAAAGTGCCACTCAAAGGCTATCTCTAATTACGTGTGTCAGAACTCCAGAACTTTTCTATTGGAAATGTGTAAATTATTTACTTACTAAAAATATTTGAGGTCCTAAAAATATCTTGAAGATTAATTATTGAAAGACCATTTCAAAACTATGGGATTCAGGAAACAGACAAAGCTGGATCAGAAAGGTATTACTGTGAAAAATTTTAGTCAGATTAATGTTGAATAATTAAACACCAGGGAGAAAACCAAAGTCTCCTGAGTAAGACTATGCATTCCCACATGTTTATTGTTCTTATAGACATTGCATTGCAAGGGTTTATCAGGACTTTTCTACAGAAAACTGATAAGAATATCTGAATATTTCTAGCTCTAAATATTTGAAGGATAGCTGTGGTCCGTGCTTCTTTTCAGGATATCCTTTCCACACTTAACAGTCCCACCAATGGCAAATTCATATTAAACCAGAGACAGATTATTCTGTCTGATGAATAAAATTATTTCTCCCTTTGAAATACCTCTCATTTGTGGTTTTCTCCAGCTAAGACATAGAGATAGAATGTTGTTTCTCTTATTTTTACAAGAAACATTCTCTTGGCTTTACTTGGATGATGTCTCTAGGGATATATACATGAGAAGGAATGAGAAGGTAACTAAGCTCAGGAGACCTCTGAATACAGAAACAATGGAAGAGAGAATTTAACTTCCTTTTTTTTGTAATTTTCTGTGTTTCTACACATGAGCAGTGCTTCTGGTGGCACTTAGAAAATAGTTCCCCTCTGTACTGAGTAGTGTGAAATGAAGGCTTGCTAGAATATGAAAGCACTGAAGAAGATTTGTGGGCCAATACTTTTGTACTTCTGACACCATTTTACCTGTGGTCTTTTTATTCTTTCTCAGGAATGGTGCAATGAAGATTTGTGAAGTCTTAGGCTGGGCATTTCAAGTATATTTCTTCACATGATTCCCATTATTATCTAATGATGCTACTACTTGTATTGCTTTGATGTTGAGACCCTAATGGATTTTATGAATAAGGTAATTTCTCCTGAGGTCAAAATCAAGAAACATCTTTGCATTAGAATTTAAGAATGAACTTACAGCTGCTCAAACTGAACTTCTGAAGAAAGCAAGTAGGGTTTAGCATGCACTTAGGAGATAATTAAGCTTAATGTTCTGCAGAGAATGCCATGATGTTATACCTCAGTACAGCCTCATCAGCACTTTCTGGGACTCTTTCTAAGAACCTTAGCTTGAAAAGCAGTGGTTAATCTTCGTCCAGATCTGCGGGGTAGTGGTGCTGAGGTCTGTTCTGTAGGAAGCAGAATGCCAGCTCATCTTCTTCTGGGACAGCCAGATGCTGAACATCCCCTCTGAATTGAAAATTGCAGCATGCAGCAGCTGCTCTCTGAAGGAGCAGATACAGACTATCCTGCCAGAATTGGGAAGCTGAAACAAAAGCAGAATCTTGAAGTTTAGCTAAATTCATCCTACACTCTTTTTTCACATCTGGACTCATCACATGAATAAACTTGTTGCAGACCAACCTTAAAACACATAAGTTGATAAAAACAGAAGAAGCATAGGCATGCAATACCACTGATCAGATAGTAAAGATTATTGTTTAGTACTTGACTGACTTTAGAAATAGGCTACTGAGAGCTGTCTATTTCTAAGGAACTAAAAGCTGCTTTCTAAGGAGCATGAAAAAATCTCTGTGAAGGTAGGTGAGCTACCTTTCTAGTAGCCCTCACTGCTGTTAACCTTCAATGGGGTGCATAGCATCTTCTCAAAAAAATCAACTAGTCCTATTTAATTCGGCTATGCAGTGAATCAGAAAGGCAAAAAAACCCATAAAAAAATCAAGTTATTGCACTGAAAAGACGTTTGTTATCTTCTCAGTGAGCAAACTAGTTTCGTGTCTTTCCTGTAAGATATTCAGTTGCAACTGACTGAACACTGCCTTTTGAAATCTGCATGTCTTTGGTAAGAGCAGATGTCCTATGAAGCATATTCCTGTGGTCTTCCAGGCACAAAGAAGAGTATAATTCTGTAGGTATATGTGTGCTTTTAGAAATAATTTCACATTAGCTATTTTGAGTTTAATTTCCTCTTGATAAAAAGAAAAATATTCAGAGAGCTCTGAATTGAACATATTTTGCTCAACAAAAACCTCCTTTTTCCTTATTTAGATGAGAAGCTTGGCTTTGTTTTAATTAAATATCATTAAGAAAGAAAACTGCTACAGTTTTCTTATAATTTTGTTTTCTTCCATTTTTGTACTAGGAAAAAAAATAAACTATGATAAATTCAAAAAGAGCTTAAAGCAGCCTGAACTTTTTTCTTCCTGAAATGGCTTTAGTACTCCTGCCAAAGACACAATCACGCAACTATGGTAGGAAGCACACTAATGGTCAAAGCTCTTTAAGTGACTTATTGTAACAGCTCTGAAATTCCTAGATTTTTATTTCCTTAAAATGGAAAATGTAAAAACACAAGAAAATCATGCAGTATGAAACTGTTGAAATGGTGAAGGTGTTAAATTCAGTTCAGTTTGTTTCTGATGCTTTGTCAGATGATGTCCTTTTCAGCATCTCTAAGGGTGGAGTGTTTCTCCTATGCTTTTATTTCATGGTTATCAACTTGAGGAATATTTTTCATGTAACTGCTGCATCTGCTGCCTTGATAAATTTGGGATATCCCCCATTGATAAAGAACTTTTGTCTAATTAGCCATTTAATTGGATGCTCAAATCGACTGTCTCATTTCATATTTTGATTTGCTGAAACCAATATGAGGGGAATACTTCTTGTCCTTTCTTTAAGATCAAAGGCTCAACCAGACAACTGTAAATTACCCTGGAAGTTTGGAAAAACAGAAAAAAACTCTTAGAGGGAAATTGTCATGGCCATCTGAAATAGTGGCATGCACTCAACTACTTCTAGTGCATCAAACACAGTACGATCAGCGGGGTAAAAAAGGGGATTATCCCATTGTGTTCAGCATTGGTGGGACCTCATCTGGAGCATTGTGCACAGTTCTGGGCCCTTCCATTTAACAAGAATGTGAAGGTCCTGGAATGTGTCCAGAGGAGGACAACACAGCTGGTCAAACAAATATCCTGTGTGGAGTGGCTGAGGACTCGCTCTCTACAGCTTCCTAAGGAATGGAGGTGGAGAGGGAGGTGACAAAACACGAGATTGTTCAAACCCATCTCAGGAGAGGTTCAGATCAGATGTTAGGAAGCATTTCTTCACCAAAATGCTCGAATGTTGGGAAAGGTTTCCCAGAGAAGTGGCCAATAGTTCAAGCTTGTGTTTATGAGGCATGTGGACATCAAATTTTAATCAGCTGTGAAGAAGTGATCAGGCAGTTGAACTAGATAACTCTCATACATTTCTTCCAACAGAACAGTTCTCTTCCCTTGCCTTCCCTTTCCTGCCCTTCCCGAAAGGATTTCCTTTCAGGAAAGGAAATGAAATCCTGAAATCACACGACAAACACTAACAAACCCCTAGCCTAACGGAGGAGATATGATGAAATTAAATGAAATTAAATGAAATTAAGAAAACACTGGAAATTTGGACATGGGGTGACAAGGATGAAATGGAATGAGATGACAAGAAGGGCAGGGAAATGGATCAAAACTTGCTATAATTACTCCTAACAAATCTTTGAAATCATGGAAGAAAGGAAAAAATAGAGCCGATTGAGAGAGATGTAAAAAATTGAAATGGTTAAAAAAATGATGGGAAAAATTCCGAAACCAAGTGAAAACACTAAAAGTGAAACGGATGACAAGAAGTGATAGAAAATGGACCGAAGCTTGCCCAAGTAATGGTCATTGAAATTGCAGAATTTCATTCCCTTTCCTGAAAGGGAAATTCTTCCTTTCAGGAAAGGGATTGAAATCCTGAAATCAGAGGACAAAGTCTAAGAAACCTCTGGAAAGGAACTATGAAATAAAATGCGACGAAAAAACCCACCCAAATTTGGAAATAGCGTGACCACGATGAAATGGACTCAGATGAAAAGAAGTGCAGGCAAATGGACCAAAACTTGATAAAATTAGTCCTAATAAAATCCTGAAATCATGGACGAAGGAAAAAAAATCTAGCCTGTTGAGAGTTTGCTAAAAAAATGAAATGGTAAAAAAAAATAAAGGTAAAATTCCGAAACCAAGTGAAAACACTAAAAGTGAATGGGATGACAAGAAGTGCAGGGAAATGGACCAAAGCTTCTTCTCTTCCTATGATTCTAAGTCCTATTTGCCTCTTATGGGTGTGTACCTCACTGAGTGGAAGAGATGCAATCCTTTCTTCAGCTGCAGCTGGACATCTCTGCTGAAGGTAGATGTCTGCAGATTGAAAAGCAGGAAGCAGACATCTGTCTTGCAAACTACAATCTAGGCTGCTGATTAAGGCTTACATTTAGGAAATGGGAAGATTTCCTATTGATTTACTATGAATTGAGCCCATTTTCCCCAGAACAGAAGTAGAAATTCCAGATCCATTGGGCCCAGAGGAATTATGTGGAAGGGTTGATGACAATTACAATTATGCCCTTTATGAGCCCTATGTGGATTTAGATCTATATATTTGATTAGCAATGGAAATAGTATTGAGAACCCCCCCCAGCCACCCACAAATGTGTCATCTAATGAGGGAATAACATCCAGTTTTTTGCAATTCTTGCGACCCAATGACTCATCCAGATTTCTGCATATGTACATTTGGCAAATATGGTATCTAGGATTTTAACAAAATAGTTGTGTTTTAAATTAGACTTTTGGTCACCCAAGACCAATCCTCCCTGCTTCACCACATATCTGTACCTCTGACTGGACTACAGAGTGCTCAGAGTGTAAATTAAAAATCCCACACTGCCTGTATTGAGAACATCTTCATACAATGACTTGGAACTCTTCATCCCAAAACCCTTCTGCAGATGATCTAAAACAAGACAAAANAAAAAAAAAAAAAAAAAAAAAAAGGGGGCAATATTCTTACATTTAGTTTAACTGATAAAAAATTATAAAAGCTGTCTTTACATGGCAGAGCAAAGTACCTTCACTGGAATAAAAATAAGAGTGAAAACTGCTGTTTTTCTGATTACGAATCCTTTCTTATGAGAAACTCTTAAAAGGAAATAAATTTAAATCACCATGAAGAGTTATTTGAAACACTAGATTTTAGAAATTCACACTTGTTACATTTTGTTAATACTATTTTATTATCTTTGATTGAGAGGGAAAATAAATACTGTGATGTAAGGTAGGAAATCCTGCAGGTTCTTGTCCTATTCTGCTTTCCTATAGCAAGGGTACTTTGATATGGGTCTTTGATTTGTTTTCAAATCTGATTTCTGAATGAAAGGAATGAATGAAGGAGTGTTTATTTTGTGTGTCTGAGCTCTGCTGGTGTCTTTTTGTTCAAAGCTTCGTAGGGTGTTTTTTACTGTACTCTCTGAAGTCTTCAGTAACTATAAAAAGAATTGGATTTCTTTCCCATTGACTTCATGGTGAAAAAAAGAGCTGTAACCAGGTAAAATCTTCTTTCCAATGCAAATGGAAAATAAATTTAGCTATTGAGGAGTGGTTTAAGATGATGGTTTGTAGGCAGGGTACAAACTGAATTATTTTGTCTTATTTTCTAATGAAGAATTCTGAGATGTAGTTAGTATTTGAAGTGTAGACAAGTTTCACTGCTGTCAAGCTATCATTTGCAGCCAAAGCATTCATCCCATATTCTAGAGGGCAGTGGGCCATGAGTCATAGTCTGCTACAGACATGCTCAAACTTTGAAGAGGTGTTGGGCGTAAGATAATCCTCAGCCATCCTACTGACTTACTTTGTTGACTAATTGTGCTCACTGCTCCAATGTGCGAGATCATACCTAAACTGAGACCTTACCTAATTAAAGATGCTGACTGACCATGTGCTAGGACCTTTCACAGATCTTTCCTAAGTTTTTTGAGCTTATGTTCTCATCTACTTCCAAGCAGAAGCTGACTATATGACAGAAGAAATAACAAGAAACAAAAAAATGAGCAAAAATATTTTTGTTCACTGTGCAGACACAGATAATTATGAGTGCAGGTCCCCACAAAAAGCCTCCACTTGATATAACTGTTCTAGGTTTGAGACTAAAAGAGTCTATAAAGTTCACTATCAGGGGAATGTGAAAGAAGTTTTCATGCAGAAAAAGAAAAGGCTCAGCTTTCAGAGAGAGTACTTCAGCTGCTGTTTCATACTTGGTAGGATACAGAAATAACCAAGCAAATGACAGCTTATTTTAAAAAGCAGATGAAAGATGGTCAGAACTGACTACGTGAAGATGATAAACTAGAAAAGCAAAGAAAGCCTGACTGAGCAGTTCACTTACACTTCTAAGCACGCATGTAGTTGTGGAGTTGGATATTTAATGTACAGCATTAATAGCCATTTTCTACCTCACTGTACATCAACAAAAGACTGTCTTATAATTCATTAGAGTGTTTTTGATGCATTATGTGTATCTGTGTTGGCTTTACTGAACTGCTTAGATTGTTCAAGGAGAAGACTATAAGCAAGATATCAGATTATGATTCTACTGGTTGGAACCGTATCAGAATTTGTGATTTAGCAATTTGTAATAACAGTGGCAAGCCCATTGCACAGTGATATATTACAAGCATTGTAATCAGTTGTATTGTCCTTTTACTAACTCAGATAGAATGAAATACCAATATTATCATATTATCAATTGTTTAAAATTTCCTGTAAGACAAAGATTGAATTTGGCCAGTGCTATTAAAGAAAACCCCTCATTAATTTAAAAAGGAAATGTAAAGGCTAAGCAAGAGTGAAAACTGTACTTCTTATAAAAAATCCTGATAATACAGATAAAATATTATTTGAATGAATTGCATTTAACATGACATTGAAACAGTTGCAGTGGTAGTTGAAAACTGCTTGCCCAAATGAATACTGGGGAAAATAATAAATGGAGAAACCAAGAAATCAAGGCTGAGCTTAACTAAGTTGAAAGTAGAACAAAATTGGAGCACTACTCTTATTCATTAAAAGTAACACTGCAAGCACGCTAAGATTCACCTATAGACATTTAGAGTCTATAAAAGAGAAGATAAAGTCTATACTAGAGAAGATAAATTGTCTTTTTTAT
>PYHW01009979.1:9734387-9754163 GCA_013186435.1 Turdus rufiventris
TTATTTATTAACGAAAACATCAACGTTGCCGACACACCGGCAATGCGGCTTATACTCCGTGTGGCTTATATTCGTGAAACTACTGTACTCTTATTCATTAAAAGTAACACTGTAAGCACGCTAAGATTCACCTATAGACATTTAGAGTCTATAAAAGAGAAGATAAAGTCTATACTAGAGAAGATAAATTGTCTTTTTTATAGCAACTAGTGGCAGTTATCTTTTTTTATAGAGCTTCATTTGTTAATTCAGTGATGAGTGACTTGGATGACAGTGTTTATACTGTTTAATGTGCTTTAGGGCCTGATTATCATGTCCATGTAAACATCTAATAGGAGATTTTAGCAAAAGTTCTTCTGACACAAAAGAAATTAGTAAAATGAAAAAGAAGCATGCGTTAATTACTAAGCAAGAATTAACTAGAAGGCTTCAGAGATAAAAATCAAGTGTAGAGAAAGTGTACAAGCTCAAATCTAGTAAGGCAATGAGGAAGGATGCTGATTTTTAGGCAATGTGTATACAAATGAAACCAGATGGGTCAGTCTCCTTTTCTGCTTCTCATGGCAAGTAGGACCACACAGTTTGTTCCATACAAATTCCTTCTTCTAGAACAGAATAGTTGGTCCTTTGTGGCTCCTTTAAATGGTTTCTGATTTTACAAACCCTGAGCTACCCCAGGTGTTGCCTGTGAAAGTGCAAAGCAGACAGATCAAAAATATGGCAAGGGATGGTGCTGTTAGTGTGAACAAACCCTGTGTTTATTTGACAACTTGTGCCTTGGTTCTTTTGGCAGACCAGTAAAAATATAAAGTAAATGTCCAAAAAATCCAAATATCCATACAGACCTTGTACAATGAAAGGAGATAACAGCTGAGAAATCACAGCCAGCCAAGGAAGCAGAGAGATATATAATCCAGCAATAACAATATTTGGGGGATTTATTCTGTATACAGGTGAAAAAGAGGTCTTATCAGACCTATGTTTTAGAGGAAATAAGGTTAAAAGTATGAATTGGCTTATAAAATAATAAATAACAGTGGCACACAAAAAAGAAGGAAAACCCCAGTGTGTGAGTATGTATTTGCAGTGTAAAGCTCATCCAGATTTCCAACATAGACACCATTCCACCATGGACAGTTCCTCCATGCTGAAAAATATTTACTTAATTTATGTTTTGTCCTAAGATGTGGTTTAATAACCACGTAACAGGTCTGCAGTGAATGTTTCAGGTTAAGGGACATTATCCAAAACCTGCACTGAATGATTCATGTAAGGATAGACCGTATTACGCTGAGTCTTTCTCCTTGCAAGGCAGGAGTTTTTTTTTCTCAGCCTAGGGCACATGCCCTTCTGGAATAAGGAATCCCAGAGTTCTTTCACAGAAAGTGTGGGCTCCAAGAAAACAGAGTATTAAATGGACATTATTCCTTTTTTGAGAAATATAGATGCACAGTACTATGCGGAGCAAAATCTCATTCCATTTTTTAACACAAAATCTACTTTACATTTACTAAGGTTAGATGAGTAATGTTTTCAACCTAAGTAACTAATTAGCCCATATAGTAAATTACCACCCTCTGAGATTAACAGGAAAAATAGTAGACTGTTGCCTATTGCAATTACAGAACACAGAATGTGATTTGCAGACATCAATGAATTATTGTAGTCACTCAAAGTTATGCATAAAAAACTGTATGAAAGTGAAAAAACAGCTGTGAACTAAATTATTTTTAAAACTTAATTGTTCATCTATCATGAAAATAAAGCTACCTCTTTTAGGCTCTTTTACTCAACTTTTAATGTGTTCAGAGTAATATATGGATAATTTCATTATTATTTATGAAGGCTGTATTCTCTGATACTGATTGCAAGACATCCTTTTCCTATTTTTTTCCTAGCAAAACTTCTGCCAAGTGATTGCTGTGACAGAACCAAGGCAAAAAGAGCAAAAGAGCAAGTTCATTTGATGGTCAGCTGGCAACAAATATAGTTCTCTTTCTGTGATGCTTTATTACAAGTCTCCTAGTATGACATCATTTGACCACCATTAACCCCAGATCTGTGCCCTGCCAAATCATTTGACAAGACAAATATGAGCCATGTGTGGTTACACATTTCCAGGTTCAGTGTGCACCACAAGATGAGCAAGATACCTCTGTAGGCCTCAATCACACTGTCATGCAGAGAGACTGTGTGTCCACCCAGTCCTCTTCTGGTCTAGGACTGTGCAACACCAGCTGGTTTGTTCAGTGCATTTCAGGTAGGTTTCTCAAGGCAAAAGTGATATGTAAGAAAATCTATTTCCCAAACCAGCCATCACACATGAGATAAACATATGAAATATTTGACATTAGACAAAGGCAGTCTGCCTTCTGCAGTTCAGCTCAGATGGTGATATGCCCTTTGAATCTCACACCTGAGTAAGTACAGTATCAGTAGCCTGAATCCACATTTGCTGTGATTACACTGCTATGGAACATCTGCACCCACACCCATGGCACAATTCACTCTCACTCCTCATGGACCACAGACCATGGCAGATGGCAGAGGTGGAAGTGGACTTAGCTCAGTCTGAGCATTCACATTACTGGGAAGTCATGTGCTGCTGCCAGTGAACATTAACGTGCTTCAGAAAATATTTGGGTTCATGAGTGCCATGGTTTAGGAACAGCGTTCCTTAATTTAGTGCTTCCATTAAAATGCAAACCCATGAAACCCATGAGCTACTGCATCCAGGTGTGTCTGGAGGAGTCCATACTCACTGTCCACGGTAGTTATGATGCACAGTGGTATTGCCATCCAGCAACCAATATTAAATATACAATTCAACACTGAAGACTGTTCTCACCCAAAAAAATCAAATCCCCTTGAGGTACATTGTACTTCACTGCCCCTCTGTGTTATCCACCAAGTGCATGAGGTCCTTGAGCAGAAACAGTCCCACGGATGGGTTTGCCTTTGCTTGAGGTAAGACTAATCCAAACTTCCCTGAAACATTCCTCATATGCACCATGGGGACTTTATCCCTTCTGCCGTATGTGGAGGTTTTGATTGGGCAGGGTCAGCTTTGGTAAAGCCTCTAGTGTTAACTAACCAGGTGGCCTTTGCTAAGTGTAGATCCAATGTTTGAAGGTCCCACCACCCACAGTTTTCAATGCAGTTTCTAAGACTCCATTGCACTGCTCAATTTTTCCAGAGGCTGGAGCATGGGAAGCAATACGATACACCTTCTCAGTCCCATGCTCTCTGGTCTGGATGTCTATGATGCTGTTTTTGAAATTAGTCCCGTTGTCAAGCTCAGCTCTTTCTGCTGTGCCATGTCATCATAGGACTTGCCTCTAAAGGCAGGGGCATTATCTCCTTGGCCTGCTTCATTGCAGCATGTTTCACAATCATGGATGACCTGGGATATAGGGTCCATGGTTGAATACACCCTGCAATCATGAGCCCATCTATATTTCACATCATTGCCTGAGGTATTATGGGCGCATTGAGCCAGAAACAATTCATCCTTATGTTGTCAATCCAGATTAACCTGGGACACTTTAGTCTTGGCATTTTGATCCACCTGTCCATTATTGCAATGCTCTTTAGTAGCCCAAATCTACATATGCATCTACAGGACATACTTTTATAGTCAACTTCTCTAACCAGGAAGCCATGTCTTGCCATAATTCAGCAGTTTAGATGGATTTTCCTCTGCACTGCCAATTAGTTTTTTTGATTGTTCCAGCCATGGAGCAATCCCATGGAGTATTTTCTACTGTCCAGGAGTCAGTGTAGAGGGAGAATGCCAGCCAGTTCTCTTGTTCAGTGATATCTCAAACCAGCTGGACATTTTTCAGCTCTGCAATCCAACTTGGTCAACCTTGTCCTTCAGTAACTTTTGTGACTTGCTGCATAGGACTCCATAGGGCACCTTTCCATTTTCAGCGTATGTCTATGATATGGCAGGACCTGTCAGTAAAGAAAGTATTGCTTTTCATTTTCTGGTAGTTGATTATATGATGGAGCCTTCTCCTCTTTTGATGATAATCCAAAATTGCCTTCAGGGCAGTTGGTGATGACTTCCAAGACCCTTGAGCAATTAGGATTTCCTATTTGAGCTTACTGTGTGACCAGAGAGACCAAATTGCTCCATGTGGCATCAGTGACATGACATGCAGAGGGCATTTTCCCTTTGAGCATCCAGCCCAGCACTGGCAGTCAGGGTACCAGAATGAGCTGCGCTTCAGTGCCAATCACCTCAGCCTCACCCTTTTCCAATGGAGCTTGGTTCAGCTTGGCAAATAGTGGTGGTGTGTTTCCATCCCTTGGGCAGCTAGGAACACCTCTCTGTGTAAATGTGTACTATAGCCTGTACTCTGATGTCAAAGGAATGGAGAAAAATGCATTGACAATGTCAAGTGGCACCATTTTACTGCCTCGGACTCCAGTTTGTACTGAAGCTCCAACATTGTCTGGCAGAGCAGCACTTAGAGGTGATGTGATTTCATTCAGGCCACTGTCAGTCTCCATTCTCCCTTGGATTTATGCACTGGCCATAGAGGACTCCTAAAGGGTGAGCGAGCCTTGCTGACCACACCCTGTCCCTGTAGTCCACAAATCATGTCATGAATGAGGTGATGGAATCCCAGTTGGTGGAGCATTCTTGATGGTGCTCTGTTGTGACGGCAATCAGCATCTCTTGTTCTTTAAACCTCAGCAGTCCCATAGTGAAGGGTGGTCTGTAAGACTAGGCAAGGTATTTAGCTTTATAATTTCCTGTGTCTTCCCAGCAGCTATCCCAAAAATCCAACCCTTTTGGGTCTTTGAAATAGCCTCTCTCTAGCTAATTTATGCCAAGGATATCTGGTGCCTCTAGGTCAGTCACAATGAATTTTTTTTGCCATTTATTCCTAGTCAGGCTCACTTCAGCTTTCAGTACAATCAGCTGTTTTGCCAACCCAGAAATAGGATGGATTCTGTCCCCACATATCTTGATGGCATGATTTTTGTTTTTGTTAAAATGTTTTAGTAAGATAATGTCAGTGTGGCTAAATTGGTGCTCGTTATTGTGATACAACTCCACACTAGTGCATGATAATGCCCTCTAAAAACTTTGATAAGTGTCAGATGCTATCTAAAAATAACTGGTATCAATCAGGTAGTTAGTGACTTGTCTCATCACACTCATGTTTCTCCACAGGTCTTCTGTGATATTGAGTGAACAATTCCTCTATCAAAGATGCCTGAAGAGCAGATACTGCATCTGGCAGCTGATTATCTGTTTTCAGAAATTGTTTCTTCTAATTTATATTCCAAGGTGGGATTAAATGGAATGTGAAAATATTTTTCCTTTGTTTTCAAGGTGAGTAGTTATTTCTTTTCCAGATCATATCTAGAGATAAAAAAACCAAACCTGTTTTAATGGAACAAAATTACCTGACTTAGGCATCTTCAAGTAGCACAATGATCCGTTTTTAAAAAATATCAAATTAATAGTAAGGAATGTTAGTATTTCAGCTCTTGTCAAGTATGAAGATAATGCACCATGAGTCTGAGGCTTCTAATCAGTACAAAAGCTGTTGTTTATTTCAGAGCTTATTACTTCAGTCTTAGTCTTGTGATTCAGAATGAAGAGCCAGCACACACTTGTACAGAAAATCCTAAGTTCATTTGCTTATAGTTCCTTTAGACAGGTAACTATAATTAAAGTTTAAGGCTTGACATATTTATTCTGAACTCGGGAGTTTAAACTATGACAAGAGTTGTGCAAGACTCATTTTTAACAAGTGAATATTTAAAAAATGCCTATTGATGTTAATGGAGCTGTCCATAAATTTTCTTCACCTTGGTCTTCTATGTAATTTTTAGGGAAGTACTTCTCAGACTGCAGAAGACTCTTCATCCTGGCCTAAGATTTTGTCTCTTTTCTTTGGTTATTGAAAGAATGTAAGCATGTAAGCAATAATTCAGACTGCTTTTAACTCTCAAACAGCTGAAAGCAGATGAATTTCATCCATTGCACCTGAAGATTCTGACAGATTCACACACTATGGGTTTGAAAAGGGCAAATTGAGTATGTTTTCTCAGGCATGATCCTTAATATTTACAGGACTGGTAGGTGTGTATTTACTGACAAGCAAGTAGCAACATACTCTGCACTGTTTTCTGTAACACTGCTTTTTTGTATTTTAAACATATCACAGATAATGAAAATAATTGAATACAGAAATCAATAGCAATTACATTATAAATAACACTCCAGAACACTCAACATGGTTCAGAAAGCAAATCTCACAGAGATGACTTGGAACATTGGGTCAACTGGCTTTAATAGTTTTTACTGTGTTTTTCATGCTGAGAGTTTTTCAAATTCTACATGCAAGGAGGTTAGGCTGCTAGCTGTGCTGCTTAAAATTTTCATCATTAGCATTCCTGAAGAGTCCCTTTTGACTCACTGGAATGGATATGATGATTTATCAGCAATATGGAATGGACTCTCTGAAAATTGGAATCTCTTCCCATTTACTTTTGGCATAGGTAAAGCACTATCCATTCACACAGATGAATTTCCCATGTGAGCACTGGGACTTGAGTCTGGTGGAGATGTTCCCTGCATTGCCCACACATGCTTTCCTAGTGTAGAGCAATTGCTTTGGACTAGCAAAAGCTACTATAGATAAATAGTACCTGACTTCAATGATGTTTACAAAAAGGGCAGAAATGCAAGCTCAGAGGAAGTGGTGGGCACGATCTGTTGTTTTTGTTTTTTTGTAAGGCTGGAGAGAAAAAAAATTAGGATTTAAGAAAATCTTCCCTGAGGAAGATTCTACCATTTCTCAACCACATCTCCCTCTCTGCTCTTTCTCTCCTTACATTACTCCTCATCCTTTCCCCACTCACTTTGTCTCCAGCCATACATGGCTGCCTCCCTGTGCCACTTATTGGTGGCTGGACAGAATGCAAAACTGTGATTTTTTTCATTTGGTTTCAAGTTCTAAAAGCATATTTTATATCTTTCAAGCCTTTTAGGTAACTGAATGTATATTTTATGACTGCTGTTGAGAGTCTGCATTTCCAAAGGCTTCTAATCAAACATTCATGCCACCAAATCTTCTCTTTGATATAGCATTTTGAGAGAGCAATTTTATCTTCTGAAAATAAAATTGATAAGACCCTTTAAGAAATTTAAGGTTTTAAACTTTTTTAGGAGAAAAATACTCATAAATTTTGAAAATTAACAAATGTGAGTTTCTTGCAATTCAGTGGATGGCAGCACTGTACAAACAGTGTAGATATGACTCTTGGACTTTTTGCACTCTTTTAAGTACATGTTCACAGTAACCTTTTCATTTTTTTCTTGGAACTACATTAACTAACCTTTATCAGACTTGATTTGAAAATAAAATTACGTTTTTATAACCTGAATATTTTTCACATTTCACCCCAGATTTCTCACAGTGCCAAATAAAATGCAGCACTTACTCAGTAAAAAGCAGAATATCTTGTTCCTTTCTCTCACTCCAATATGTTTTCAAAACACAGATTAAATTATTATAGGCTCCCAGTGTGTTTCCTATTTGTTTTATTGATTTAAATCACTTCATTGTATTCCTAGCAACCAGGGAAGGCAAGATTTAACATCTAGAAGAGATTGGTGAATTATTCCTAGGAATTAGAAATGTTTCAAATTTGCACTGTTACACCAACAATTACAGGTGGACAGACAATATTAATACATAAGACTTCTGATTGCTCCAGCCATAGAGGATACAAAGATTTATTGCCCGAATAACAGGCAACAGAGTACCAAAACAGCACATGTGATACATGGAATGAGTATGAGCTTTACTTGAGGGATCCATTATTGTATCTAAATTTGTTTTTATGTATCTACCTTACCAATCTACAGTATTACAATTGCAACCTTCAGAACAATGCAAAAGATATATACATTTTACCATTACGTGTCTCTGACTGCATTATACCTTTTCTAGACATCAGTACTGATATTTCAATTAACTTGGTCAAAAATCCAATATGGTGGGGTTTTTTATTCCCTTTTGCACTCCTGCTTTGGAAGAGAGGAGAGCACCTGAAAATCTCTACTTGCATTAAATCTAACTGTTGCTATTTCAGGAAAAAAGCATAAAAATATGAATGGATAGATCCCAAAGATCTTATTGGGCCATAAGAACTACTAAATTTACAGTTTTAAACCCATTCTGTTTCTGAGTTGTGCAATGATTGCTCTGCATGTGATCATTTGGTGATGTCCACAATATTTCTACCTTAACCCAGGTACCCAAAACTGTGATTGTTCTCTCTTGCACACCCTTTTGTCTGGCAGAACACTTTCACACATGCTGTGGTGAGCTTGCTGCTTAGTTAAATTGGAAGTCTCTGTGTCCAGCTTATGGCATTTCACTTTAAATTTTTTAATAATTCCTTTTGTTATTTTAAACTTTTCTGGGTTGAATTTAGTCATTTTCATATGCATTTTGATGAGTTAGCCTTCATGATGAAATCTAAGGAAGTATTTCTGCGCCCAAAGGTAGACATATGCCAAAGAATCTAGGTGATTCAGTTTTGTAACTGAGCGTATTCCTTCTTAATATATAGATTAGCATGAATTCAAGAATGAATTAAACAGTAAACTTTAAAAGTTTCTGGAAATCTGTGATTTTAGAAACCAAGTCTGCAAGTCAATTTTTCAATGCATAGAGTAGCTATTATATGTACCCCTGAAGAGCAGGATTTGTTCGTTAGATATATACAATTAATCATCAACACAGTCATCAATGGAAAGAGATTTTTAGAAAGAGATTTTTAACTTAAATTTGTCATTTCCTCAAGTGATTGTGTAGGAAAGATGGGGTGAGTTTTCTTTTACAGATTCCTATCTTGTGTTCATTAGTTAGGGGCCCAACGTAAATACATCAGTGTTAGTCAAGCCCTAATATCACCTGAAATTTTAGTCTAGCCCAAGAATTTATTAGAATTGCCAAACTGAAAGTACCAGGGATGCTCTCTGGCACTGAATTCAGCTGCTGTAATGTCATTGGTATTTTTACTATTGAATATATTTTTATTCTAAAATGCTGAAAAGTGACAAAAACCTGGTGATTAATCCCTAGACACATGAAAGAGCTCTGGCTGGCACTAACCTGATAAATGCTACTCCTGGAGGTAATTAAATTATATCTTCTCCTGTAACAGAATTATTGAAAAAGGTAAGAGATCTATTGGTGATATGAACACCGTTTGATAATGGGTAACTAGTAAAGGAAAAGGGTAAAAATGGAAAAAAAGTAGAAATAAGAACAATAGGCAAGAGAAGAGGAGGCAATGGTACTGTAAAATGAGGGCTGGTGCCAAGGACATAATCTATTGTACTCCCACATTCAAGTCTGTCGTGCTCTGCTGCTCAAACTCACTTTCTTTTCTCTTCCTAGAGTAACTTTCAAGACAGTCTTTACACAATCACGTTTTATTGAGTCAGCTGCATCAAATGTATTTTAGAAAGCTCCATGAATCCCTGCCCCATTTCAATTATTTAAGCCACAATATATTATTTAGAGGTCTTTGTGTTCATTTGTTTTAGTACAATCAAGATTTGTGCATCAAAGAAATGCCATTCTCATTTGAGTGCTTTTGAATAAATAGTATTATATATTACTTTCAAAAAGAATGTTTAGAGCTGGTAACACTAAGTGTATTTCAAGAATCTATAAATGGCTCTTTCCTGTTTTATTAGATAGCTTAGTTTCATGGCTCTCAGGCAAATATATCCTGTGCAATACAGCTGTATGATCTAACCTCTGGGCAGAGTAAATTTAACCTAAGTGTTGTTTCTCTATCTTTTTAAAGCAGTGACATACATCCTCCTGAATACAGGGTTTCTGTCCTTTTTGCTGGGTTTTACCTGCTGTCCGAGCAGCTACCTGAGCCTGGATACTGAAATGAGAAGGGACATTGCCATGGAAGAAGGGCTTTGCATGCTCAGGAGGGAGCTTTCCCTTCCTCTCAGGCTGATGGGGATTCTTTTCCTGTCTTTTGATGCCTGTTTTTATTCATGTGCTAGAAGTGGTAGTAATGGAGATCAAGTGAACCAAAAGCAATGATAAGGATTTCCAGGCTTAAAGCTTTTAGGGAAATTTTCATTCCAGTCTGGCTGTGGAAAATGGGGGACGTTTTGCAAGTTGGAAAGGAAAAGGGACTTTCTGGGCTAGTCAAACACACCAAAAGATCTGAAACTAGGAGCAAAAATGTCATACTGGGAGGAGAGAGAGCAAAATCTCATTGGATAACTGAGAGAATATAGAGATACTTGTGGTCACTTTGACAACAAAGAAGCATTAACTTAGAGCAACATTAAACACTGCCCACTGTCCTGTCTTATGAGGGAGGATCTAGACCTAAGGCAAGCTCTTCTATTGTTACAACCTCTTACAAGCATTGTTAGTATTGAATAGCAGTAAGACATTTTAGAGGTGACTACCCTGGTAATTTCCATTCCATAATGTCCGCTGAAAGATTTTGTTGTCATTTGGTGAAAGTGATTGAATTTCGCAAAATTCCTGAGCAGTGTAGTAATTTTTTCTTAGTTTTACTGAAACAAATCAGTTGGACTTTGAATGCAGACAGTGGTGTGTGGGTTTTTCTCTTTCCCTCCAGTCCCTCTGGAAAAGGTAAAAAGACAAGGAGCTCCCTTTTCCCAGGACACAGTACAAGCTGTTCGCTCCCGAAAAATTCCAAGGGAAGAGAGAGAGAAAAGATGGCGGGGGAATTTTAAACTCAGGGTGAGGGGCAGGGCCAAACCACAGCCAATGAGATCCTGCCAGTGAGGCGGGGCCAAGGGAGGGCTGAACCAACTCCACAAACCCCGGGGGGAGTGCAGAACAGACCATTTCTGTGCAATACAAACCGTAACTCAGTGCAATACAACAGTGGAAGTGTAAGCCAACTTCCTTCAGTTCTGCAGTTCTCCTGGAGTAGGTACAAACTACTGAGTACTCTGAGGAAGCAGGAAGATTCCAAGTCCTGCAACCCAACTCCCAGTGCATGTTCACGTATGTCATGCTTTCCACCCGCTTTTCCAACAAAGACCCAGGATTCATGTCAGGATGCAGCAGATATTGCAGTGTCTCCTTGGTATAATGTATTCTGCAAGCCATTTAGTCCTCCAGGTGAGTTGGAAGAGTATTTGGTAAAAGTCTGTAAAAAATATTTCTGAGAAGTTTTAAATGACCTCTCAACTTTTTTTTCATACTGGAGTGGCTTTATTGGGAATTTACCAACCAGATCCTCTATTTTTCACATGGGCAGTTCATTAAGTGTGCAAGTGTTTGGGATTTTACCCTGAAATTATAATTAAGTACACTGAAGGGAAGCTAAAAGGTCAAACCCTGTTTTCATCTCTTACCATTTCCTGTCACTTGTATCTGACTGGTTATACAGACGGAACCAAATAATTAGGGAAAGAAGCATATCTTCTGTGAATGAATTGCAGGACTTAGGTGTTCTTTAGCATCTCTGTTTTCTAGGTTTGCTTTGTTTCCTTAGTATTACTCATGTGACTTCAGCCAGTTTGAATTGCAATGTCTCTTAAATTTTAATAATTTACAAAGCCAAATAGTTGTCATGGTTATAGATATTTGTGAATAACAGTGATATCTGGTATTTTACACTGAAGAATTACTTTCAACAGTCAGCAGATACATATTTATTGTGAGAAAGTTGAGGACTAGATGAAGCAAGAAACTAAAGCCCTGATAGAATAAAATCTGGCCAGGAACAACAAAGGCAGCAAGAGAAGCTTCTAGAGGAACGTTTGTGATAAAAAGACTACAGAAAATGTGTGTCCTCTCTGGAAGGAAATGGGAAGCCTGCTTACCTGTAAGGTGAAGAAGGCTGAGGTAATCAATGATTTTTTTCACTCAGTTTTCACCAACAAGTGCTCCAACCTCACCAAATTGCAGAAGACAAAGACAGGAACTGGGAAAATGAAGAACCACACAAAGAAGAATGAAGACCCACTCAAATTTTAGAACTGAGGAACCTGAAGGTTCACAAGTTCATGGGACCTGCTGAAATGCATCTGCAAATTTTATCTGACAGATAAAAATGCTAAGCCATTATTCATCATATTTGAGGATGTCTGTTCCTGGTAAGACCATGGAGCAGATCCTCCTGGAGATTATACTAAGATACATGGAAACATGGAAAACAAGGATGTGATCGCTATTACAGTCAGAGAAGTGAGAGATGCCTCTGACTGAACTAAGGTGTAAACAAGACCATATGCTGAAGTCAACAACAAAGATTTTATTTAACAATAAATGAGAGGTAGAGATAGAAAGAAATAAAAAAGAACGGGGGGTGGGGGTGGGGAGGGGAAGAGAGAGATCAAAAAGAAGACATTATTCTAGGGGGACCACCCTTATGCAGTTCAAGTTCTGTGTATCCATGGAGGCATATTCCTGATTTATATGTGAAGTGAGAATGGATGTACCTTCATTTGCATGTGAAGCACGGATGAGCATGTCTGCATATTCTTCCTCTAAGATTTTGAGGGCTTTCAGTGGTCATTGGTGGTTGCAGATGCCCTCTGGCCTTTAACTTCTGGTTATCTTTGTTTGACTAATGATGTGTGTATGAAGAGTTTCTTCCTTTTCCACAGTTTGCCACAGTGGCAAATTTTGTCCCAGTGCATTAACCAGAATGTGATAACCATCTCTCACCTCTGCCAGGCAGGGAATCAGCACCTTCCTGTTGCAAATTCCTGCCTATTGTGCTTACCTCAAGCCCACTGTGTTGGCTTATCTTATGGCAAGTGCCTTCTGTGGCATTGACAGGGTTTGAGACAAGCAATTGTGCTCCTTAAGTCCTTAGAGATGGTGACAGTCAATGTGGCTTCACTGACAGCAAATCACGCCTGACAAACTTGGTTGACTTCTATGATGCGGTTACAATTTTGATGGATGAGAGAAGATAGACTGACGTCATCTACTTGAACTTGTGCAAAGTATTTGGCACTGTTCCCCTTGACATCCTTGTCTTTAAATGGAGAGGCATGGATGTGATGGATGGACCACTCAGTGAACAAGGAATTGGCTGGTAGGTCAAATGCAGAGTTGCAGTCCATGGCTTGATGCTCAAGTGGAGACTGGTGACGAGTTGTGTTTCTCAGGGGTCAATACTGGGACTAGCACTATTTAACATCCATTTTGATGACATGGACAATGGGATTCATCCTCAGAATTTGCTGATGACACCAAACTGTGTGCTGCAGTTGACAGGCTGGAGGGAAAGGATGCCATACAAAGAGACCTGGACAGGCTGAGAGAGGGGACCATGCAAACCTCACAAAGTTCAACAAAGCCAAGTGCAAAATCCTCCAACTGGATTGGGGCAGAGAAAGGTTGGATTGTTCAGCCTGGAGAAGTGAAGGAGCTGGGGAGACCTCAGAGCAGCCTTCCTGTAAAGGAGACCAACAAGAAAGCTAGAGAGATACTTTTTCCAAGGACAAGTAGTGCTAGCACAAAGGGTATTTAAACTGAAAGAAGGTTGATTAGATTATATTAGATTAGATATTAGTAATAAATTCTTTACTATGGGGGTGGTAAATATCAGACCACATTGCCCAGACAAGGTGTGGATGCCCCATCCCTGGATTTGTTCAAATCCAGTTGGATGTGGCTTTGAGTAACCTGGTCTAGTGGAAGGTGTCCATGGCAGAGGGGTTCATGGCACAGGGGTTGGAAATGGATGGATCTTTAAAGTCCCTTCCAACCCAATCCATTTTATTGTAAGTGCAGTTCAACAAGGAGAAATAATTCAGAGCAAAGTCAGACTGTTTTGTTTCCAAAACCTCAATGCCGTATTGCAGTTATAACTCTACTAAAATGTTTTTTTTTTTCTAAACTAGAACATGCATATTTTTCTTAAAAGATGACATGAAATTCTACAAAGCTGCTGCTGCATGGTCTTAAAATAATCTATGATTTGGACTGGCACACAAAGTGAAATCCCATTCCCTCCCATCTCTATAACCAGTCTTTGGGAGTTGTTTTGCTATGGGAATATGTTTACAATAATGGGACATACAGGAATTCACTGTTTTGCTAGTTACTGTGTTGAGTATTTTAACTGGGACAGGTTCACACTTTAGGCCAGTAGCTGACATAGCCAGCAGTATTAATTTATTATTTATTTGTTTAAGACACTGGAATAGCCCTCATGTAAATCTTCAGACAAATTACTCTGCCTGTTGTCATTAGTCCACTGTATTGGCTTTGCCTTGTGCTATCACCAGTGTTATAAATGCTGTCTTGACTACATCTTTTGATGTATTTAAAACCTTATTTTAAACATAGAAAACATGCATAGCTAATGGAATATTATTTTTCCTTTGTTTTATAAGGTGAAATATCAAGGGTTGAGACTCATCAAGGCTAAGGTAATGGCAGCAAAAGGACATTTAATCATCCACTTTTTTTATTTTTTGCAATGGATCAACAGCTTTTCAAGAGATCTATCAGAGGAAAACTGACAGAATGCAAAATTATTAACTCAGAACAACCTGTCCAAAAATCATATTTAATACATTTCTTGTTAGGTTGTGGGCCAACGGTAACTGGGTAACCATGTTTTATTAAAGATAAACTAATGGAGGTATTTTTTAGTAGATCCTGCTGTCCTTGCCATATGGCAACAAAATAGCAAAGAACATTACTTGTGCAAGCAAGAAAACAAGGACATATGTACCTGCTCTTAGTACTGCTTCAGAGGTAAAATATTACCACTTTTGCCAACCATGGTAGCTTTGAAAAACAGTTTTGCCATGAGAAATCAGCATTTACTTTTTTATGGTTTAAATAACAATATAGTGCTGCTCTGAAAGCCTGAGACATTGTGTAATTACAGAGTAAAAAGATGAGGACATCGTCCTTTTCTTGTAAAAACATAAAGTTTTCTCTTTATTCTGTAGGTGGAGTACTCACTGTGTAACTTACTGCAAAGTTTTGAGTGTTAAAAAAGCTGAGTTGAAGAGGTTCATATCATTAGAGCACTGATATCATCCCTACCTTTGATGGTAACAAACCCAAATAATTATTTGTGGGCATTTCTGCCATAAGACTGAGGTAGGTATTGTTGATAACATATCTAAACACAAATACTGTGTGCAGAGGCCCAGAGAAGCTGACTTTAAGTTGTGGGATGGATTGCAACAATGCATCCCCACCACCTCAGGCTGCACCATGATCTGAGAAATGCTCCTTAGGCATTGGCTTTGCTGAACTGCATTTGGACTAAACTCCTCTTGTATGTTACAACAAAGTTGATAAAAAATCTTTTACAAAAACCAGTTTTATGATACTGCTCAAGCTGCCCACATTTTGTTGGCATTATTTAGCATCTAGACTTAAAACTGAGCAGTAGATTATTGCAATCTCTTTGGGCACAGTTTATGACAAATTATGGTTAGGGAGCCTAAAGTGTCAAAAATCAGACTCTTGTGTTTAGATTGGTTTTGCTAAGCATATTAGAAAGCCATTTCCATGCAGGGCAGTGGGAGAAATTACTTCCTAAATTACTTTTTTAATGAAATATTATGATGAAAGCTATTAATTTTGAACAATAAAGTTTCTGGTATTTCTGCAAATATTACATTAACTCTGAAAGCTTATTCATAAGCAGAAGTTCTTCTAATGTTTAAGTTGTTTGATAGATCCTGTACAAATAATTAAGGATATAATGGTTTCTCTTGCCTTCAATGGTCATATATGAGTCTGAACTGTAAATGGAAAAAACGTAAATCCTAATGCTTTTTAATGTTTGCTATAAAACCATCTTGGGTATTAACTAATAAGAAAAACAAGCAGTCAATAGTGTTCAACTGGAATTCACTGATCTATTCCAATAGCTGAACTAGCAGGAAACTGGAATGATTTTTTGAGAATGTTATGTTTTAAAATCCATTGGAAATTAAACTCCAAGCAGGGTCTTTCCCCTGTCCCCTCCAGTGAGAATGGGAAAAAGCGGCAGAGATTATGGGTTGGGATAAAAAATTTGCTAGAAAATCAGCAATGAAAAAAACAAACAGTAGCAGCAACAATGCTAATAACAGCAGTCTATTAAAGAGGGTGGTTACATGCAAGAACTGCTTACAGAAGACAGCCTTGGTGCTACCATAGCCGGCGACGTGTGGCTCCCAGGACAAAGGAGAAAATGGCCAATGTTACCAAGGCCAGTGCCTTCCCCCCAAGGCCGAGACAATGAAAACCAGCAATGGACAAACCCTCCAAGATGGACCATTTGTGGAGTTGGTTCAGGGTCTTGTTCCTCTTTCTTTCCCCCATATCCACATCCTCAGTGATGAAAGGGTGGCATAAAACAAACTATCTACACATGCCCACACAGCTCTAGGCTCCAGCTCCTCATGGCAGCTATGATAAAATTACAGTAATTTCATGTGTATAAACCACACCCCTTTGACTAAAATTTTGGTCCCAACCAGAAGTGAGGCTTATACTCCAAAGTGGCCAATATATGGATGAAGTTCCGAAATTTGCCAACCTGGAAGTGTGAACCTGCAGCAGCCCTGAGCTGGGCTGGAGCCTGCACGGCCCCCAGCCGAGCCAGCAAACCCCGCGATCCCGTGGTTCTGTTACTAATTTGCAACTTTGTGAAAGTTGCACGCGGATCCTTGCTGTGAACGAAAGTGCGGTTTTTAATCCGGTGCAGCTTATATGTTGACAAAAAATGAAAAGTTGCCGACATCGAGAAGTGCAGCTTATAATCATGTGTGGCTTATAGTTGTGATATTAGTGTAACTCCATCCTGGCCAAACTAGGGCAAAGACTAAAATTCCAGCATCAGGCAATTGGACAGACTTTCCTTGTCAAAAACTCCTTAGTCATCCCATTGTAAATATTTTAGGCATAGCCAGCCTGTGGAGCACATCCCACATTTTGTGCAGGTTGGCTAAGAAGGCACAAAATACATAATTAGTTAAACAGAGCACAAAAATTTTAAAAGGCAAATAAAATCCAGCTGTCTGTACATGTGTTATTTGGTTTGAAAAATTCTTCAAAGACTCCTATGAAAATATGCCAGTGTTTGAGAGCGCTTCCTTCCACAGTCCCACACATGGAGTACAACCTAAGCAGCACACATTTGCCACAGCTTAGAACATTGACACTCTTGTTATTCACCTCTGTGTGACCTAACCAGACTTCTTGCCCTCACTTTTCAACTTTTTGATTTCTCTTGAGTTTTCTGGTTGATATTTTGATTATCTGAATCCCCAGATCCCATTTTCTTTCAGGTCTTCTAAGATTCCTCTGCTTGATTAACCACATATATTTCTGAAGTTGATTTATCTCAATTGCTGATACTCCTAGAGCAATAGAAGGAAGGTTCATTCTTCACTTTTGAGACAGTGACTCCAAAGGGAAGTCTAAAAGCTCAGATCAGTAGTGGAAGGACATCTGACAAAGTCTATGAGGAATAATTAGATAATTTTATCTTTAAGTTAGAATGCTACAGTTCATATTTCTTCAGGAAAATGTGCAATGATGTCTCAGTAAAAAATATACAATGATCTCTTGTCTGTAGTCAGTGATGGTGACTTACTGTAAACTAAGAACCTTATTACAGATAATTGAAGCCAGTAAAATGCTTTCCAGAGTCGTTGGAGTAGAATGGCTATAGAGCTGACTTTTGAATAACTATACTTCAAAGACAAGCCCAAGATTTTAAGATGCTGTTTGCTTTAAATCCTTACATTTAAAATAACCCATATTAAAAACAATAGGATAAGACAGGAAATAAGAAAAACAACTTTTGAAACAGTTGGAATAAATTAGTTTTGACTCAAAAGTTCTTTGACTTTGGTCTGTGGACCTGGGAACAATTAATTGCTGGCTAAGCTGGAGTTATCCTGTTCCTGGGCCAGCTGTGTTACCAACCTCTCCGAGTCTCCAGTGGCAGGGGAGGAAGGTAAAATATCCAGCCAGCCTGTTTTTGAGATGGTACGTGTTGTTTGGAAAAAAACAGAACAGTATCTCTAGAGTACGTTTGAGACCTTCATTCAGGTGATAGCATTCTAGAGTTCTGCCTGCTCAAGTCTTTGAGAAAAATCAATTCAAGTGCATTCCCAAATGAGTATTAACGGCTCAGCACAGGACATAAAATTCAGTCTCGTTGATAAGAACTTTACTGTATTTGGGTGATAATGTTCTTCATATGACTGAATGGTGCACAGTGTAGACACAATTTTAGAGTAGTGCAAAGGACATTATATCTGTCCATCTTGTAAAAAGTGGCTGCAGATGTGCCTGTGACTGGACGTCAGTGAGGTTAATCAGCTGAACCACCAACATCTGTTTATAGGAACACTACCACTAGGGCATGGAAAACTTGCTGGAGTATAAAATCTAAACTGCTTGCAAAGGGTCATAATTCATTATCAAATCAGAAGCAAACAAAGATGCTCATACAGATGTGAACATGCAAAGAAAGAATAAAAAGAAGCAGACATGGCTTGTTGTGTGCTAGAGCCATGGAGCAGCTCAGTGCAAATGTGTACATTCTCTGCTTGTAGCTTTTCATCTTGCATCTCCTTTTCCCTTTAATGGAGATATTGAAAACTAGAGGGATTTTTTATTTTAATGAGAATAGATCAGATTCCCTTTCAGCCTCTTCTATGACAAGTGTCCTAAAAATGAGGTGATGAAGCCACTGCCTGCAGTCTGTCCAGATACGTATTCGAAAGCATTCACAAAACTGAAAGACTTGACATTTTGCTGGTGAGTATAGGATCACTGCAAGATCTGTGAAAAATGGCACAAGTGGTGATGGGTTGATGTCTCACTGTACGTAGCAGAATGATTTTTATGCTGAGCTGATATGGCAAAGTTCTAGAAATGTTGTGCTTTTTTATAGATGCTACCCAAAAATGCATCTTCTTAAGTCTTCTGCACATACTGTAGAGACCATTATATGTATATATGAGAAGAATTCCTCCTCTGCAATCCCAGGTCAAGTGCCCAGACCCCTAAGGTCTTTGCCCTTCAGATACAACGAAAGCTGTGTCCCTTTGCAAGCAGCCACATAGAAGTGGGATTCTAGTCTTGTCTGTCTTGCAAATTGCCTATGAACCTGATACGAGGCTCTTAAAGAGAGGATTTGGGGCTGCAGGTTTGCAGCCTGCAACTATACTTGTCAATAATTGCACTGTAAAGATTCTGTTTTTAGAGACAGGCTCATTAAACCAGTGACACAAGTGGCTCATTAAAGACTGACAGATCCTCAGCATATCTGACATCAGACCTCTTGCAAAGTACCAGTTCCTTCACATTTAGCCGCAGGCATTGACCTTAAAGGTTTGGGACCAGAGGCACACACCATACATAAAAGTACAGCAATTTCACGATTACAAGCTGCACCGAGTATAAGCCGTACTTCCTGGTGTTGGCAAATTTCAATTCTTTTGTCCATATATAAGCCGCACCTGATTATAAGCCCCATGTTACAATACAGAGTGTGATAAAAGGTATCTATTCTATCACCATCTNTTGAGGGTGGGGGCAGTGATCCTTATCTCTGCGGGAGATATTCTGCTAATGGGCCATCCATTGATGATTGGGCATTGTTCTTTATCTTTTCACAACACATCCTTCCTCCAGAGAGTCATCTTCTGCTAATGGCCCATTGAGTCCCACTGTGTGACTGATAAAATTACTGCATCCCATTAGAAGTTGCTCCAGCCAGGGGGAAGAGCCC
>PYHW01009979.1:9754243-9782565 GCA_013186435.1 Turdus rufiventris
AGGGGACTGCAGCCACCATTTAATGGGACTGCTACCGACACCCTGCCTGGGGGGGTGTCAGGTTGTACTCTAACTTTGTCAGGGTTTGGAATTGGTTTCTTTGTAGTACTGTATTTCTATTTTAATTTCCCTAGAAAAGAACTGTTATTCCTAATTCCCATATTTTTGCCTGAAAGCCCCTTGATTTCAAAATTATAATAATTTGGAGGGAGAGGATTTACATTCTCCATTTCAAAGAGAAGTTCCTGCCTTTCTCAGCAGACACCTGTCCTCCAAACTAAAACAGCAACTTTTCGTTCTTTGTCCAAATATAAGCCGCACGTGATTATAAGCCACACTTCTGGGTTCAGACCAAAATTTTAGTCAAATGGTGCGGTTTATAATCGTGAAATTACTGTAGTTCTGCCTGATCCAGGAGTGCATCATCCAGGACCTGACACACTGGCTGTGCTAGTCCCTAAAGCATACCAATGTTAAATATCCTTACTCAACCTAGAAGAAAGCTGTGAAGCTTGGTGTACTAAAAAGTTCACAAGGTTGTCTTAAATCTCTTCATAGGCAATAAAGAAACTGAGGGAAATATTTTTGAACAGTCACAATGTCACTCTTAGTTCTTTGGAAAAATAACCAGGCAGTTGCTGATAAAGAATTGAGTCACATAAGACAATTTCTTCTTCATTTGTAATCTCTCTGTGGTATAAATCAGGTTTTTTTTTTGCAAGACAGATGGATAGCAAGACAGATGGATATGAAGTCTATGTGCTTCACATAGTTATGCTCTTATAAATATCTTCATATATAAATATCCAGTAGCATAAAAGAAATGGTAAAATTATTGTCACTGATGGAGAATTTGATATAGACCAATATGTACACGAATGCACATATGTGCATATATGTATACACAAAACATAGTAGATAGTATGTATGAATATAAAACAAAATTTCAGATTATATTTTTTCAGATAGCAATTTATTTTGTTAACCAGAAATTCTTTGGCAAAGAATTACTAGACCAGAGAAGCTGTGGATGCCCCCTCCCTGTCAGTGTTCAAGGCCAGGCTGGATGGCACTTTGAACAGCCTGGTCTAGTAAAACATGTCCCTACCCATGGTGGGGGGTTGGAACTTGATGATCTTTAAGTCCCCTTTCAACCTAAGCCATTTTATGATGTTATGAACCCTATGTTAATAAATGCCTGATGAAGAAATAATGTATTCTTCTCAGCAGCAGGATATGTACATTTATTGAATTACAAGTTTCTTCAGAAGTTAATTTGAGATGCAAGTTACAGAAAGCTGATTTTGTTGCAATAGCTACTAATTCTCATAATTTAATGGACAATTAAAACACATTAATTTACATTTTGAAGGCACAGAAATAATTTTTTTCCTTCTGAATAAGATTTGTAAATATGGTTTTTAAAATAAATTTTCTAAATGAAGCAATCAAATGAATATTCAAAGGAGTGCATACTAACTATTGAATATTACTGCAACAAGTAGTTGAAACAGCTGTAATTGTGGAAGGATTTATGTTTATGATTGAAGCTAACTTTTATTTTTAAATCTGTTTTAAGATCCAAGATCTTAAGGTAAATTCAAAGATGTGAAAGTTACTGAAATGCACACTTTTGAATTGCACCTGAACTTTCATGCTTGTGAAATAGCAAGTAGGAGCTTTGATTCATATTGACAGAGACATTTGAGAGAGCGATGAAACTTTAAGATTAGTTGATCCCTTGGCTCTGACTTAAGTCAGTTGCAAAATGGCATGGCCTGGAGATGCCAGGCTGTCTAATCTATTCCAGTAAAGGATGATGCTCTCAGATATGGCATGAAGGCTGTTGGTATGTTGCCTAAAGCACATGAGTTCCTTCAGTGTGCACCTTTCACTGATGCTGCTTTCTGTCCAGAGGCTGTTGTGGGGTGGGACTAGCAGCCTCTCAAAAAGAAAACAGTCAGATTACAGAGCCTGACTGCTGGATATCCCAGGACACAGAACTGCAGGTGACTCAGGGCAGTCACCTGAACATTGCCTTCTACTTAACTGTGACCTCTACAAGGGCTTCCAGAGTTAACTCAGAGGCTTGCTGCTTTCCTTGCCAGCATGCTTCAGTGGTCACCCACATATTCATGCTTCACCTGAATTCCCATTGCTTAATCATAGGTACCCAGGTTCATTCATTGCCTTTCCATTGTCCTTTAGTATTCTGTCACTGTGAAAGCAGTGTTCCAGTTTAATCAAATTACAAATCAATTTTCAAATAAGCTTAGGAGCATCAACCTGAAAAGACAGAAGGTCTGTCCATGGTGCAGCAGCTGGGATTACAGTAGCCCTGAGCTTCATTGCAATTTGTAATCTCTGATATAAATTCTAGAGACTTTCCTCATGCACTGAGTCAACCTGAGAAGTCATGTACTGAGAAAATCTTATGATTTAAAAATTGACTGTCCCCTTAGTGTCACACAAATAGATGGATATGATCCTATTACAGGACTACTCCTATGTGATTCCAGTGTGTTTCTCAATCACAAAATTAGGTTTTTCTCTTTAATAGCAAATTGGTATTATTGAATGCAAATTCTTTCCCTTATCTCTAAAGAAAAAGGAAACAGAAAAGAGATGAGTGGGGTTTTTTTTCTTATTTTTGTGTTTATCAACACTTGTTATTATTCAAATATAATTTATGGTCATCTTTTATGAGCAAAACCCTTTCAAATTGCCATCAGCTAAAGAATCCTTTGGTCAGAACTACAAACCCTGCTTTGATATAAAGAGTCTGGCCCCATTGCAGAAAATTTGTCTGCTAATACCATTTCTGTAACTCTTTTAGCAAAATGCTGAAGGTCAAAAGCAGCATAAAATAGAAAGCATTTTGTGAAAAGTATGGATGCTTTAATAATAAACTGCTAGATGTGGCCTGCTCTGCTATGAGGTTTTGAAGCAGTGAAATACCAATTCTGAAAGGAGCCCCTTCCCAACAGTCTCCTTTTGGAGTCTAATCTAAAATATCACAAATCAGCACTTTTCTGACCTGAATTTCCATTTTCAGCAGCAGGAAGTTTCAGAAGCAGGAGGTTTCAGAACATTGCTATTTGAGATAATATACACACCACAGCCTGAAAAGAATTTGATTGATTGCTTTTAATAATATTTGAGTACTTTTCAGTTATAAGATATTATATGGCACACCAATACACAATATATTTTTTGACATTGGAGAGATGAAATATGGTGGAATAAAGGGATTATATAAAGGGAAGGTGAAGGGAGAGGAGAGGAGAGGAGAGGAGAGGAGAGGAGAGGAGAGGAGAGAGCCTTGCTACCCCATTTTCTTCAGTTAAAATTACAAGCAAAGTGGAAGAAAGCCAAAAAGGGCACAGAAAAAAAATCTGCAGCTTTTTCATGCTGTCTTTACATCTTTTAATTGCTTTACTATCATAATGAAGAGTCATTATTACTGGGTTACAACTGCCATGTCTTGAAGCCATCTTTAGTCTAGCAATGTATTATTTTGAAAAACAAAACAAAACAAAACAAAATAAAAATCACACCTGTTTTTTACATGCTCCTCAGGATGAGAGATGTAAATCTGAGTCGGTTTGGGAGCAGATTTTTTGTTCATGAGTGCTTGTAAATTACAGAGTATCTTTTCATGTAAAGCTAGGACAACCTTTTTCTAGAATTTTCAAGGGAATGGAAACCCCAGACTTTGAACCATCTTTAGAGGAATCAATCTCAACCCAAACTTCAGTTTTCTCTCACTTTGAAAGACTGAGCTTGCCTAATTTGGTAAGCTGGCTTGGGTATGGTGATTCAGAAATCCAGTTTAGGCACTTTGATTCAGTGAATGCAGAGGATTGGGCAACTGAAATGAAGTGCATGGTCCCCAGAGTCTGTGAGGGAGAGGACATTGGCATCTCCTGCAGTTTCCATTGCTGTGGAAGAAAATAAAGGAACTATAGCCCAAGGCTTCTCTCTAGACTGAAGGGTGTGGGAGAAGAGAAGGCAAAGTCACCATTTGGGAGCAGGCATGTGACTGTGTCTTGTCTGTGCTGTGTTGCACACTGTCTGTTTAGCCTGTAATGACAACCACTGAAGAGGAGCAGACATTAGCAAGTGTCTGGAGAATACCTGGGCCCATGGCACATCCTTTCCTGCTCTGTCTCTGCTTTAGGACAGCTCCCTTCCAGTCCCTGGGCTCTTTTTAACCCTTTAAAACACAAAACTGACAAACACTTCTGCAAATTCTAAATAAATTCTCGTCTCCATAGCCAATAACAACAACAAATACTGTTTTGATGCTGTCTGATTTCTCACAAAGGAGGAGTGTCCTTAAAAAGTTCAGAAGTTGGGCTCCTCTTGGCTTCAAAGGGATCTCCCTGTCCAAGGTAACAACTTCATTACCCAGACAAAGAAGAAACTGGGGGATGTGGTGGGAAGAAGCCTAGTTTTGGAGCTGGTGATACGTTTTCCCTTTGGAAGAGGAATGGGTCTCTCTAGAATTCCACTTTCTGCTATGATTTTTTCTTTCATTCTCTGACTGCTTCATGCAATTGCATTTGTAGTCTCTGAGGCAAGGCCATGGAAAAAGGGTACTCTTCAACACTGACTTTTAAGAAGAAATTTGTTTGTTCATCTTAATTCCTTCAAGGTGTCACTGCCAGTAGTGACAGAGAGTCAAGGGTTTTTGGTAACTCCAATAAAATATCCTTGTAGCTGGCTAAAATCCATCTTTATGTTCTTTTAAAATATACAAGGAAATCTTAAATCTAATACAAGAAGCAAATCATATGTGGATAGTCAATACATGCATCTATACTTTTTATAATATCCTTGTTCCTATATTGGCTGATGATTTATTAACTACACCAGGGTTATTAAAAATTGAAAGGCTTTGATATTGCTTTTAGCTGATAGAAATTATACATCAGCTGTTTCCAATCCTCAGCCATGTTACAAAATTGGTCCACCACAAAGCCTAGAATTAAATTAAAATGAGGTGTAAATAGTAGCCTGGTGAATGTTGCCAGGTGACCTACTGAAATATTTAATACAGCTTGACTTAAAGTTTAATGCTTTAAACCTGCAACTTGTGTAATTTCACCCAGGCAGCATAGTCTTGAGATTAAAAAATGATGACTTAGAAAAAGTGGCTTGATTGTGCACATAAATTTTGAGTGTCAGCTGCTTTTCCCACTAGGGGTTGTGTGAAGCTTATTGTTTCCTCTTGGTCTGAGAGATTATTTTGATCTGAGTGTTTCTAATAAATCTCGTGTTCCAGTCCAGTTCCAGGACTGGCTGGAAACACTACATGTCTCCTTTAAATATATCAGATTTTCATGAATTTTTAGGAGAGATTTCTCTGATTCCCTATCTTTGCTTAGTTTTTCTCACTGATTTTTGCCCCCTGTCTTCCAGTGAACCCAAAACACTCTTGCAGCTTTAAGATGCCCTATAGTTCTAGGTACTCCTACAGAAGGAGAGCTGTAGTGAAACCTTCTCCAGCAACCTTTGGCATTCTTTTTATTACAGCAATGTGCATGAAACTATTTTATAAACGAGGCCCTTATATTGAAAACAAAAATACCATGAAAATTATTTGCACCTTCTTTGCAATATTTTTATGTGGCCAGAGTGGTGTAAGGATTCTATCAGGTAATTGAAGTTTAGGTATCTATAAAATATGAATATCTGTACAAAGGTATAGATACACATGCACAAAAATTTCTGGGGTTTCAAGAGATTTTTGTTAGCCCTCACTCTAACATCTCCTTCCCTTTTCCCATGCTGCTGCCTGATTTCTGTCAGCACAGCTGCCAGGGCTGGCAGAGGGATCTGGCTGAAAAAGAGGGATTTTGCTTCCCTGGTTGGGATCTGACTGCCTGGGGACAGAAAAGCCCTAGAGCAGCCTGTGTGATGAGCAGAGAGCAGCTGGCTGGAAAGGCTGACTGGGGGGGAACATCTGAAACCAGAAGTTGAGCCCTAATCAGTGTTTCAGGATGATGTTTCTTTCCTATGATTTATAGCCTGGAAAGACTGTGATGATCTTAAACAAAGACTGGTTTTTTGATCACAGTCTTGCTATTGGAATTTATTTTATGTACCCGAATACTCTTTTTTTTTAATTTGGTCCAACTTAGCTTTAAGAAAATGTTTAAAGATGTCAGTACAGAAAAGAACAAATAACAAAGAAAGAATGGTTAAATGCTTTTAGCTACTAAATATTTTAACGAAAAATATTATTTCACTAAAAAAAAGGGTAGTGTTTCCATTTTGGTAGAAAATGCCTGAAAATAAAAGCCAGGTGGTGTGCTGAGAGAGATATTCATACTGAATTTTATTTCTTTCATTTATATTCTTTCACCAAATATATATATAGGTAAACCAAGTATGAAAAACTGTTATTTTAATGAGCAAGTCAGGTTATTTATATGGAAAGACACATGAATCACTGACTGGATCCATCTGGTGGACTCACTGTCATTCCCTTAAATAACCAGTTTGATCCTAATACAAAGATAAAATATATTAGTATTCTATTAGATCTGCTAAGAAGATCAGAAACAGGGTTTGCCTATTGGACTGAAGCATCTTTTATATGCAACTATAATTTGAAATCAAACAAAAATTAATAAAGCTGAAGTTTTCAGCAATTTTTAAAATGGGAGCCATATTTCCATAAAGATACCTCATCTCTGATCTCATGTTCACTGCTATGTCCAATCCATCACAAAAAGGACTGGTTGCTTATAATGATTAATATGAGTATCCACAAAGTCCCGTGTTCCCTTGGGACTGGTTTGAACACTCTCCTCTTTTACACATTCATGCTCGTTTGAAAGCAGTTTCAGCCAGACTGGAAAACTGCTAAAGTTAATGGACTTTCTTCATTGCCAGTATTTCCGCCCTCTGTTATTGATAATAACAGTAGCCACATAAGTTTTCATGAATGGGGAAGACTCTCTGTCCAAGCAGCTTTCAGAGCACACAGATGCAGCTGCAATGAGCCCTTGCTGGGGTCAGGTCATCCTTATCTAAGCACAGCAAAGGGCTGCTGCCAGCACGAATCCATCTTTCAAAAACCCCCCAGGAGTGTGCAGACAGCCCAGCTCTGTCCCCTGCTGCTGAGACAGCCTTTATCTTGAGCCATGCACTTGACCACTGCATCTTCCTCTTCCTCAGCTTGTCAAGGCCTGGCGAGCCTGGCTCCATTGCTTTATCCCTGGTGTTCCCTGCTCTGAACCTTCTGCCTGGCCATGCTCTGCCTTGCCCCCACAGACCCCACCAGGCTGTGCTGTGCTCCCTGTTTCTGGTGGCCCTAAACTCAGGTCCTTCTCATGCTCCTGGTGTACAGGACAAAGGATGGTTATCAGTGTCCTAATCATAACATGGAATGTTTCCTATATTCAGTAAAATACTTTTTATATAACACTGGCCTGGTGCCTAAGTGAAGCTACTGAAGCTAAAAGCAAGCTAAAATTTAGAAGAATGAAAAAGGCACCAGGCAGTCAGAGCAGTCAGCTACTGACTCATTACTCTCTCAGACCACCCTAAGACAAAGATGCTGCAGTTACATTGGAGACCAAAAGCTGGATGTTCTTTGCCAACCTATAAGGATCTTAATACAAATCTTCATATCTCCCTTGGGTCTGTCTTGTAGAGCAAGCACTACTGACTACTTTGTACCCACATGGGAGCATCTCTGACAGGTAGAAATCTTTTACCACTTACCTCACTGGAATGTTTCCAGATGAATACTGCAGTGTGAAATGCCATTGCCTCTGTGATTGTGCACTAAGGAGAAACCAGAGTTCATCTGTCCTTTCCTGAAGCCAACAGGATAGCAGTGCCCATTTCAGAGGAATTATGTCAGCTGACCCTGCTGAAAACCTGGTGGTGGGATTATTTTACGTGGCCAGAGGAAGCTGGATGTATAAATGTGGTATTAGAAAATGTGAAGATGCATACTAACAGTTTAAAGGTTGGAGAAAGACAATCCCTGAGGATCCTTCAAAACTGGTATTTTGTGGTATTTTATAATAGTGGTAAATTTATCACTGTTCATATCCCCATATTAACTATAAGGAAGATTTTGTGTTTTGCATGTGAAAGGCCTTCTGTATTATGGATTATGTATTTTTTTCTCTTTAATGCTCCTGGGGATCCTGAACAGCTGTCAGCTGTACCTGAGCAGAAGAACATATCTATTAACACATTGCCAAGCAGAAATTGCATTATACACTGCTGCATCTGTTAATTGCCTTAGTCAGTATTTACAATTCAAATAATATAAGCCTTCAAAATGGTGTTGTTAATATGTGGTAAAATTTCATTTGTAATTTCAAAATATGAATTTGGTCTTGGTTTGGTTAAATGTAATGTTACCTAAATGGAAAGCACCTACAATTCCACTTTAGTTTTATGATTTACTCACAAAAATAATACCAGTCAAATACAACACTAAGATTACCCTTAAGAAGTTCTTACAGAACATATGGAATCTAGTAATGAATTAGAGACTTTTTGAATAAACAGCTGCTTATAGCCCAGGTTTACCTTGTGATCTGTCATTTCTCTTTCAATGAGGCTGGCTATCACAAATGGACTGAAAGTTGGTGAAACTATAACGCGTACAACAACATCATTTTTGCTGTTATTTAATCAGTACAGATGCCTGTATATCCATGACAGATACAGTGATTCCACATGACTACTTTATAATTTTTTATTCTCAAACCACATGAACAGAGGAACATTTCTCTAGACTTTGTCCTTAAACTTCATCATTGATGAAGGAAGAGAAGAAACACTGTCCTTCAGTGGACTAGTTGGTTCTTGAAGCTTCAAACTTTGGCAAAGTTTGAAGAATCCAATCTTGAAAGTGGCCATATTTCTGAAAGATCATGGACAATACTAGAGCCACCCTGCTTCCATCCTTCAGCTCCACGTGTTTCCTCTAGTGCTGAATTCTCTGGATGATCAGAAATTGAAAGCCTGTCTTGGGAGGTGACCAGACTCTCTCTGGTTAGTTTTTGTGCTGTGAAATCTAGTTATTTTATTTTAATAAAACAAATTATGCTATATGAGGAGCTATATGATCCTTTGATCAATTAAATATTTTTAACTCTTGAGTTTAAAGATTCTATGCTACTATTAAGCCAAGCTGAAATTTCATACTATCATAGAACAGTCCAGGTTAGAAGGGAAATTCAAGGATTATCTGGTCCAACATTTTGTGGGAAAGGAAGCCTTGATGAGATTATCTAACATTGTGTCCAACTGCAATCTGAAATTGCATCCAAACAACATTTCCATCCATATCAGTTTTTAAAACCATCGAAGAAGGTTAGCGCTCACTGTTCTCACAACCTTCTATTAATTTAAGTGGAGTGAGGATTGCCTCCTGAGAACCAGAACTCCATCATGGGGTATTTAGCAAATGGTAACTTCTTTGGGAGGTGGTGGAGTCCCTGTCTCTGGAAGTGTTCAAGAGGCATCTGGATGTAGCACTTGAGGCTGGTTAAAGGGTGATTATGGTGTGCTGAGTTGATGGTGGGACCAGATGACTTTAAAGCTATCTTCCAATCTTGATGATTTTGTTCAGCTTTTAATTCAACTTTGCCATTAGAGGTTAATTAAAAAATTAAAATTAATTGAAAACATTAATCATGTTTTCATTGAGGAATGTTTATCCTAGGTGTCAGTCTTCTGAATGTCATTGCACATGAACATCATTGTGATTTTAGAACAGCTCAAACTATAGAAATGACTTAGGCTTACTCTTGAAAATTCCCTATGGACAGCAAACTATCAGTTTATCTCTTTGGTAGTTATCTTCCTGTGCACTTGAAAAAGAAATTTGTGCTGCCAATTAGTCAGTTTAATAATGTTTGTCAAGGTGTACTTATGAACAATTGTGCAATAAAACCTCTTAATTATGTTTTATAAAGTTTCAGTGTGAGAATTGGATGAAAATATTTTTGTTATAATTTAGACTTGGGAGAGAGTGAAGCAGGATCACAATCTGACCTGTGTACATTGCAGATAAAGCTGTGCCACAAGGAAGTATTCAAAAGGATTGAAAGTAACAAAAGAGAAGACAGGCTTAGCTCAGAGAGTGGTTAAGAAATGAGTCACTCCTTCCTAAAAAAAAGGAGAAAAAATGTTAAGAAGCCAGACCTCTCTGACTCTGAGCCTCATTAGTGGTTGTAGACATCAAAGATGCTCCATACCTAACTAAATCTGCTCAGCTACAGGTGATGGGAGTTTTAACCAGTGCACCAATGGGAATTAGACCACTTACTGTGTGATGTTTAATTAAACTTAATATTTCATTTTGCAGTGTAAAATGCTATGTCAGGTATTTTCAGGGTTTTTTTTAAAGTAACACTGGAAGTGTTAAGCTGTGAAAATACCTGTAAAATGTATCCAGAGGTGCTGTACATTTTCCTCACCTATTGTTAAACAAGATAGCATTTTTACCCTGGATTTGTCTGGTGGCTGCTGAGAGTCACCATCGAACATCAGAAATTGGTAAGGCAGAGTGGTGGAAAGATCTTGCTGTTTCTTTCTCCCCACTGTAGGAACTGGAGGCAGATACTGAAAACTATTTTAGAAGCTGTAGAGATCTGAAGGAGGATTGACTGCCTTCCTATAATAGTTTTGCTACTCTCCGCTTCAAATGGTTGAAGTCATTGCAGATAAATTAGGGAATTTAACTTATTGCATGACTACACAAAGCTTTCTAAGGATTGGAGATTTCTTTGGTTTCAGAAACTGCATCATTTTAGATTATGCTATCCCTTTACACAGCCTGTGAATGCAATTTGGAAGATTCTGGAAAGAAAAGAAATATAATTTAAAAAGTTATTTGAAAAACTACTGTTTAAGTTACTAAATTGAATCACCTGTGGGAGTACTGTTGCTTTGGTTCCCCACATTTGGGCTTGGCATTTCTTTCTTTCCAAATAAATTCCATGAGAAGACTTATAATTTTGCAGCCTAAATTTTATCCAGGTTCTTTCAGAAAGGCTTAATGAAGGAGAAGTGGTGGTATATGGACATAAATGGAATTTACTCCACTTTAACATCTCTCAGCTTATACAATGGACAAAATATTTCCAGCAATCCAAAAGTTCTATTATGAATTTCCACATAGTGGCCAGAAAAAATTTCAGTGGTAAAGAGAAGAGGTAGTGGATGCTCACTTCCAGGAGGTCCTGAACTGAATACTTGGGTCCCTTTTCATCCCTAGAAACAGCTGGCAGAAATTGAACCTTACAATTATAGTTTGGGAAATTAAACTCCCTCTGGAAACTCCAGGTGAGGCAAGAGTCTCACTCTGCTGAGAAAAGTCTAATGTAAACTTGATACAGACAGTTGTGAAAGTATATTTAAATGTTTTTTGAAAGCCACTTCACATTCAGTATCTACTTGACTGTTTTAACAAAAATATGCAAATGGACGTTTGAGAGGGTAAGGCCAATGCTACTAATGCTGTTTGTGTGTTCCAGTTTCAGGTAGGAAAAGCTGCTCTGTGAGCTGCAGAGTGAATGTTTAGAACTCCTGACCACCTCATGTGTGGTTTATTCTCTGCAGAACATAATCTTTGGAAGACACCAGAATGACCATTAGGGTAACCAGGATGCTTTCTAGACACTTGGGTAGAACCCCATTCTTTCCCTAAAACTACTGGTACCTGTAAAAGAGATGTAGCCTGATCTGTAAGTCACAATGTAGGAAAGAATAGTTTCTTATTACCATCATCACAGTGCTTCAAAGAGGCAAACACACTCACACTCATGTTCCTTGGAGTGCCAGGTAAGAAACAGACCCCATCCTGCTAAAGACAGGCCTGGAAGCAGGGTTTCCACCAGCAGGGAGAGGAGAGACCCCAGCCCTGTGCAGGCTGAAGCTGGTGCTCAGCAAATCCCCCGCGATGAAAGAAACTCTCAGCAAACCATCTTGTGAGAACACAGACCATCAGAAAAACGCACTTTGTCATTGCTTGCCTCTTCTTGGCAAGGGTTCTCTTCTTGGTGGGTTTTGATGAAAAATTGAGTGAAACTCTGTTTTTGGTACTCCCCACATATTTTAAATCTAGTTAATCTATTTTTGTGGCAACTGGAAACAGCTCATTTTTAGAGCTATGGGATATAAAATATGTGAGTCATATTTCTACGGAAATTGCACAGTTCTGTGCAGTTGAATAACTATTATCAAGTCTATTATAAACTGTATGATAAACTATTACAAAACTCAGATGGAATAACTGTCTCCTGAGAATGAAATTTAATTAAGTACTTGGAGACAATTTGAACTGGCGGAGCTTAAAATGAAATTAAAACTAATTATGAAATACTCACATAGAGTTTTGGATAAATTGAAAAGAGAAAATTTAATTGAGAAAAAGTAAATCAAGGGTATGTCCTGGGAACAGATATTGTTAAATAAAAACAAAAGACAATTAGAATCTTCCGAGGTAGAAGAGAATTAACATAACATCAACAATGTCATAATTGCTGTAAAAACCCTAAGTGCCTGAAAAGTGTATCAGTAATTGAAATATCCAAGTTTTTTGAAACTGAAGATATGCTGGGATGGCTTCAGACATCTTTAAAGGAATATTGACCTAATGCTCTTTTTGCACATAATTTTTTTAGTTCTGACTTGCAATGCCTTAAAGAAAAGAGTTCTCAGAATGTTTTAGAGGGCTTTGAACTTGCACCATTTCAAAGTGGTGCACCTCACAAGTGTGCCAAAGAAGTTGTCACTTCCTCACAGTGCTGATCTCCTACAAGAATTTTTCCTCAATGTGGACATATTTTAAAATTTGTTCAGGGAACAACTGTGCTTCTCTCTTCAGCCATTCTAAAGCTAAGTGGGTCTGGGGTGCAATCCCAGATAGCCAAGACATTGCACTGTAAAATGTACTGCAGAGCAATGTGTCTCTGAGGGCTAGCTCAAGAGGAAGAATAGATTTCTTAGGATTTAGATGAAATTTCACACCTAAAGTAGGATGAGCAAGGAAGGTCTAGTCAGAAAAATCAAACCCACCATTATTCAGACCATTTTGACATAAATATCAAATGCTTGACTGTCCAAAAGTTCTTTAGATTAAATCACAGTAATAACCTGTGATTTGATTGTCTAAATATGATGACCCATTATTAGGGCATCCCTAATAATCCTGTCTAACCTCCTGCAGTATTTGTTGCAAAAATTCTTGAGTCTCATGTAACTGCTCCTGTCATGTCTGCCAGTCCTGTACAGATATCCTAGAGACATCTTGGATACAGAAGAGCATCTCAAATGGCACCAGATCCTTCTTATCAGGCAAATAATTCAACACCTACAGGTCTGCTGAAACAGCAAAATTTTCAAACCTAACACTAGGTGTGTTATACATGGTTTTGACATCTTTATTTATTGACAAATCCTATACATTGACTGGCTTAGCTCAGCTGGCTATGTGTAGGTGGCCATTGACATCTGAGGACCCACTGGGTACTTGAGATGTTAATGAAAAGCTGCAGATATGACACAAGCTGCCTGAGGGCCACCATGTTTCTCAGGTGGCAGCTGCCAGAGAATGGTCTCAGAGCCCAGGTGCATCAATGAGTCTTAGGGGTCTTGAGTAGCCTCACCTGAGACCTCCACCCTCACCCACGGGTCCAGAAGCACTATTTAGTGCTGATGTGAATTTTGCTCTCTGCCTCAGCTAAACAGGAGTGCTGTTTTCCAGCCCTGCCATAGCTTTGCCCTGCCTGACCTTGCAGCTGAGTCCTGGCCTAGAGAGGTACACTGTGAGGTACTAGAGAGGATGCTGTGGCTGCTTCCTGTAATTACATCAGCTTCTTTTAGCAGTAGGTCATAAATGGTCTAAAAGGCTTTTTCAGGGGAAGCAAAAATGAGAATCCAAGGAGAACGTTTCTGTGATGGTGGCTATGAGAGTTCCTTCTCCCCATCTCTTGGCATTTTGTCTGTCGTGTTCAAAGGCACCCTAGAGTCAGTGCAGCTCCGTTATCAAAATGCAGACTTTCCAATACAATTCCATAATGAAAAATCTGTGTTGTGAGTTGTTCAAGAGAGTAGGCTGTATCTGGCTGTCTCTGGAGCACTAGGGAATTTAAATGATAGCATATTATCCAGATCTTATGTTTGAAAATATCCTGTTTTCTATCTTCTCAGAAGGGAATACTAAGATGTGGTTAGTTCAATTCAAAATCTTGTAAACACAGTCCATCACGTGATACTTGAAATTCTCTTTTGGTATAGCTCAAGAGGCCATAGACACCCCAATACACTTCTGCACCACAGAAACATACCATCAGGAATGACACAGGAGACAGTGCATGGTCCTGTTTGTTATAAGGGAGAGAAAACTATGGGTTATCTTACACCATTTTTTTTTCTTTTAAGTAGTTCTGCAGCAGAGAAAAATGTGGAGGATTATTTACAAGACAGGCTGTTGCAGCCCATTGACTCAGACCCTGTGCTATTGGCAGCTGAGAAAAGATGTGCAGCCAGCATTGAATCATCTGGTTGTGATTCTCTCCATTTGTATCCTGTCCAGCATGTTTTTGAAGCATCTCTTTAGTACAGCTGGCAGAGTGGCTTTCACTGGGTGCCCTTTCACAATCATGAAGGTTGTAGAGGAACAAAACTTCAGGCTCCAAAATCAGAAATCTGTAGTAAAATCTTCACTAAATAGCACTGCTTCTGTTCCTTGGAGCAGACCTGGCCTTGCTGCTGAGTGTCCTTGCCCAGTTTCTGGGATTCAGTATTCCACTCTGTGCTCTTTTAATATTGGGATGCAATTTCTAAGTGCTTCCTTCTGGGGTCTGCTGCAAAATACTTGAGGGAGCATCTGCTCCTTTTAACCTGTCCATTTGGTTGTGCTTAGCTCCATTTTTCCACCTCAGCAAGGGAGTGCTTGGGGGGGTATATTCTGCCACATAAAGAGCACAGGTTTGGGAGCTGGGAACTGGGCACGGATGAATAGGGACAAGAGTTTTTCATGGACACCCTCCCAGATGTTCATAGTCACTGGGTGATTCAGAGCCCTTCCTCCACAGCTGGGCCAGTTGCCTGGTGCCTTATGAGACCCTTTTATCCAGGGGCATTGGCCAGCAGTGAGCTGTGCCTGGCTGCCTCACCAGTACTGCCAAGGGCTTCCAGTTTGTGGGAGTGCATCTGGACAAATGACAGGTCCTTCCACTCCAGCCTTCTTCTTCTACTTTTAAGCATTATTTTCTATAGTAGATGGAGTTCTGTCAGTCCTTTCACAAATTTAATTTCAAATTTAATTTCCTTTTTATTTCTGCTGTATAAGAATGGGAGAATAAATGACCATAAGGCACCAACCTGCTTTGATCCAGTATCATTAAAAATGCCTCCCACTGGTGGTGCTGGTATTTGTTAGAGCATGTACTAAAGGTCACCCCTTCCCATGTAGAGGGTCAGAGGGCAGTGGGAGAGTCTCAGTGTCTCAATCAGAGATGTGAGCACCAGCCCCAATCCCCCAGTGCTGTCCCAGGAGCATCAGCCCCACTTTTTGGGTGAGACCCAGCATTGTGAGTCCCCAGAGATGTGGCTTTTGGGAGTCCTGCGCAGACTATTTGAGAGATCCCTGTCCTGGAGGATGGAACTCATTATGGGATGCTGGGAGGAGCAATCTGAGGTTGTGCAAGAAGATATAAGAGGCCTGCTGCCTGTGAGCAGTTTGCTGGTCAGTACTTTTGTCTGGCCATGCCCTTAAGCCCAGCCAGCATGGTCTGTCCTGTCACCTCATTAAACTCACTCCTTTCCTGGGTGTGTGCTCTCTGTTCTCTGTGCATGAGAGTGTTTGGGTTTGAGTGCAGCACACTGGAGTGCAGAGGCACTTGTGTGTCAGTGGTGCCACAGCTGGGGAGACGAGAGTGTGGGTGCATGTGTCAGCACGTGGCTGACAGCAAATACCACACTGCTGAGCTGCACACTGTATTCCCTTTTGCCCATGACAAGGCTTGGGAGTGTAAAACTGTGATGAACAAATGAATCAGGAGGAAATGCAGTGACTGAATTAGGTTCCTTGAGTTTGGAGGAGTTTCTGAGGTCCACTCACAGCATGGAGCAGGGATAAGTCACTGGCAGGGAAGCTGAGGAAAGTGGTCAGTCAGGTTTTTTTAAACAAAGCTTTCTCACTCATAACATTTCTCTGTTGTTCTGATCCAGTTTAATTCACTGAAACACAATTAAAAAAAAATAATTTAAAATATGGACAATGTAACAGTTGACACTGTCAAGGCAATGCCTGAGTAGAGCAGGTGGTGTTTGTATCCCTTCATTTCTTGGGTGTGCTGCCAAGAAAGCTGATTCAGGTCTGTCTTCAAGGAGGGAGGTCTGCCATTGCACATGCTGAATCAGTGTGCTGCTGGAATGCCCTCAGAACTTCTCTTGGGGACCTCTCTAAATCCCTTCTACATGGAAGCTGGTGATTTGAACCTGCAGATTCCCTTCTTGCAGATCCTGTCAGATCTATCAGATCTCATCTTGAATTCCCAACTGAACACTCTGCAGCCTTCTCACCAGGTCCCCAGCCTCCAGGTTCCAGCATGCAGCTCCTTGGGTGTTGGTGTGGGGAAAGTGGAGGACACCCTGTGCAGAGGTAGAGTTTTGCTCTTTGTAAAGGAGGAGCCTTGCCAGAGAGGACTTTGTTTAGCAATGCCCTGTGTCCTGCTTCTGTCCCTTCCCCTTGCAAGCTTGCAGGCTGACCTCAGTGGGGTATCAGGCTGGGACCATCTGCATTCTACATCTGGAGGTGTAGTGGGTAACCTACATGGGGCACACATGGTCTGTGAGTGAATCTTTTTCTTTGGACCCCGTTTTTGTGGGCATCACGCTTACCATTCTGTTCAGAGCTCCAGAGAGTTTCATACCTATTTTCCTGCCTGTAATTCCCAGAAGTTCTGAAGCCTGTGTTCTTGTGCTTGGCTAACACCAGCGCATGCTGTGTTAGGTGTGTGGGACACCTGACAGACTGAAAGGTTTCTGAAGACTGCAGCTGGCTCCCTCTTGCTTCTTACTTCATTCTTGTCTTTTTATGCAATGAGAATGTCCTAAAAGTGAAAACCACTCAACTCTCAATAAGGTGAATTAGAGGCTGCAGATAAAAAGGGAACTTAAGATTAGCCCTTTTAAATCAGGTTTTAAGCTGAATGGTGATTTTGAAAAAACTTGTACAATTGAGAAAGCAGGTAGAGACCTGGTTAGGTTAAAGGCTTCAGAACTGCCAGGATTTTTTTCTTGATTTCTGTGTCTTTTACCTTCTTTGCCTAGCAAAATAATGCTAAGATGCATATTAAGGTATAATTTATGCTACAATGGTTCTGCATGCATTTAGAAAAAAAGCTCAGAGCTGAAGCTGTTTCTTTATCTTTGACATTAATGTAAACAAGTGCACATAATTCATAATAGAAAGATAGAACACATTGCATTCCCATGCAAAGAGTTCAATACCTAATTCTGATTTCCTTAAATGCTTTTGATTTATTTGTGGATTTTTTTTTGTTTGCTCTTTAATTAGTTCACAATAACTTCAAGATTTGGTTAATTTTACCCTTACTTATTTAAATTAAGCTGTAAATAGAAGGATAAAGTGAATTAAAAATCTCCTTTTCAAAGTATCTTTGAATGTTTGCCTAATATTAATGATTCTGGGTATTTTTGTAACAGAATACAAAGAAATGCACATTGTAAGAACTCAATAGGATTTATTTTAAGGAAAGAAAAACAAACAGCAATGCCCTTCAAAACCCAAAGATTAAAATATTGCAGTGATACATTCAGATAAAAAGCCATAACCCCTTTTTTGTAATTTAGGATATAGGAGTTTGTACCTTTTTTTCATGAACAGAAGTCACTATTTCAGGATACTCACCTTTGGGATTATTGTTTTCTCTCTTAAATGAGAGTAAATTTGCATCAGCAAATTTGATTATGGCTCCCATCTGGCATTTCTTACATAATGCTATGCCTTTGCTTTAGTGCACTCATTAAGGTAATTATAAATCAAAGTAATTTCTGAAAATAAACCTGTATGCAACTACTATGTTCCTAAAACTCTGTTACTGTTTGTATCTATGGCACTGAAACTGTTAGGACTAAAGGTTCTTCACTACTTGGCTTTTTTTCCTGGTTGTTAAAATGCTTTTGCCACTTGTTAATTTAGGCTTGTTGCTCTGATTGTTTAGGATAGAAAAAATAAGGTCTTCTAAACGTATTGAAAGGCACAGAAAATGTCCTACAATCATTTTAAAAGCAGAAAAGGCTTTTAAAATCAAATAAGTGACTTTTGAATCCAGCTGTGAGATCTCCTACAGCCAGCACCTAGAGAGCCCATGGCAGACAAGAGAGATATATCAATAGGGCAGAATTTCTTCACTGGTTTTATCCAGACCTAATCCTACTGTTTCATGAGCAGCTTCCCCCCTCATCCCATCCCAGTTTTCAGTTGGCAGTTTGTTATCTTAAATCTGAAAAATCTTAAATCATCCATGTTAGATTTTCCAGATGAAGTGTCTTATAAAGGGATTGTGTGGTCTAATGACTGATGGCAAAGAGAAATCCAGAAAAAAATTTCTCTCTGGAAAAAAGACAAAGTTTTGTCTAGTATTTTCTGATCTGCTTTTCAAAGTGTGCCTTCACAATTTTCTCTGTCTAATATTGCCATACTTTCAGATGTGAGACTTTCAGAGATTCTATTCTGCACTCTATTTCAGTTGACTTATCTTTATTTTTTCTTTTTGCCTTATTTTGTTGTCTGTTTTCCTTTCTCCCATTCCAACTTCCCACACTTCTTTTGCTTTTTCCAGTGTAGTAGCTCATTACTTACACTTTAATCTTTCTTACATTCCTCCTCTGTTTCCCTTATCCCTTTTCATTGTAGCCATCACTGTTTCCATGATTTTTTGCCTTATGTGCTAGATCCCTAATTTTGGGACACTCTTAATACTGGTTTCTAATTCTTATCAAACACAATGAGTTGCTGCTCAGACCTTTCCCCTGTAATTGCATTAGGGAACTTCGTGGCTGTCCTTGCCTGAGCCTGGCTGGCAATCTTACTTCTTTTATGGTAAATTTTCTGAGACAAGAGGAGTTAGAAAGCCAACATATTTTTATTTTATGGATAAACTTCACCTCTAAAATCTATGACATATGAATAAAACCTTAGGGATATTATGCTAATGCTCCAGAGTCTACTTAAGAGACTTTTATTTGAGCCAATTTTATTTTTGCTCTATGAATTCCTCAATTGCAGCTTTGTGGTGTGATTTCCGAGACCCATACCTCATGAAAAAACACATTAATAAGAAATCCTCTAGCCTCTTAGTGATATTATTTTTCCTTTGTACCTCACAATGGTACACTAATGTCACAAAGAACTGAAACAGCAATTCCTCCACTAACAGTTTGTAGAAATACCTCCTTCCAAAAAATTCATTCTTCTGCCAAGTAAGCAATTAAGTCAAAGGCAATTACTGTTACCCCCCAACAGCAATATATTAATGGATGCCGTCTTAAAAGCATATATGAGAATTTAATAATTGAAAGTTTAATCTTTTATGATGAGATTTGGGGATCAGAACCCATGAAGCTGAGAATATACACAGATAGAAGTCATTCATCACTCTGGGGATATCAAATTGAATATATATTGGACAAAAGGGTGTTATCAACAAATTTACACCTGTGAAAGCTTTTGCACATAAGTTATTTACTTCTGAGACAATCTTATCTCACTCTTTTGGATGAGTAATTGTAAGCAGTTTCTCTGTGAAATGCTGTTATGGTTGATGTATTTCACAGACAGAAAAGAGTATTATATTTTAATACTTTTTCTTTGTGTGGTACATTCCCATTTCCCTGTAGCTCTCATTAGCATTTCTATCTATTGTGTTAAATTTAATACTCTAATCTCTGAAGTCCTATTAAAAACAGTCCACATCACAAGTATGTATTGACACAAAAAAGGGGGTTCTTGTTAGGTTATGCTGCTCATATTGCTGAAACAACTTTGGCTGTCAGAACGAGACATTTCTTTGGCTAACTGCTGCCTCAGATTATGTGGTCAAATGACCTTGTGGCAATATTTATCAGCTTTTAATAATCCACTGTTTTATGAATGGAGGAAGAAAATAGACAAAGTGATGAAAGCAATAATCAAAAGGTTTTTTTTTTAGTCAGCTCTTAATTTACGAATTTTTCAGAGCGAGTAGCTGTAATACTATGTTTAAAAGAGTAACTTCTAATGCATAATTTCAATTGCTTCTTAATAAATTTAATTGAAAAGAAAACACAGATRCCAGARAGAGCTTTTTTYCTGGACTATGAAGATTTAACTCAGTGATGTGATAACAAAAGAAACCTGAAATCCAACAGGAAGTTTATAGTGCTTTAGAGCCCTGAAATCCTTCATGTATTGAGTATGTGCAATATTGCATTGTGACAACTTTATATGTTAAGTTTTAAATTACATTTTTCTTATCACTATATCACAATTTCTAATTTATGAGAATAACTCCCCATCACTGCTAGTAACTTAGTGCCATTTCCCACTGCTTTCCACTCACAAAAAGTGGAACAGCAAGATTTTTCCATAGCCTCTAAGTATACATGTTCTCTAATCTTCACTGTTTGCCACTGATTGCAGTTGTCTGCTTGTGATGTGAGAATGAAAGCTGCATTCTCAGTTAAAGAAAATAACATAAATTTAATTGAATGTATTTGAAGAAAGTCAGGTTTGTTTTAGCATGCTAAAGATCAGACCCATTCAGCATTTAAAGAAGTGAAATTTGTATGAAACTCCCTAGTTCAGCACCCATGTTCCACAAGTCTCTCTGCATTCTTATTTAAGAGTGGTTACTGAACTCCCTTGAAGACAAATTCTTCAACTATCCAGACTGTTTCAACCCTGAGAAATGTCGATGACCTCTTATGTGTGGGCTAGGGGAGTTGAAAGCCCTGAGAAAGCTGCACAGAGTCACTGCTCCTCATTGTGCCCCCTGAACTGTGTAAGCCGAACTCCAGGCTGGGCAGGGTCCTCATCCCCTGTGGATGCATGGGTTAACATGTCTCCTCATCAGCTACATCCTGGTAAACTTCCTAAAGGCTTTCTGGTTCATCAAAGGACAATCTCTTCTGCCAGTGAGTTGTAAGCCAGAAAGATTGCTCTCCTGAATAAAAAATGAATCTCACTGAAAGGCTTTATCAAGGGAGGACCACATGCGCAACTATAGCTTCATGCAGAAGCTGCCTTCCTCTTAAATGACTGGAGTACATCCACTTTGGTGATAGGCAGCATTGCTGCAACTCTCACACTTTTCAAGACCCTTGATTTATAGAGACAGTTTACCCTGCCAAGGGTTTCTGCTCTGCCACTGCTACCCAAATGACAAAATCAATGTTGTCAGAAGACCAAATTTTACATAATAAACTCCCACACCTCAAGAATATTTGAGTGACCATTCTAGGCTAGACCTAAGGTCTCATCTTGCAGAGTAACCAAGTGGATGTCTTGTGAAGAACATGTTACATAACAATGCAATTGTACATATTGTTTTCTCTGTGTACTTCCCCAGGTTCTGTTTTGCAGTCTATGTTACATATATATGTATATATATAATATTTATGTGTATATTTAGTAATGTTTAATGGTTTTCTCTTTGACTAACTTGTCAAGATTTCTCAAATCCATCCTGCTAGAAGAAGCTTGAATAGTACTGGCCAGTGGACAGACATTGTAGATGAGAAATTAGATTATATTAAACTCTTTGGCTCCTTCCAGTGTGGGGCTGGATTGATTTACCCTCCATTTTTCCAGGACTACTCAGTCCAGCTGCATCTTTTTGAACCAGGTGACAGCAACATCCATGGTCAGTATGTAAGAACACTGGTACAGATTCAATCAATATAGAATGAGCATAGAAATTGGTACAGGAGCACCAAATAGAAATGTTATCTGGATACAGAATATCTCGTGTTGTATGAGCCTTGATGCCTTTGTTTGTTCATTTCTGTTCTGGTACTCTGTTACCCTTTCCTGTGTCTGGACTCAGGGTGTGATGAGGGTGAACAGCACAAGCACAACGTGGATCATGACACTGCAACCCACGCTGCTTTTCTCCCATGTCAGGTGGCAAAGCACAGCAGCGGTACAGTTCAGTGCAGTCTGAATATACCAGAATGACTGACCCTTTCTGGGTGACAACATGCTCCCACACCCACTTCTGCAAATAATTTCCCACCTACTTCTTAGTCCCAATACTTACAGGCTCTGACAGTAGTAGTTGAGCAAGGATTGCATACAGGGGCAGACAGCTAGCAGGCAGTGGTTCACTGAGAGCTGGCTCTGATAGCTGTGGGAAGGTGTTACCCTGAATGTGCTCTGAAATGTTTTTCTGTCCTCTTTTGAGTGACCACTGTGTGGAAACTGCTGGCCTGTAGTCACAGGTCCATGAGGGTCCCCAGTGCAGGGACTGCTCTGGGAATGTGGTAGGACTGTGCTCTGGACAGTGCCAAGCCTCTGTGAACAGGGGCAACTGTCATAAACATTTTGGTATTCTGAACTCAAAACTGAATATTCACAATATTCAGTATTTTGGAATTAAACTTGTATGAAACTTTAATCTCCCATGGGCTTCAACAAATTTCCTTCTTGCTTATGCTAAGGATGATAGCAGTCCATAACTGTAAGGACTATTCAGTCAGAAGGCAGCCCATACTCACCCTTTTTATAAATACCACCCGCTTCCCTCTGTAAAGGATTCTCTCATAGATCTGTTTGGTGAAGATATCTGTGGATTTGGAGAAGATTCTCACTGTTGATACCCAGCAGCAAGAAAACACAGATGCCAGAAAGAGCTTTTTTTCTGGACTATGAAGATTTAACTCAGTGATGTGATAACAAAAGAAACCTGAAATCCAACAGGAAGTTTATAGTGCTTTAGAGCCCTGAAATCCTTCATGTATTGAGTATGTGCAATATTGCATTGTGACAACTTTATATGTTAAGTTTTAAATTACATTTTTCTTATCACTATATCACAATTTCTAATTTATGAGAATAACTCCCCATCACTGCTAGTAACTTAGTGCCATTTCCCACTGCTTTCCACTCACAAAAAGTGGAACAGCAAGATTTTTCCATAGCCTCTAAGTATACATGTTCTCTAATCTTCACTGTTTGCCACTGATTGCAGTTGTCTGCTTGTGATGTGAGAATGAAAGCTGCATTCTCAGTTAAAGAAAATAACATAAGGGTTCACTGGTGTAGGCAAGTAAAAAAGAATTTTTCTTTTTCCATAAAACTGTTCTCATTTTAAGAATGTCTTGCTGAGAAACACGTTAATTAGATAAATCCTCTTCCCCATTTTAAACAACTTTGAACATAATCTAAAGCCATTGCCAAGAAATTTCAACTCACTTTACATGCATGTTTAAAATAACATTCTATAGTAAAGCAGAAAGTGAAATCCATCTACTCATCATGTCTGTTGTATGAGTTAATCAATGCCATCTCTAACATGCTGTTCACCAGGAAATGATGTTGCAACCATATAAATTGCTGTACCCTGGCTCATTGTTCAGTGTGGTGTGGTTTAGTGTCCCTGAGAGCCAAATGCATCAGTGTTCTGTAACATCTCTGGTTTCCTTTTACTGATATATTTAGTTTAGTTTTTTACTCTTCATAATTACCATTTTCTGGGGTCCTATCTGATCACAACATAAGCACATTCACCCCTGAGATGCCTTTCTGAGGTGTTCAAAAACACAGAGAAAGGGCACTACATTTATATTTTTCAATGTATATTGAGAACATTTTTCTTCACAGTGAAATTTATTTTTTCAGATTAGTGTTTAAGAAGTAATTACTTTGGTATGATTACTAAAAACAAGCAAACAAACCCTTGAATAAAACAAAATTGGGGTATACTTGTGTTGTTAATTATCCACTTGGCAACCATCAGAACACATAATTTTTATTTCTGTAAACAATGAATGGTATTTTAGGAGGCATCTGAGCATCCTAGTGATGAAATGGATGAACAGATACTAAAGCAAAAAATGTGCTTTCTGAAGTGTAACAAAATGCAAAGTTGCAGAGCAGCAGAATAATTGGTTGATTAGTTACAATACGCTGCCCTTCAATTTCCATTATCAAACTAGACAAATACATTATTTCTATGTTGTATACATATCTCAGGTCTATTTGCACTTAAATATTCTAGAAATTTCAACAAGTGTTTGAGAGAAATTTCTCTGCTTTTCTTTCTAGCTACTTTGTATAATCCTGTTTTTAAAATCCATGTCAAATACTTCATCACCTGCATAGTCAGATTTACAACCTTAATTCAGCTTCATAAGGGAACAAGTCATACTCAAATCAATATCTGAATCAGGAACAGAATTCCAGGTACAGACATATGCACATAAGAATATTCAATGTGTAAGCAACTGCTATGTCATAGACATGTCCTTGAGATTACTTATAAGATTTAATTCACTCCAAGTCAACTGAGAGAATCCGTTAAAGGAAGAAGAAATAAATCCTTAATAGTATGGCATAAACTATGTGAGATATGTACATTTGCAGTACAATCAACTCACTTTATTTGTTTTTCTTTTGAATTTTAATAAAACTATTATTAATATCTCATTAATATATATAATTAATATATTAATATATATAAACTTGCTTTAAGTTTTAGAGTGAAAATTGCCAGAATACTTATACAGTTATAAAAGTGAAGCTGGGGACTGTTCTTTTGTGCTTTCCTTCTTTCAACTTATTTTTGAGGTGAACAAAGATTTCTCACTGGTTTGCCAGTTGATCTCCTTGTCTAAGCTTCAGTTAAAGTGAAAACAATATGCTTTGATCCTTTAATATTCTGATCATTATGGCCAGCTTAATTTCCGAGTAAAAATCTGTACGTTAAGAAATATTGCAAATTTTAAAAAGTGATGAAAAAATGCAAATTAACAAAATAAACTCAAATATAAGTGTATGACAGTTACCTCTTAATTGTTACTGAGCAGGTCCAGAGCATGAAAGCTCAGTCTTCTACTCCCAACTTTTCTGGTTTTTACACATACCATGACTGCAAGTTGCAGTACTTACTGAACCATTTATTAATCTCTTAGTATCAACATTCACCTTGCATGAGGACAAATGTTACCTTAAAAAAAATTAGTTTGATTTTGGTTTACATAGATATGCTAATCAGTATCATTTGTCTTCTGTCAAACATTAGCATGTTGAAATGAAATAAGTTTTCTTGAAGACTCTTCAGGTTACCTTACAGTGGAATAAAGAATTATGTCTCTCTAATGTGCCATTTGAAAGCACAACAGATGCTCATGCAGACCACAGTTTTCTTGCTTTGAGAAGTGAAGACACTGGAAAAAATCCTTTGAACATGGTACATCAGTGAAGTAGTCAAAGGAGGGAAAAAACTGTGGAAGGACAGTCTGTTTCCTTAACTGGCTTTAAGGGAAGATCCCACATGGAAGAGACTGATCAATTTATCAGCTTCTAAGAAGAAATGCCCTGGAGAGGAATCATTTCCATAGTATGGCATTTTGTGAAGAGTAATGACACACAGTATCTTATATGAATACTTCATACTAAACATACAAAACAAAATAGCTGTTGTCTGAAATGGTTAAAATATTCTGTGGAAAAAAACATTGAAAATAAATCTGATCCATTGGAGCCTATTATAACACCCATATCCTCACAGAACAGAACAGATTTGCACTCTCACTGCCATCTGGAATGGAATTATGTTAGCAGTCTCTAAAAAATACAAATTAACTATTTCCTGCATTTCTATAGTGCGATGCTTCCTTTTTCTGTTCATATCTCCTGTTTGGTTAATCATGGTAGTCATTGTGGGAATGTCACATTTGCTTGCTGTTCAGATCAGAAAGAGTAGTAATGTCTGTGGAAGAGATACATGAAATGTGAAATTTAATTTAAAATTAGTCTCTCCCATTAAGTTGATGGCCTTTACTAAGACATAATTGTAACAGATGCTGCTTAACCTAGCTAGATTATATAGTCTTACAAGTAAAATGAACATCAGGTATGCATGATCAGTCTTTTACAGGTATTTAAAATAACATACTTAACATAAAAATTAGGAAAAATCCAGTTAAAATTTACGAATAATTTTTTTATTGAAAGAAGAGAACCCTTAGTAGATCAAGTACTTGCTCAAATTTGTTATTAAAATTACTGTTCTCTTTTAAAGCGGACCTGGGTTTGATGTGCAAATAAAAAACCTAAATTTTTCTCCTTCTTGACTATTTGTTATTTACAAGAAGTTGTGGAGTAGTTTTGCATAAATAAACTTCAGGCTGAAGCCTGTTTGTGAAATGCTCACTTCAATGATTCAGTAATTGTGATTCATGTTTTGTAGCTAATCACTCAAAGCACCTGGCATTAATTCCCATCTGTAAAGCAAGACAGAAAATGAGGAACGCATAATTTGCTTTTTGAACTGATGGAAGAAATAGAAGTAAAATGTATAAAAACATCAAGTTTTGTAAACTTTTAAAGATTATGTGACCCTGATATATCATAAGAAACCAGTGAGTCAGGAGAAATAAGATCATAAATATTTAACCATTTGTCCCAAAAAGATCCAGACATGTTTTGCTCTGGATAGTTTTAAAATCAGCATTGGTGAATTCTCCTCATTGCTTAAACCTTGAAGATTTTCATCTGGTTTATCCCATTAATGTCTCCATCTGGAGGATACCAGCTACATGTAACTGGAGTTAAAAAGACATTCTGAAAGACATCCCAAAAAATTATGCTCAGATTAATTCCACCAAAAATTACGCATTTAATTCTTGGAATTGTGATGAGGAAGGACTCAGAGAGCTGAAGAAGAATTTTGAATTCAGTGAACGAAAAAAGAAAACAAATTAAATATTATTTCCAATTCAATAAATCTTCCCAGAAAGGACCATCATCGTCTTCCCAGAACAGAGTATAGCTCTGCAGCTGCAGCCTGAATAGATCGATTCAAAGCAGTTCTAACTGGCTTCAGTGAAGTTTCTCTTAAATCTGTGTGTTGAATGGTTGGACAATAAACTTGTTGGTGCCAAAAACGGCTGCAAAGGAATGTTTCATCTCTCCATGACTTTGAGTTCTAAGATGTAAGTGTCTAAATAAACTCAATTTCAGACATCCTATTTTAGATGAAATCACTGCGAATAGTCATTAAGATGAGCTGTTCCAGTGTAAGGTTTTCTACACTGCGCTTATCTAGGGCTAGGGTTAGGTTAGACTCACCCCTGGCTATAATACTGCTCACCCATGCTGAGAGTTCTGATGTGAGTTTTGAGGCAGTCGATTCGACTCTCACCTTTTTCGGGTGTTTTTGTCAGTACTATACAGCTGCCTCATGCATATCAACGCCCTGCTGGAGTTAATGCCAAAAAACCCCTCTGTTCTAAGTTATTAAGAACAGATAGGGAATATTATTCCCAAGTAAGATATAGTGATCTTACTCTACAAAGATCATGTCTTCAAATTTATGCAGTTTTCAGGTTGCAGATGAATGAAATATTTCTGTAGGGCATTATATGCTATTGGTTTTGCAGAATTCCCTAGATGTCTTTAATAAGGAACTTAAAAGACTGATCCCACTCTGTAGATATAATAATTAAATGTTAGTTTTGTCTTATTTCAGAAGGAACAGGGTGTTAATAAATCTGTGTTAATAAATGTGTTGTCATTATGCTGGCAGGTATGCACTGTTGATGCAGAAGTAACATTCATTTCTAACCACATGACCTGGTGGAACACTGCAGTTTAACCTCTTCCTCACATCTTACGTCAGTCAAAGACTAATGTACTTACACTCCAGAGCAAAACATCCAAATAGCATTTAAATCAGGGAGCCTGCAATGTCAGGAAAGGAATACAGTCTGACAAAGCTTTTGTTTCTAATCATGAAACCAAGTACGGGTGTGCTATCCATGATCACCAGTATTGTTTACAGGCTTGGTTGCTGTGGTGATGGCATCATATGAATACTTCGATGGGGTCGGAATCCTTCCAGCAGCAGAAGTGGTTTTCAAGCAGCCTCTAGCTGGTTGTTTACAAAATAGCCCACAGTTTTCTGAGCACACAGACCAACAAAACAGGAATAGACTTAGAGAAAGTCTCCAGCATTGCCTTTCTGTGTAGAGGAGAGAAACTGATTCCAAGTTAGAGAAAAGGGAAGGGAAGGGAAGGGAAGGGAAGGGAAGGGAAGGGAAGG
>PYHW01009979.1:9788436-9803969 GCA_013186435.1 Turdus rufiventris
TGATCTACAATGTTGCAAATTTTGCTGACTCCCGGGGGGTGCGCCTTATAGTCAGGTGCGCCTTATGGTCGTGAATTTACTGTAATTATAACTAAATTGTGCAGCTTAGTATTTAATTAAAATCCATTTTATAAAGGAATTACTTCAGTTACTGACTGATCGTTAGGTCAAGCTCACTATACACCAAATTTAAATGCATCCAAGCTGCTACAAACAGAGTCTGTGGCAGCTGCGCTTTTGTCTGGAGATGTATGTCACTTCTAGTATTTGTGTTTATGTAAAAGAAAAAACTGTAATAATTACAGGACTCATTAAAACTGTGTCCCACTAAAGCTGTGTTTATGCCTGGATACTTCAATGGCGCTTTGAGAGGACAATGCTGCAGCAAATGAGAAAAACATGTAACTCATCAATCATAACAACATGAAAATACTTTGCTATGTCAGAAAACATAAATTCTTTTACAAAAGACCTCTTAACTTTCTCCTTTCCTTTCTGCTCCTTTTTGTTCTCAACCCTATTTGCTACATGCAATACCACAAGCTCAGATTTGACCAGCAAAACTCTTCTCTGAAGGAAAAATTGCTCAATTTACATAGTCAAATCAAGTTTGAAGTGGTTTATTAACTTAGTAACAACACATAATTAAAGTGATCATTGAAGTATGCACTCAAGACCAAAATCATTGCAAGAAGTAACATAAAATATTAGCAAATAGGAATTTCTACATACCTGTATAAAACAGCCCAGAATTGACAAATCCCTTCCCCCAGCTACCAGCATACCTGCCCCTCCTGGACACCAGGGTTTCCCAATGTTCTGGTCTCTGCAACCTGGCCCTGCACTATTTTGCTGGAGCATCCCCAGTAACCTGTCCCTGTTTTCTTGTGCTGGAGTGCCCAGCACTGGACACATCACCCAGATCTGTCTCATCAGGCTGAGGAGCAGGACCTTGACCTCCTGGCAATGCTCTGCGCCTAATGCAACCCAGGAGGCTGCTGCCTTTCTTCAAAGTAAAAATGAAAAAAATTTAGTGACGTTTAAAAAAATTTGGTGGGTTTGGACAGCACTGGCCCAAAGGAAAAGCTGTCCCTAAGCATCTATAGACAAACATGAAAGATTTTTCAGACTGTCTACACTGTAGTTTGTGCCCCTACCAGAAGGCTGAAGAGGAACTTTTTGCAAGAGAATGTAGTGACTAGGGGGAATGGCTTTAAACTGAAAGAAGTTGGTTTAGATTCAATGTTAGGAAGAAATTCTTCACTATGAGGGTGGCAAGGTTGCCCAGTGTTGGAAGGTATGGATTAAACTGTCAAGGAGGTCTGTAAACCAATCAAGTGACCTTGCAGCTTGAGCAAACAGCAGGTCAGTGATTCTGTAGCATGGACCAAGTTTAAATGTACCTGCATTTTCTTTATGTACCTTTGCCCCAGTGCTGCTTTCAGGGTTCCCCCAAGAGCAGGGAAACAGTGACTGCATTCCAACAGTGACTTTGTGGTTGTCCCACCTGCCTGTTTGTGTTGACACACACACCTAGAGAAGCTGTGGATGTCCCACACCTGAAGTGCTCAGGGCCAGACTGGATGGGACTGTGAGCAATCTGGTCAAGTGGAAGGTGTCCCTTCCTATGCCAAGGGGGTTGGAGCTAGATGATCTTTGAGATCCTTTTCTACTCAAACTGTTCTACGTGTTTCTGAAATTTTCACTATTACTGATTCTTGTACTAAGGAATCAAAATAATTGTAGGGTTTCTTTCTATGTGCTGCATCTACAACCCCTGATGTCAGTTTGTGAAAATACTTGGTGTTTAGAGCTACAATACTCAATTTTCAGCCAATGCTACTGATCATGTCTGCCAAGTCTGCTGCAGGATCACAGAACAGAAGTGAGGACAAAAGGTAGCTTCTTTAGTGTGATATTCTAAAGATAGCAAAGTTTGATTCTTAATTTGGTGCCTTAGTGGTGGCTATTTCCCAAATCTGTGGTAGCACGTACATGGTGTAGCTTAATTTTTTTAGAGTTGTGATGTCCTGTACTGTGTGTTTCTCAGTATGAATGCTCTGGTCCTTCTGTCTGTAAGAGCTGAAAGCAGAACTGGCCTTCCTCTGTAAAATGATTTGCTAGTCTCAGCTCATAACACGATAGATAACCGTTCTGTATAATCAACATGACTGACAATCACTGCTTGGGAGACAACTTAAAATCAAGAGATCTGAAAACAGAGGCCAAAGCAACTACTTGATAAAGCCTGAGCCATGTTTCCTCATGGGCATTTCTAGGAAAGCATCTCCAAAGATGGTGGAAGGAGTGAATCAACTAATACATCCCAGAATATTTACCCCATTCTTTTGAGTCCGTCATAAAAAGCACAGGATGCAATAAAGCAGCCTTTCCCTAAAGAGAATCAATCAGCTATCTAACTGCATTTCCTTTCTCAAACACAGATCAGATGCTGTACAAGACAGCACAAAAGACATTACAAAACAGCCTTCCCACAATGAAAGCTTCTTCTTAATTCTCTATAATTAGAATGACTTTTGAATGAGAAACAGCCTGTACAATTTGTGCAGCCTGAGAGACTTCCTGCTCCAAAGAGCTATGAAATAATAACCTAGAGTGGGCTGCACCAGACCTTCTCCTGCAGAATTAATTTTGTCTCTTGGACATTACTGGGAGCTTTGTGGTGGATTCATAGAGTATTTGGGGAGAGGGGAATGCTATGATAACACAGTTGCTCTCTGTTTACCACAGACCATAAGGACGACCTACAAATTTTCACACCTAGGCAATGCTGGTGTCCAGCATTTATCTTCCTTCTGACCCTGGTGACAGCAGTGTATGCTGCATTGGTCCCAAATCAAAATGCTGATGCCAGCTGACAAATCAGAAGTATCATGCAAAATGCTGCCCAGATTGCATCAAGATGCCTTGAAAATCCTGGTTGCTGTATGATGTTTACACCATTACTTGCAGACAAAAAACCACACTCTTGTTTCAAAACAAGTATTATTCAATGTTTATTCTAAGCAGGTTATTTCACCCATTCATATATGCTCAAATGCAGTTTAAGCCTTCTATGTAGATAAATACATAAAGCTTAATAATCCACAGTTAATAGATGTATCTCTTTAGTGTTTATATTGCCCAAAAGAAATATGTGAGATGTTAGTGAATTTTTAAATTTAACCTACTAGCTGAGTTATATGCATTCTATGGCAATGTCAGAGATTAACGAAATTATATTAAAGCTTTATTTGCTATGAATGGTATTGGTCCACTGGAGAGGTGGGTGGTGGGAAATTGGACCAAAAATTTTTTGAATATTTTAGTTTTTTACTTTGATGACCACATAAAGTAAGCATTCAGTCCAACAAGTGTTCATTTTTCCTTTGAAATGAAATATTTTAATGAAGCATTTTTCTAATAATGGATCAGTGAAGATAATTTAAAAAGTCTTGTTCACTAGGAATACCTACAATTTTAATGGGAGACAGAGGAATGAATAGCTTGTTGTCTTTTATAATTTATGTTTCTCCTGCTATCCAGTGGTGACTACTTGAGCACAAAAACTGCTTAACTACACAAATAAGTCATGGGAATCCAAACACATAGAGAAGGCATAGTTCAAGCTAAGTTTGTAAATTACTCCTTTATTGCAAAGTCTGTATTAATTCCTGCAACTTCTGAAGCAACTCCAGAGGATGCTCTGTATTATGGTACTTATTAAATGACTGTTTTGTACTTTGCTATAAATATCTGGTAGCCCTTTGCTTCCCTGCAAATGAGGAAATTCCAAACCCACCCCTCCTCCCTCACCCCAACCCTTATGCTAGCCCAGAAAAACTTTTTTTCATGCAAATAGGGTAGAAGACGGGGATAAAAAATGGGATCAAGATTAGGCTTGTTATAGGAATGTCACCTAAAATTTATTCACTATTTCACTTTCTTAAACTTCCCTTTTCAGTTTTCCTTAAAGACTTTGACTTTTGTTCTTCAGGTGCAAATACAGAAACTAGATATTTAAATTGAAAACACTTTGGAAATTTTCACCAAGACTTTATTACGATACATCAGTAGGGATTTAGATTAGACAAAAGCTTGCATCATTGTTTTACTTTCATGGATCCATTATTTCCCATCTCACCTACCACAATCCAGTTCTGAAAGCAGATTTTAGAGTTCCTTGAGAGATTCCATGCTAAGAATTCTGCCTTTTGTTGTATACAATAGATATTTTCAGTCTGTCCAAGTAAGTAAAACTCCACCTGGAAAAGCAAATACACTGTGTAGCAAATAATAAAAAAAAGAGATACTTAATACTAAATTTCTGACGTAGTCTATGTGCTACACAAGGTTAAATAACTTTGAAATCAAAACCAAAAACCATCGCACCCAAAGTCAAAACCAAAAATCATCTGCACCACTGCTCCTTGTACTTGCTCTCTCTCTGCTTTTAAACCGCAACATGTCCATGACGCTGCGTGCATACACGTCTCGTAAATTAACATTGATATTTGAATCGCTGGATGAGTTCTTCATCAGTTTCTTTAAAGCTTCACGCTGCCGAAGAGCAGCTTCTTTTATCTTCAGTGTAAAATAACAGGCAGAAAAACGGTCATTTATTATAGCGATTGGCAAAGCCAAAACCAGTATTCCTGATAGTATACATATAAAGGCTACTACCTTACCAATGGTAGTGTCTGGTCTAATGTCACCATAACCAACTGTTGTCATGGAAGTTGTTGCCCACCACCAAGCACCAGGTACACTTGTAAAAGTTGTGCCTGGCACACCTTGCTCAACAAAGTACTCCACAGTGGAAAATATAGAGATTCCTACAGAGAGGAAAAGAAGCAGAAGGCCAACCTCCTCATAGCACTGAGCAATAGTCATCCCAAGAGATCGCAAGCCTGAAAGACAAGAAATGTCGTCAGTAGGTTGATTCACGTAGCTGTCATCATATCTTTGCAAAACATCTCTTATTTAAAGGCTGACTACTTTAAGTTTTCTTTAAATGCTGGTGAACACGTCTTGAGAATCACAGACTCAGTAAGAATGGAAAAGACCTCCCAGATTATAGAGTCCAACCTTTAACTGAACACCAGCTTCAACTGAACCACAGCACTGACACATCCAGTTGTTTCACAGATATTTCCATGATTGTGACTCTACCACCTCCCTGGGCAGCCCATTTCAATGCTTAACCACCCTTTCCATGAAGAAATTCTTCTTGATGTCCAACCTGAACCTCCCTGTCATATCCTGCAGCTGTTTGCTCTTTTCCTGTTGCTTGATGCCAGGGAGGAGAGACTGACCCTACCTGGCTACACCCTCCTTTCAGGTAGTTGTACAGAGCAATGAGCGTCCCTTTCTCCAGGCTGAACAACCCCAGCTCCCTCAGCCCATATTGTCCATATCGTTTTGCAGAACCCTCCTATATTGTCCAGCAGATCAACTCTTCCACCCAACTTAGTGTTGACTACAAACTGACAGAAGGTACAACCCAATTCCCTCATTCAGATCATCAATAAAGATATTAAACAGGACTGGCCCCAATACTGAGCCTTGGGGACCCCACTAGTCACTAGCTCGATGTGGCACCACTCACTTACACTGCCCAGGGTCAGTCCTCAAGGCCATTTTTACCCCAGCTAAGAGTGCATCTGTTCAGCCCGTGGACCTCCAGTTTCCCCAGGAAAATGCTGTGGGAGACAGTGTCAAAGACCTTACTGCAGTACAGGTACACAACATTCAAAACCCTTCTCTGATCCACTAAGCAGGTCAGAAAAGATCAGGATCATCAAGCCTTGGCTGAACTGTCCTTTCCTAAATCTGCAGTGGCTGGGTCTGATCCCCTGGTTGTTCTGTACATGCCATGTGATCACACTCAAGATCATCTGTTCCGTAATCATCCCCAGCACCAAGATGAGGGCCATAGTTCCCTGGAGTCTCCTTCTGACTCTTCTGTAGATGGGCATCACATTTGCTACCTTCCAGTTACCTGGGACCTCCCTGGTTAACAAAGGCTGATCATAAGTGACGGCAAGTAGTGTGACAAGCTTTCCTGCCAGCTCCCTCACCACCCTAGGATGAATCCCATGTGGGCCCATAGACCTGTGAGTGTCTAAGTGTCTCAGCAGATGACTAACTACAAGCTCTTGGATTGCAGGGAGTCTGTTCTGCTTCCCATCCCTGTCCACCAGCTCAGGGTTGCCATGAGGGTATCAACTCTCTGTTAAACAATGAGGCAAGGAAGATACTAAGTACCCCAGCCTTCACCTCATCCTTGATGATAATCTTCCCCCATCCCATTCAGTAAAGGACAGAGATTTTCCTTGACCTCCTTTCTTTGGTAATGTATTTATAAACCCACTTTTTATTACCTTTCACAATGGTGGCCAGATTGAGTTCTAGCTGAGCTTTTACTTTTCTGATTTTCTCTCCACATCACCTAATGAAATCTTCATACTCTTCCCGAGTTCCTCTCCTTCTTCCAAAGGTCATAAACTCTCTTTTCTTCTCTCAATTCTGGCAGAAAGTCCCTGTTCGTCCAGGCTGCTCTCCTTCCTCCCTGCCTTGTCTTTAGGCACATAGGTACAGCCTTCTCCTGAGCCTTTAAGATTTCTTTCTAAAACTATGTCCAGCCATTCTGTTTTTAAGGGCTGTTTCCCAAGGGACTCTCTGAACCAGTGTCCTGAACAGGCAAATCCTGCCCTCTGGAAATCCATGTGAGAGGTTTTGTTAACCTCTTTCCTCACTTCACCATGAATTGAAAACTCTCTCATTTCATGGTGACCATGCCCATGCTGGCCTCTGACCACCCCATCACTCATCAGCACTTCTGCTGGTCTAATGAGGCACTTACCCCTGTAGGGTAAAAGATATACTGCTCTAAACAGAAGCTGCGAAAAAGTGATTTACAGAAATAGATCACAGCGTCAGACTGAACATCTGACATCATCTCTATTTTCCTAACACAGAACATAGGAATCCTCCTCATTACTTATCATCTCAACTATGTACGCATATAATTTAGACAAACTAAATTATCCTGATTTATTAATTGGCTCTAAGAGAAGATCTATCACCATTCTGAACTATTTAAAAACACACTAAAAGCACCTGCTTTATACCAGGAGACTGAATGTGCCAAGCCTCTGTTTTCCAGCCACTGTCCTATTTTTCCCTTGGACCAAGAAACCCTTAGTTACCAAATTCGTGTTGCTATGTGAGTGCTTAGACCCCAGTTCAGTTCACTCAATAACTCTTTCTTTAAGGACTGTTTTCAAGCCCTTTATAGTTGTCACAGACTCTCTTTGACCCTTCTTTCCCACCCTCCCCCAAAAAGCCCTATCATTTTCTTGTATCTGTAGATATCAAAACAAATACTGCTTTCCAGTAACAGCTGCACTTGTGTCAAACTCAAGGTAGCACAGCCTCTCAATGCCAAGCATGGAATCCTGTTATTGACTATGTAGTGCATCAGTCCTTTAGCCCATGAGTTGCACAGGGAGCTCGGGACCACTCTCTACAACCCCCAATATTCCTGCTACAGCTACTGCTTCAGGGCTAGACTGCTCCACAAAAGCAAGTAGGAAAGTAAATCCAAAAAAGTGCAACAGATAAATATTGCACTCATAAAAAAAGAATAATAACAGGGTAAAAATTCAGCTGAGACACATAGGAAACTGAAATTATCTTTTGAATCATTTTGGATTGGTTTTCAATACTGTTCTTTAAAAATTGAGATGTTTTCTCTAATAAATGAGAAAAACATAATGCTTATGAATTACCCTTCATGGGCATACTTTTCACTAAACAAGTGTTTGCAAAACAGCTTACTGAGGCTCTGCCTCTGCTTGCAGACTTCATCATATGCTCGTTAGTGTTATAAACAATTCAGCTTTTCCACAGTCTCCAACTACAAGATGTTAACATTTCTTGCTTTTGGCTCTTTCTTTTCCCCCGCAGATCTAATGGGTTTTACAAGTTTTGTTTATGTACAGCAAAGACTGGAAGTACACAGCAGAGTTTGGAGGCAATGTTGGGGTTTTCTTCCAATGCTATCTACTACCAACTCCAGTAAAGAACTTACCCATACTGAGGTCTTATATTACTATAACTATGATCTGTAGAATGTTTGTTACAATGATATAGATTAAATCTTTAACACAAGGGAATAAGATATATCAGTGCAATCTTTTCTCTGTCAATACGACTGCCTTCATATCTTGAAAACATTAATATCAGCAGGGCAAAAGCTCTCTGAGATAATTGCAAGGACTCAGATCAAATTCTCATCTTCCTAGGAAGCTACTAGGAGCCCTTGCTCTGTAAAACTTCCTACTGAACAAGGCAGAAGAGTAAGTCCTTTCAGGTGGGCTATGAAGAAGGTGCAATTTAAAATTATTCTTGTAGCACTTCTTTTCAAAGAATAAACAAATACTATAAAAGCTGAGGTTTGTACCTTATGATGAATCTTGAAAGTATCATAGCTAAAATAAAAAACAGCTTTCACATGAAATAGATTAAAATAAAGAGAAACAAAACATTAACTGTTAACTCTTTTACCACTATAATGATATTTTCGTTTTTCTTACAGTTAATTATTCTAACTGCTCAGGGTCTGATTTTTTTTTTATCATTCTTAGTTCTGTTATACTAATCTAAAATTAAGATATAATTCTTCATGTGTTTAGATCAAGTCAGGAGACATTTCTAGGCAAATCTATGAATCAGAGAAGTTACTGGACTTAGAGCTCATTCTAAGGGGAATCATTTGGTGTAATGACATGTATAAAGTATATTACTATATTACTTTGTACCTTTTAAAAATGTCTCTAAGCCCTGGCACATGGCCAAACTAGGGCTGCTCCAGCACAGACACCTCAGCCAGTCTTACAGCTTCTCATGAGAGCTCCTTGCCAGGAGCTGTGACAGCTTGGTTACTCATGCTTGGAAGGTGCTAAGGTGCTGTAACAGAGTTGGTGTGAGGCTGGCAAGCAGCCCCAGCCCTGGTATGAGGAAGGAGAAGCATTTCTGCCACACAGGTCAAGTTCTAGCTCTCTTTTGTCCAAAGTGACTTGGCCATACAAGCTGATATTCAGGAGCTTCAATTTACACAGCGTTTAAATAACCCTTAAGTTTTGACACAAAAGTGCTGAAATTTCAACTTTTCACAATTCTTGAGGCATGACAGCCTTAAATATGCTATGGTCTTCTCTCAAGTACACGCCCATTGCCTTTGCAAGTAAGAGGCTCAAACCCTACTTCTCCTCAAGAAGTCCTTCTGTCTGTGCTTCCCAGAGGAGACCAGCAACGCTTCACTGAGAACATGGCCCCAGGAGGAAGGCAACAGCCAAGGAGCATCTGAGAACATGACAAATGCAGCGTCAGTTCTCATCTATTCTTGAAGTTACTAAAATACATAATTATGCTATATCGGAGTAGTCTTGCCCTCTAGCTACACATTTTATGGACAGAGGTACTACTGATTTCTCGGTGGCTCCTTGATGAAGTATAGTACTTTGCATAAGTAACTACACACTCACACCAGTCTAGACCCAGTGTTTTTAAGCATCACATCCCTCCAGTGAGCTGGCTTCAGTTTCCAAAGGAGCAGAAATTAATTTTTTAATTTCTTATTTTAATTCTTGTCCCACAGAAAGGGTTAAATTGCAATTTCTTGAAAGTGAAGAAAAAAACTCACTCATTCCTGCCCCTGACAGCAGGGTCAGGCTGCTGTTGTGATCCCAGCTTTAGTTTGTCTCTACAAAAGTACCACAGAGATATTCTTGTGGCTGTGAACAGCCCTACTTGGTGAAAGAGAAGCTGCTGCCTGCAGACATAGATCTTCTGAAGCCTCACTGGAAGGCAGCTGTCAGATCCAGGGCAAGAGAGCAGAAGAGTTTCAAAAGCCACCGCTGAACACTGAGATTTATCAGGACTGCCTAGGTATGTGCAAGGAGGATGCTCTCTGTGCATGATACATATGGGGCTCATCTTGTATTAGGAGCTGTGGTAAAGAATGTATTTAGAAGCACATTAATAAACTTCTTCGGACAGGAGATCAGAACAGTAGGTTTCTACATTTAAATTACACAGATTTGATTTAGCTTTCTGGAACTAAGTAGGCAGCAATTGACCTACCAAAGAAGCAACACAGTAATGGTAACACTGCACTGAGTGGCTTAAATTGATACACGTATTGCTGCTTGTACCTTGAAACTGGCATTGTCATTCTTGCAAAAAGAAGACAGCACACCTCCAGAGCAGGATACTACATTTTTATGTAATTAATTCACTTTTACCTAACATGGCATTATTAAATTCAACGTAATTCAATATTGTGACATAAACTGCAGTAAATACTGAATAATTAATTCAAGAATAACTAGACCTAAATGTTTAGACTATCCTTGAAAGTATGTATACCTGAAGTTAGCAGTTGTACGAATATCTGAAACATCTGATTTCAAGTCAATAGAAAGAGCCACAAAACTGAGTGACAGAATGAGCACATTCACTCCGTAAGAGTAAAATGCAATAAACTGGAAACTTAACTTCTGGAAGACCATTTTGTTAGAAATGACCTGATGAGATATTTTTTTTTCTTATTTTCAAAACACAGTTAGAGAAGATAGCATTCACATTACAACTACCATCAAAAGCGGGTAAAAGCCTTGCAAAAAACCTCTACCAAACCCTGCAAAACTTGTAATGAAGCAAAACTGACACATTGCCAGACTAAATCACTATAAGCTTCCTCTCAACTGCTTTCTAAGGGACTGTTATGCATCAGTATAGGCATAATGTAGGCCAGAGTATAAGATTAAGACACTTCCCAAATCACTATGATTATGATTTTGAGTAGTATCAGAGCTACTCCCTGCCACTGGCAGGCAGCTTTGCTACCCTTCAGTGATAACAAAAATAATACACATTCTGCTGCTGTGAGAACACTGTAACTCCTGCTGAATTTGGGCCAGTTCATAAGAGAGGGCTCTCCAAAAATATGAACAGGCATCAAACCATTCCTGCTTTATGGCTGGAAATCCTAAGAGGGCACATTGGGTGCATTTTAAGGATGATCATCATTGTCTTCAGAACAGCTAATACTGCAGGACAGAGATCATGATTTACTATTAGGATTTAAATTTTCAAAGCTACAAGTGTTGGTTGAACATTTCTCCCATCAAATTCAGCACCATATTCTCCATTGATTTAAATGGGAACATAGTCAAATAATTTTGAAAATGCCAAGACAGCTTTTATTCTTTCATATAGCCAGGCATGAAGTAGTAATAAAATCAGGGAAAATGCAAGAGGAAATTCAACACTCTCCAATAATTTCCAGCTGACAAATTCCCACTGGAAAATGTTAACTTTTATGCCTTCCTTTCACCAGAGTGCGTGAACAAGATGATTCACAGAAATGCATTTTGCCTTCCACCCCACCCCTGCTTGCTGTTCATTCATCTGTCAGGAGTGCTTGGGCACTAAGGGCCCCACACAAATTGGTGAATGCTGGCTGAAGCTGGCACTGCTGCTCTGCCCTGCACCTTTATCCCACTGCTGAAGCAGCCCCCGATGGGCTCCACTCACCACTGGAATACTGGTGGGTTCAGCTGGGCCCCTCAGCCCATCACCTGCAAAGGTTTTAAACAGTCTCCTTGAAATATTCTCCACTGTGGTTGTTCCAGGATCTATGACATGGACAAAATCATGATACAATTCTTTGCCTTGGATAATACAAAAAGTTTGGGCTGATGATCTCTGCTTCTTCCCTGATGAAATAAACTTATACATGTTTTAAAATTTTGCACACTATGACTGACTGGTGGATGATTTACAGCATGCAACGTTGAGGTCTGTTATTGTAAATATTCAATCCAAACAATATGCAAGGCTTTATGAAGAGCTAAAATTTTTCAGAGAAGGCTCTTGTCACTCAATTATAACGTTCAAAAGTAAGATTTTCAAAAGCCATTACTGGTAACAGATTGTGTAAAAAAGCTTTGGCAGAAATGCACACAAAAATGCAGGAGTGCCCCCAGGGATAACTCTTGCAGGCAGTAAAACTGAGAAGTATCATAGCCATGGCCAAATATACCTGTTGAATGTCTTCCCAGCTTCAACATCCGCAGGGCTCTGAGAAGCCTCAGCACCTGGACAATGCGCCCCACGTTCTCCAGTTCTTGGGAGCTCTCACCACCACACAGGCTCTCCACCAGCAGGGTGATGTAGAAAGGCAAAATAGCAAGGAGGTCTATGATGTTTGCCACACTCCTCAGAAAGCGACACCGGTCTCGTGCACACAGGAGCCTCAGAACAAACTCTGCTGTGAACCACGCAATGCACAGGTACTCCAGGGCATCCAGCAGGGGTGGGGCCAGCCAGCTGAGCTCTACTGAAATCAAGGCCATGTTGGCAATTGACACAACAACAAAAACCATGGACAAGGTGCCAAAAGTCCTGGCTGCTGTAGAGGAGCCAGGCTTTTCCAAAACTTCCCAAAGTTTCTGTCTGACATTGGGACAGAGGCTACCAGAAAAATCCTCCTCTTCATCTTGGGCATCCAGTTCTTCTGCATCTTTCTTGATGTCTAAGGCTTCACTCAGCTCCTTCCTCCTGAAGTACCTGCCCAGGAACAGCCCCCCAAGAGATTTTGAATACCAATAGGCAGATGCTTGTCTTATCATTTACCTTGCAAGACATAAGAATACACATTAAAATTTACCTTATGTGAACTCAGAAAACCTTATTATCAGGCATATGGCTTTTATTAATTGAGCCCCTGCAGCATGATTCCACTGACTGATATACTTCTACTACCCCATTTCACATCAGTGACACATTCTATACACAGAGTAATGTTACTGATAACAATTTATTTATATGGATCATGTTGACCACAGTAGGATTTGCTGCACGACTACCATGAATTCTTAGAAATAATCCTGGCACAACCAGATCCTCTATTTTTAAACAGTTCTCAAATTGTTTAATTGTAGGTCATTTTTATTACATTGGTCCGTATTTACAGTAGTAAATCTGAAGGCATTATAAAAGTCATGCAGTTCATGGATGAACTTCTGATCAATATACACTAAGATGACAAGGTATCTTTCTTTATATATGTGGGCTTTCACACAAAGTGAACAAGCATTTGTACTGAGTAAAACTTACAGACTGCAAACAGTGTTTATCAGATTAAGAGTATATTTAAAGTGAAATTTTGTGAAACATAAACATACTCAAAGTACACCAAAAAATTTTTCTTTCATATCTTTCTTTTTGACTGCTGCAAAGCTTAAGGCTTAGACAAAGCTGTTGTACAATTTTGCCTTCAATACAGTTCTGTCAGTTATATGTCAAAGAGGTCTGTGGTTCCATATATCACTAAAGTAGTCGGAGCATTCAGTTACACCTACCAGAGAAGGAAGAAAGGGATGAAAACTAGGCTCCAATTTCTCTCAGCTGAAGAACTGAACCACACTAGTATAGGATAACTCTAATATACTTTTGGGATGGTAGTACTTCTTTCTTTTTAATAATTTTGAAATAACTGCTATAGCTAAATAGCAGTTACACTCTTTATAAAATTCATTTCTTCAAAAATGTAAAACCCAAACCAGTAACATTGAATATGGTGGGAAAAATTGACTGCAAATAGAATTAACAGAAACATCCTGGGGGTGGTTCACTCAAAACCCACCTTGTCCCTGAACTGCCTGTTATAATTTGTCTCCAGCGAGCCATGTTCCCGCTGTTGCTGCCTCCTCCCTGTAAGCTGCTACATCCACGTGCAATGCTTCCTTTCATGGCTCCTCCTGGAGCCATGCCACCCACACTCAGCCTGGCAGGTGACCAACTCCCCTTCTGCCTCGCCAGCTTGGATTTGGAAATCCTTCAAAATTAAAGTGCAGGTGGGCAGGATCCAAACCCTCCCAGCATTGTGCCTGACTCCACATCTAATCCCTCTATGATAACATCAAACTGAATGATTGAAGGTGCATCTCTTCTTTCACGGCCCGTTTCATCTCTGGCATTGTCCTTTTAAACATTTTGAGCTTCCAGGGCCAGTTTGAAGCTACTATAGGACATCCCAAACCCTGTTCCTGTTACTGTCTCACTGTCTTGAGCTCACCAGCAACCTTTCCCACAGCAAATGCTAACTGTGACCTCATCCAACACATCTCCTTCCATTTCTGACACCCATCAACTGCTAGAGCAACATTTGGGGCTCAACTCACACAACTTTTCCTGCTACCTCACCTACCACCACTGCTGGATCTCTCACCTGAGTGTCCCTGAATGCAAGTCAATGCACAACTCATCTAGCCCACAATCCACAAGATGAGGAAGCCTCATCTTCCCACAACTCACCGGTCTCTGCAGCAGGAATCAATGCTGAGCTCATCCAAACCCCAGTACTGGATCTCTTGCAGGAAAGAGAGTGCACAAAGCTGCTCCATCACATGCAGCCTCCCTGTCTGGTAGTAATTCAGGATGTAGTGAAACGCCTGGGAGCTCCGGTCAAAGAAATACTCATTCTCCACAAGGTTGGCATCATCACAGAGCTCAAGGAGGCCAGAAGCCACATCCCGTGCAGCAGAGACCACTACTGCCAGTTTGCCAAGACGGGTGTCAGGGTAGCAAGACAAAGTTTGCTGGGACATCACAAAGCGGCTGCCTCCTACATTGATAGTAAAGCAGTCCAGGGAGGGAATGACCTTCTGGAGCAGGGGCCCCTGCTCTTCCTCACTGGAGAAAACACTGGACTCCAGCGAACCCAGGGATGTGCTACTCCCTGGTTCCTCCAAGGATGCTTGGGAAGAAAGAGACATGCAGCAGGGAGGCGACTTCATCCTGTAGCTGCCAGCAGCAGCCCACACTCTCCAGGATCACAATCACAGCACGGCTGCAGCTAAGACAGCCGGACCAGGCTGGGAATGTCGCCTCCGGCTGCCGTCCCAGGGACAGCGCCCGTCCCGCTGCCCCGGGCGGTGCCTGCAGCCGGGCTGGTGGGGCGGGGGCCGCACAGCCCGGCGGGGGCCGCACAGCCCAGCGCCACCCGCAGCCGGCACGGTGCCGGAGGAGCCGCGGTACCTGTGGCGGCGTCACCTCGTGCTGTCCGCGCCGGCTCCACCCGCCCGCGACGGCCCCTCCGCTTCAGCGCCCATCTCCAGCCGCTGCGTCGGGGTACGGGAAACCCACCGGGACGGCACAACTCGGAACACCGGCTGCAGCGGCCGCTCCGGGCAGCGCCCCGACAGCAGCCCCAGGGGCCACTCCGCTGGCCGGCCCGTCCCTCCCGCCCCGCGCTCGCCCTCCGCCGGGGCAGCCGCCGCGAACCGGGAGCCAGGGCAGGGTTGCCGGGGCAGGGCTGCCGCCCCGGCCCGCCCGGCGCTGCCGCCCCCGGCCCGCCTCACCTGCCCGCCTCCCGGCTGTGCCGCCCCCGGCCGCCGCCCCCGGCCGGCTGCCGCCGCTCGCTGCCCCAGCTCCGAGCCCGCGGGCAGCGCCAGCGCCTC
>PYHW01009979.1:9820820-9840757 GCA_013186435.1 Turdus rufiventris
CACCGGACTATAAGGCGCACTTCCGGGTTTGGGGAAAAATTTTAGTCAAAAGGGTGCGCCTTATAGTCGTGAAATTACTGTAACTTCGTTGGGAGGGACCCACACAAACTCATTCCTCTGAGAGATGACTGATGAACATTTGTTCTTTATGGCCTGTGGAAGGAGGAGTATGGGGAGAATCTCCCCTGATTCAGGACCTCAGCCTGGTGCATGTGCTCTCTGAGCACCCACAGCATTTGACAATGCGTGCAAAGTCTGCAGAAGACTGACTGCAGCTCATGTGGAGCTCGAGAGCCTTCATACCCTGGCTTGCTTCATACAGCAGCTCTGGATGGACCAGGAGCAGATCTGCTGGTACTCAGGATGCCAGGATAAACTCAGGTATATGTAGAACATAGGCATCTCTATAAAGCAAAATTCTTTGAAAAGAAAGCTAGAGTTTGGATTAAAGCCCCTGCAGCAGCAGTTTAACATCTCATTCTCCATCCTTCAATGCTCTTTTCAACCTTCTCTAAATATGTTTTACCCATTATGAATATAAAAGAGGGGAGACATTAAAACAGTGCAATATATTTATGCTGTGGATGCACCTTGGATTTATAATGAGCTGTTCCTTTTAAAATTTTCTTTTTTTAAAATTTTTTTTTATTTTTTAATTTTGTATAGGCTTTGCCCTCTGCTGAGACCAGGTTTTTGCAAGAAAACACCAGGGTCTTTTTCCCAAGTAGTGATATGTATTTCTGAATCCAGTTATGAAAATGTAAAGATAAGATTGTTTTATACTTCGTGCATAAGTTTATTTTATCTATACTGATTCTCATTTGTTATTTCTCACTTTCATGAGTTTCTTTTGCTATTTCCCCAACTCCACCCACTAGACTGTTGCATTTAGAGCCCTGAATAACTTAAGAGACATTAGAAAACCAAATCGCTTAAGCATTTTCATTTCCCAGATCATTCTTGAGCATGTTGAAGCAGAAAGCTTCACACATCTAGAAGATCCTGTTGTTTCCCTTCTTCCACTTAGGAAAAAGAAGTTTTTACTTTTGCCTTACTTTAGTTTTATAGCTTTAAGGGGGGACTTCTCTCTTATTTCACAACAGCTTACTGCCTGTAACTGGATTTGGTGGACAACCCTTTCTGAGGATCCTGGAGGATTATACCAGTTAGATTTTTCTACCATTTATTTGTGAGGTATGGCTTTTCTTTACAAAGCTATGTTGATTCTTTCACATTTTTATCCAAGTATCAACTTTTTAATTCTATGGTTTATTATACTTTCTAATAATTTGCTTGGTACAATTTCAGATTTAATTCACTGGAGTTACCAGAGTAATTTTTAAAAATTTTCATCATGTTTACTACTTTTTGTGCTTGATAATGAGACAGTTTTAACTGCATGGTTACATGTGGCATGAACTGATTTACTTTAGAACTTGTGGGGAACCATATTGCTTGTATTTGGCTGTCTTCTCAGCATAGATGCTATATTTGCAGCATCCAAAAATATAGTCTCAGAATTGTCTGTGAAGTTACATCTCATAATTACATACTTGAGCAATCCCACATACCCTACCTCCTAGATTTGCAACTGTTTAAACCTATCTCAGCATGTCACAGCAATGCATCTGATGCTTTCTTGGTTAAGAAGTGATACTGCAGTGATATTGCTGCCTGTGACAGATATTTTGTGTTATGAGCCAATATGGCAAATTAATTTGTCTGCTTTGACTCTAAGTGGTTTTTTTTTAAATAAACTACTTCTCTGTTACTAGAACAACAGCATCTCTCTGTCCTCTGTACATCTTGGAATGGCAAAATCTCTGCAATAATAACATGTGCCAATAAAGAGATTTTTTGATAAGTATTTCTGAATATGCTATTAGCCCTTATCTCCATTTTCACACACCTATCTAGATTAACTTTAAATTAAAAATGTTAGAAAGTAATTTTCTTTCATTACCTAAGAAAATTTTTGTAGTCATAACCAAATCTACTGTTATTAAAACCATACTTATGAACAGTAGCATATTTTCTTAATGCATGACCAGTCAAATACCTCCAGCAATAATTAAGGGATCAATGATACACATTGAGGAAACTTCAGAGAGCTTAATGTGTTAAGTTCCCTGAGATTTTTTCCTGAGCTGTGGCCTGCTCCATGCACAAATTGGCTGATTTTTGAAATTCCTTCTTTGCTAAAAACTCATATGCATTATAAAAAAGACCCCCCCCCCAAGACAATAAATCAAACTGATCTTAATGAGATCATGGAAGAGTAAGTAACTTAAAAATCATGTTAGTTAAACCATGCCAGATATTTAATGCATGACATGAACGATACATTAAAATAAAACCAACAGAGACAATTGAAATGGTCTCCAGACTACTACAATGGTCTGATGGAAGTATATATTCACATAATGCACCCTTTCTGCAGCTCTTTGTCCAAACCACATACCACAGAGAGTGTGAAATGTGGCCAGGGATGATAAGAAAAACAAATTATATCTTTCAGTAATTTAAGTGACTGATTCTTCAGAGACAAGCACTGTTCCAGGCAATTTTCCCATTGGTGTAAACATATTAATGAGGTTAAAATTGGTGACTTAAAAAATGAAACTTAAGCAAGATGTAATTTTCTGTGTCCAGGTGGAAATCTTCATATATGTCAGTGTAACATATTTACAATAAACATTTGACAATGCTGGACTACCAGTGTTCTTAAAAGGGACCAGAGATCTTCAGTTACAATGAAGGAAATTGCAGGAACCCCATTAGTGGAGCCTCAGCCAAGAGAAGATGACAAAGGAAGCCACATCTAGTGAATGTTTGGTGTCAGGGGACTTCTCCTGTCCCCTGCCGATACACACACACACACACACACATCACACACATCTGGCTGCAGAGATCACCCTGGCACCCACACAAACACCAGCAGCACTCAGACATCACCACCACTGTCTGCAAGTGCTCTTCCTTCTCCTGAGACCACCAGGGCAGAGGTTTGCAGGCAGACATCCTCCCTGCCAAACTGTGCCCTCTTTGTACACCACAACACACATATCCATGGGCTGCTCAAACACCAAAGAGATCTGTCCACATCGTGTCTGGCCTGCCCAGGGCCTGGGCCCCATTTGTCCATCCTCCAGCCCTTATCTGGCTGGTCTGGGTTGAAGGAATGGAGGTATGGACTGACTGAAGAGAATATGAGATTAATTTAGGTGTTTGCATGCTTTTTTCTCTCCATTTCTTTCTATTAATTGACTACAGAGAAACGTGATTGGCTTCATAAAATAATCCAATCTACTTAAAACATGTTTCTGCTACATCCATTGAGAGCATAGGGAACCAATAATTAATGTCAAATGCCTCCAACCGTTTGTGATACAGTGTACATTCTTTTCTCCTTAGAATGTAAAAGGCATGATGTGGTTTTCTGATCTTTGCACAATAGTCTACAAATTAATGAAATTCTCCAAGTTCAGGTGGTCAGGCTGCCCAGCTCATATTTTTTCTCCCTGAAATGTAATAACTAAGTCAGGACTGGTCAATGATTTATGGTAAGCTCAAGTCAGCTTCCAGCTGACCTGTGTCTTTTGAGCATTTGTCCACTAAAAACTGACTAAACGAGCTTTCTTCTAAGTAAATTTCCTAAACAAAAAATGGCTATATCAAAGGCAAATATCACCAGTATATTAAATGAAATTAGTGGTAGTCCTGACAGAGCTAAACTTTTGGGTATTTCCAGGGATGTAAATGAAGGTTCTGTGCTTTTTGCCCCAAACCTGGGTGGTGATGAATGTTCTTATCCTAGCAGAGAGGGTCTCTCTATGAACACTGGGTGGTGCGTGCAGATAGTCTCAAGGCATTTAGGGAAAGAAGGCTTAGTAAGGTAAGTATGTAAAGAAAAATTCCCCTGGCAAGTAGTAGACTAGTCTGCTGCTTCAAACAATAAGTGGATTTTCCATATATATAAATCCAAATCTAAACAGACTGTAGGTTGGTGAGATCTCGTTTTTTTACTGACTTCTTAAGAAATTCAATTGTTATTCCTTCACCAGTGACACTGACATGAATTTTATTTTGCTAGCTGCAGTCTGTGACATATATTCCAAGACGATTATTCTTTCCTTAAGATTTTTGCCTCATTTCAGTTAAAACTGAATTTCATTTCTACCAAATAATTCATTTGCACTGTCTCTGATGTGTCTGGATTAGAAGATGACAAGTATTATATTAGAGGATGAAGCAGAAAGGAAAGGATTATTTTTCTTTGACTTCACTGCTTCTTTTGTATTCTAAAAGCTTTCTGGAAGTTGCCAGGAAGTTCTGTAAAATCGTTGGCTGAAGGGTATTATAAAAGCACACAAATGCATCATAGTTACAGAAGGTAGCCACCTCTCCCACGTTCTCCTTGCTTGACAGAAAACTACTTTGTGATTGATTAGATGTTTAATCCTTGTTTTACCATTTAATCCGTCTCAGCTGTCAGTAGTTCTGAGTGAATGTTGAAAGAAATGTTCTGACTTAATTTAACATGTTTCTACGTAGTAACCAAACTCACCTGAAAAGGAACATTCTTTCCTTCAGAGACCCATGGCACACTCCTCAAGCATCCAATGCCCAACTGCATAACTTAAATTTTCTTGTTACAATAATTAATTTAATGTTTAGACATGTAGACTCACTTGTTTCCTTTCTCTTTATACTGTCTCTTGCTTGTCAAGGATAGTATTAAATATGGGAGGAAATTACTAACCAAAATATATTATCTGTCTCAGTGTTCACTATAGGTTGGATACAATTTCTTCAAAGCCTTTTTCATCTAGTTTCCATAGTTGCATCATGGCCACTGTTGTGAAACACAGACATCTGTCAGGAAAATCAGTTTTATTTTAGGAAGGAAATTCTGCTCAATGCTTTTCATATGCCACTGTGAAACTTCACTCATACAAGCTAAATTAAATTACTTTAATAACAGTGACTATTTCAGTTTATTCTGCCTCATAAGAGATGTACAAGTGCCCTTCATGATAATTATCATCAGCATATTCCCATAGCAATATACTATCAGCTCTTGAATACTAAATCTAAACTTGAATTAAGGAACTCTTAACATCCCTCTCATTCAAGAGAATATATTTCTGACTAATATATTTTGTATGTGTCATTTGCTAAATGGCACTGTGCTAAATTCTACACATATCCAAGAGCAGTTGAAGAAAACGTATCCCCTTAAAAATGCCTATTTGCTTCCATGTGTGTTTACATGACCTTTTCAATTCTGAGAAGTGTGTAAACCATAGTCATGAGGCTGGAAGGTACTTATCCATATTGCAAAGCTGTTATTGTGTTTGGCGTAATTGTTGGCAGCTTCATGAGGAAAAGGCCTGAAGACAGTAGAACTATCCACAGAGCTTCCTCAAAACAATTAACCTTAGTCTGTTGCTAGACCTTCTCCAGAATCTCCTCAGGGTCTGGGGGCTCCATGAGAAGGGCACTTTTCTCACCCTGACACTCCTTCTTTGTCCTCTTGGAGGCAATGACGCATGACAATATGTGCATAGTAGTCATTCCATTGCTAAAAAGAATTTAGGTATGAAACACGACAAGAATTTGAGATTTTTCTCTATTCTCCACTCGGGTGGCTCAAACATCTTTCATCTGGCACATGGAGACCTTTCTGCCCATGACACTTTGATGCCAATGACTCAAAGTCTCTTCCTCTAAGATGGCTGTGTTGTCAGAACTCAGTAAAAATCTTCTACAGGCACCCATGGTCCCAATCAGGCATTCAAAGTATTGTATTCGTCTAGACTGTTGACCATATATATTCAGTCTTTAACTTCAAGATCCCAGCAGTCTCTCTAGCCTACTCTCTGTTTTGGTGCCTAAGGATGTGTTGGAAGCCAGTGTGTGCAGACATTGTGGTAGTGGTAGCATGTGTATTGGCTAAATATTGCTAGTTATTTGTATGTTTGTACAGATCCCTGACACTTTTGATGAAAATGTTAACAGGGTTCTTAAGCTTTTATTCACACTGTTTCCTGGTTTGTCTTTTATTAGGCAATAAGGAAATTAACTTCTGTTTTCTGTGATACTTGATTTCAGCAGACTTGACATACTTTAATATTGATGTACAGCTCCCAAAGAAATCAATTACATTTAACATGTCTCAGTAATGCAACAGCTATAGAGAAAAGGATAGAAGAAAGAAACTTCTTTCAATGCATCAGCTGAACCCAGACATAACTGAACCAGTGAACCAAGGACACTTGAAGAAACAACCAAGGCAATGCCAGATTATGGGGAATAAAACAAAGCCATCTCAACCAACTAGGCAAAGGGTGGGATCAGAACCACTGTCTCAAGAAAGGCACCAGCTCAAAAGAGGAGGATTTAGTATGTGGACTAATTAGCAGAAGTAAGAGAATCTAACGAGTAGAAGATAGAATACTATTTAATAAGAGAACAATGTGATTTGTAGCCAATGAACATTATTGCCTTCGTTTGCTGAGATGTATAATACTGAAAAACTTTCATAGTCAGTGTGCTGGCTTTGTAAAATTGCCATCCAGATGCCCTTTCTGCACAGAGCTATATATAAATCAAATGCCTCAACTCTGTGTGTGCAGTGGCCTCTTGCACACAGATTGAGAGAACCTGTCCTGGGACAACAGGATTGTTTTATCATAAGAACAGCACAAAATTCTTCTAAAGGGTACTGATTCTGACTTCTGATGTTGTCACAAAACTTCCAAACACTGTTGTTACTCTAAGACATGGGAAGTGATTATTTTTTCCCTCCTGCTTCATTTCCAGTGAAGAGAAATGAAGTGAGAGGTCAGGAGTGTGATCAGTCTGCAGCTGCAGCATGGTGGGTGCAGCACACCGTTCCTGCTGGTGACTCTAGTGCCCTGGCATCCCATGGGATGTGCTCCAAGTGTTCCTCACTAACATCACTTCTGCTCTTCCACTGTTTGTGTCATGTGTTTGGGAGCCAAGTGAGTGTGATTTTTGTTCTTTTTCTAATGAAAAGCCTTATATTGGCAGTGCAGGGTCATATATTGTCCTGTTTCAGTAATTGTCTAGTGGTAAAACGTTTATTGTCTGAGTTTAACCTCTGGAAATACAGTGTGCGGTACAGACCTGACAAACATACATAGTGTGTAGAAAACAAAAACCTTTGTGCCATTTGGGGCTGGAGAATGATATTGTGCAATTTTCATAGTAGACATCAAGAAGGAAGTAGGCAGTAAAAAGAAAACAAAAGCTAGTTTTCCATGTGGACTCAGCATCCCATGAATATCATTGTCCTACTAACAAAGGAATCAACATGCTGCTGAAATACTACATTCACCATTACTACACCATTCATATTTTCCCAGCCCTTCCCCAATCTGCTGGGGGAATGCTGACAATATTATGCTCCAAGAAGCACTGGAAGGGTGAACATAGCACCAGACAAAAGGGGTGGTTAAAAAGATTTTTTTTTTGTTACAAAAATCTGGTACCTTAAATGATTGGGCATAGTCAGCAGAGATTCATGATTTGTAAATCAGCCCTGGCTGGCCTGACTGCTTTGCATGACAAAATACTTGAATTTTCAGATTACAGGACAGTAGTAGATGTGCTTTTCCTTTTCAAGGCTTTCAACGTTATCAGCCAATATATTCTCACATCCAAGTAGGGATATTACAGAGTGGATGGGTGGACAACTAAATTGTAAAAAGACAAATTGGACGTTCAAGCTTAGAGAATGGTGGTTAGTGGGATGGACTTTACCTAATAAGGAACAGTTCTTGTGAGGGTACTGCAGAGATCTGTCTGGTACATATCTCATTTAATATGTAGCAATGACTGGGAGGAGATTATGAAATGTGCCCTCATCATGTTTGCAGATGATACGAAACATAAGTATCAACCAGTATGCTCAGCGTCCAGGTTTCCTTCCAGGACAACCTGGACAGGCTGGAGGATGGGGCCAACAGGGAACATTTTCAAAATCAACAGTGACAAATGCAAAGTCTTGCACCTGGGAGAGAAGAGTTCCTGGCATCAGCAAAGACTGGGAACTGTGGGAAACCTGACCAGGACACAGTTCTGAAGAGAAAGAGCTGAGGGGCAGCAAACTGAATAGGAGCCTGTGTGCAGCAAAGAAAGGCAGCAACAGCTAGGTTGTATCCCCTTCTAGTTAGCATTGTTTAGATCTAGAGCACTGCATCCCAAATACAAGAAAGATAATAATGGGCTGGAACATGTTTATCAGATGCCCACCAAGCTGTCAGGGCTGGAGGTAAATGGGCTTTTTCCGGGAGGGAAGAGGTGGCTAGGGGAGAACCTAAAACCAGCTGGTCAGTACCTGAAGGAAGCCAAGAAGAAGATGCAGTCAAGCTCTTCACAGCATTGTTGATTGGAGGAAGAGATGTGGTAGACATGTATTTATGCAGGAGAGGTTCCATCTGGGAATTAGAAGCTTTTTCCCTGTGAGGTAAATTGGTGGAACAGGTTGCTAGAGAGGTAGAACAGTCTCCATCTTTGGCAATTTGTTAGGGAGTTACTTCTTCCTTTGGTAACTTTTCATGAAGTCAAAGGGACCAGTTTGCAACTCTTAATTCTTTAAGAAACTTGCAGAATACTCTTCTGAAATTTTGAAAGCAATTATCAGGTGAAGCTGGTGAAAGTACAGTAATTTCACAACTATAAGGCGCACCCTTTTGACTAAAATTTTCCCTCAAACCCGAAAGTGCGCCTTATAGTCCAGTGCGCCTTATCTGATCTACAAAGTTTGGAAAATTGCGAACCCGGAAATGCGGTCTGCAAACTGAACCAGGACCCACGGGAGCTGCGGCTGTCGGGTGGGGGAAACCGGGAACTGGCACGGCTGCCGACCAGGGAGAAGTGGGGGGAAGTGGCGTGGCTGCGGGGAAGTGCCAAGAAGTGCCACGGGAAAGTGACGAGAAGTGGTGAAAAATCGCTGCGAAAAAGTGTCGAAAAATCGCCGTGAAAAGCGGCCAAAAAAAGGCAAAAAATCGTGACGAAAAAGCAGTGAAAAATTGCCGCGAAAAAGTGGTGAAAAAGCAGCTAAAAGCTTTGCAAATTGAGCACCTGCCAGTAATTCTCTACTTTGTTGCACGCCACGCGGCTCCTCGCTGCAAAAAAATAGTGCGCTTTATAGTCCGGTGCACCTTATCTGAGCTACAAAGTTGCGAAAGTTGTCGACTCTCGGGGGGTGCACCTTATAGTCCAGTGCGCCTTATGGTCATGAAATTACTGTAGTGGAATATAGCATTCTTAGTAGTTTTTGGTGATGATTAGTTTTATCACAATATTTGTGATTTTGATTTTATATTTCTAGTTTGGTGTCCTTTCTTGCTGAAAGTCCCCAGATAGACATACAATTGGTAATTAGGTGATTTCAGTACCTTAATTAACTACTATATTTAATAGTGTTTACAAAAGCTCAAGACAAAAAAAACCCTTCTCTAATAGATATGGGGATGTTGACATAATTGTGCATTAATAATGTTGTTAATTATATGTTGCCAAGACTAGCATCCCTAGACACCAGTCAGGATAAGGGATTATATTTTGCTAGGCAGCAAGCAAACAGAATGGTTTTCATACAGCACTGCAGAAGATGGAGTTTTGCTGAAGGACAATGAAGTTTTAAAATATAGGGTTTTATGTGCCTAGTCCACAAATGCCATAAGGAGATGTCAAAAACTACCAAAGGATGATTTAATTAATGGTTTACAGGGCTATTAACGTCTTACAAGAACATCATGCCATTTCAGTAGAGGAAGATGGTTTCACATGGATTGATTTTTTGTTGTTTTTATTTTTTTTTCCAGAAAGAGTTGAAGAATTTCAACAAAATGGGAATTTGTCAAAGAAGGAAATTTGCTACAGAAAAAAATTGTTTTGAAAAGAGTTGTTCACTTGTGCCTTATAACTAAATTCTGGAAGGTGGAATGGGAGAGCTGAGCTGTAAGACCTGTACTAATCCTCAAAGCTCCTGATATTTGTGTGCACAAGAACAGAGAAACACTGATAAATAAAAATAAAAACCTTTTAGACTAAATTTAGAGTTGCTATAAAATCACATGTGACTGATATCTTCCCTTTTTGCATGGAACTAAGAGACAGATCCTACCTATGCTGGATGCTAATATGCAATTTATTCTGCTAGCAGTGAATTGTGTCTTGTGCAGCCTTAAAAACTCCATGGGAATGCAGCAGGTGTCACATATGAATAATAGATGTGTATTTATTTGGAAGTAAATACTGTCTGTTCCAAACAACAAATTATTCTGGAGGCCAGAAGTCAGCCAGATGAGCCATAAGAGATCTATTCTGCTTACCTTCAGTATATTTCACAGCCATCTTTTTCCTGCTCATTATAGCTTTCACCCTCCTGTAAACATTTGAAAAATGCTGACAGATGCAAAACACGTAATGTTCAGCAAGCATTGTAAAACACTCCTTGAGGTGTAAAGATGTACTAACACAGAGTGGAAAAAAATGAGTTTTCTTGTATAGAGATGAAAGAGAAAGTTACTACCTGTAATTAGTTTCTGAGGCTGCACTTGGATATGCTCATAAATTAGTATAGTCACTGGAAAGAGATGGTTACTCTTACCTCCTATATACCCCCAACTATTTATTTTCACTCTCTGACAACATATTTAATACTAATACTGATACTTGCTTATGTTTCAGAAGACCAGTGTTTGAACTGGATAACTGCATGCCTTCACAGATGCAAATGCTGGCTAGTGTGAAGAGGGGGGAGACTAGAACAGGAAGAGGAAGATAACTTTAGACAGAGTCTCTTTTTACCAGGCACAGCGGAAAGATAAATGCACATTAAAACTACAGATCATCAGTAAAAAAGGATGACACCAAATTCAGGACCAAATAATATGCAGATCACAGCAAAGAACTAAAGCACAATTTTATTTCCTTAGAGGAATTTGTTGGAGTGTTGCTGCCGTTATTTTACACATTGTAGGCCAGAGATATTGGCTCCAGAACCACTGCTCCTTCCCATCCTTTCCTTGCACTATCTCCAGTACCACACTATGAGGTGCTGCAGTGGGAAACAGGTATGAATTACAGGCATCTGTCAGGAAAAGAAGAATAACACTTTTTCACTTTTTAAAGCCAAATCAGTTCCTCACTCTAGGAACTTACTGTTGGACCTACAGAGGGCTGTGTTGGCATAACCCAGGGTCCTGTATTGGACCACAGAATGGGTGAGCATAATTTGATAGGCCTAAATACCATTTTTTTTCAAAGCTGGATTAACTACAAAAAATTCTTTACTCCCAGTGTGTGAAAGTCTTGTTTTCTCATCAGAGAAAAAGAAACTGGAAATTAATGTATGAAAAGAAACTTGAAAGTGTTACAAGAAACAAGAAAATATGCTCAGATGACAGGGAAGGTATTATGTTGAATTGCCATCTCCCCAACTGGATTTTATATTAGGATTTAAAAGAATAAGAAATGTATCAACACCAGTCTTAGTAACAGCCTGGACAAGTATATTTCAGTTCAAGTAACTCATATACCAAAATTAATGCCAAAAATATGAAAGATATGTATTTTATTTCACTTGTATTGGATAATTGAAAATATTAACATTAAGTACTCTTAAATTAAAATGTGGAAACACGTAAAATATCAATACTGAGTAAGTTATTGTAATGGTCTACTATCTTGAAATCTCCCACATACTGTCTAGATTAATATTACACTTATATGTGGAATATTTATCTTGGAGGAGTCAGCAAAAGATCTACAGCTACTCTAGATGTTATTTGTAAAAAAAAAAGTAATTTAATAGTAAGATTATAATTAATACATACTCAATTTTAGTCACTTAAAACCACAATTCTTGGTCTTTGTTTTCTGTAGGAAGCTGATGTGTAATAAGTTTCTCCATTGGGCCATCCATATAACTAAGAAAACCACAGGTCTATACTGTTCTCACATCACACATAAAACTTTTCTGGATTCTCCCATGCTGCTCTAAGAGTGGACTCCATGGAAACAAACAGATTTTCTTACTGCACTTAGGTAGCTTTATGCATACAATGAAAGTAAAAGTGTTTTATTTTACCAGGAGGGATTTTTCTGAAACCTCATGGATATACTGCAAGACCATGCATGTCCAGCCAGTCTTTTGCCACAGTATGTAGCTAATGTGGACCCAGGCTGATGGAGCTAGCTAACCTAATGACTCTTTATAAATTTATACATAAAATTTAATATATATTTACCAAAATGGTGTTGGTGATGGCAGTTAGAAAGTCAAGGACTCAGTGGATAACTTGCACACTGTCAATTTTCTTAGATGAGCTTTTCTTTTCCTTTCCTATATTGTGACTCCCCCATCCTCTAATTTCCAGTTTTTACAGCACCTTATATTGTTCCAGTCTCTGTTCGTTTCTGTGGGACAGGGAGTGAGGATGTAGGATCCCCTGCAGGAAAAGGAGAGATTTCTTAAGTGATCATCTCTGCCCCTCTCTCACGACTGCTCTCCAGCTGTGAACCAGGTGCCCTGAACTCAGCTTTCTTTCCCTCCCTCCAAGCACCTCACCTCTTGCTCTGCTTTTATCCACCCCTTCTTATGCAGCCCGGGCTCTGTGGAGCATTCTACTTCTTGTTCTTGCCTTCTTGGCAGGTTACCAGGACCAAAGCACATCTGGCACCATCCCACTCCCCAGAGAAAAGCTCTTCTCACTCCTTGCCCATAACACATCTTAAGGACAAAGACATTCTCCAATAGGAGGACATCTGGCTGCAAATTACCTTTCCAAAAGATGGGCTTCCAAACTCATGTGAGAACTGGTAACAGCTAGAAGAAGCATTTTTTGTGATATTTGGAATGTTATGGGAATCAAGAGGATGCACACAGGAGGGGCTGCAGCTCCCTGCCTCATTCTCCAAATGCCCACAGAGGTTGTGTAGATGGTGCTGAAGATCACAGCACTGGGTGAGGATGGCAGGAACAACCAGAAATGTCTCACACTGAGCAGCATCTTGGGGAGTATGCCTGGACAGCAGTTGTCCCTAGGAGTTCATAGTGGTTATTTTCTCACAGTATTGGAATTAATCAGAATAAGGCATAAGTGAATGCATTCTAATGCAATTATGATGTTTCCTAGCTTAATCACCAAGAGTTTTTCATTCATTAGTGCTTCTTAAAAGAAGAAAACATTACTCTAATTTTATTCTTTATATGTCACCTAACATAGAAATTCCTTATCTTACTGTTTTCTTGAGACCAATGGCATGTTCATGGTTGAAGAATAGCTTTTGGAAAGGATCTTGCCATCAGTTTCCAGGAACCAAAAATAGTGAACTGAAACATTTCTTTGACCTGTAAATGTAAAAGGAAATTTTAACTGAAATTTCTTGTCAAGAGCTTCTCAACTGGATCAAAAAAACTTTTCTAATTAATTATTTTCTTTCTAAAAATTGCTTATTTGCTGAAATAAAACAGAATAAATAAACTAAATCACATGGTTTAAATGCAAGTAATACATTTTCTGCTTTATTATAACTTCATTTTTATACCTATCTCATTTTTTTCCACTCTATTATTGATGAAATGTGGTGAACAGAACTGTCCTATAGCTTCATAAATGATTACCAGTCTTTCTGAAGATGAAACTTGTCTCCTTGCCTTTATCAGTTGTACTCCCGAGTTCATATTCAAAGATTCAATTGGATGTTTTTTTTTACTTCTGCAAGATGCCAGAACATATTAGCTCACTTATTCCCTGCAAAGTACACATGATGTTAAAGTTAGCAACTCTTTTGAGTATCTCCTTTTTAGTAATTCCTTGTATAATTTTGAGCTTTGTTGCATCAAAGGAACTCAAAGGGACAATCCCCAAAAAGATATTCTGACCACACTGTGTGACCAGTCATTATTTGCCACTCTTAATTCCTCAGTCATACTTATCCTCATTAGAGTCATGGAATGGTTTGGGTTGGAAGGGACCTCAGTGATCATCTGGTTCCAACTCATCTGCCATGGGCAGGGACACCTTCCACTAGACCAGGCTGCCCAGAGCTCCATCCAGCCTGGCATTGAACACTGCCAGCTGATGGGACATCCACAGCTTCTCTGGGAAACCTGTTCTGGTGCCTCACCAACCTCAGAGCAAAGAATTTCTTCCTGAAATCTGATCTAAACTTACCCTTATTCAGTTTAAAGCCATTTCCTTTTTTCTATCACTTCCTGTCCTTGTAAAGCATGTTGCAAAGATTTCCCAACCATCCTCAAATTACATGCTTCAAAATCAGAAGCTAAAAAGACACTGTCACAGTATCCCTATGCTCAATTTGGAAATCTCTTCAGACATGCAAGGCATTTACTTAAGGAGCAGTAATGAGAATCCAGATATGTTACTTCTAGGATGTGAGCTCTTGATTCTTGATGGTATTTCATGCTTCTGAGTATATATATCTTTAATGTTCTATGAAAATTCTTAAATAATTTTGAATTTTATTCCAGATCATGGACCACTGGGCCTATACCCATCAAATTGAAAATGTATGTAGAAAAATAATATTTGACAGTGATTCCCCACTGTATTCTGAGATACACTGGTCAATTCCTAAGCCACATAATTTAAAAAATATTTTTATTTCTCATCTTTTAAACCCTCAGTGGTGCAATTCACTAATTCTCCAGTTCATTACCTAGTGAATATTGTTTACTGAAACAGTTTGTTTTAAATCACATGGGGTTAGATTTCACTGATATAATCTCTATTTTAAAGACAGAGAGCCTTGAAAGTAACATGATTAAAATTAATAATTAAAAAAATTTATTGGACACTATCCAATTGTTTGAAAAATTAATTTCAATCAAAGATTGAATAACTGCCTTGTAGATAAATAAAAATGGATATATAAGTACTCATTCATGGGTATTTACTATATTGGTGCATATTGCTGTGCAGTAACTTTACATGAGACCTTGAAATTTGCTGCAATTAATGGAGAAAGGGAAAGAAAAAAACAACCTTGAGCGAACAAACCATTTGTGCTCATTTCTATAAGAACAGCAGTAAATTCTTATGAATATATGTAAAATCCATCATCTTCAGGTCCTTTTAATGTGTTTATAAATTAAGCAGTATTTTTATTGTAAAGGAACATTTACATTTAATTGTGTCTCATAACAGCAGGATCTAGTATTGTTTCCCTGGGCAAATACTGCCAGATATTTTTTCATCTCTTGGTATGGATTGAGATCATTATGCTTCTGCCTTTTTCAAAATTTATTGAACAAGTAGGATATAACTAAGGCAGATAACAAAGAGATTATAAGGTCCTGAGAAAATAACAGAGTTTTTTATTCCTAGATACACCAAATGTTTTATAGTGTTTTCCAAAGGTGTAGAAAATTGGACCAGATGACCTGCTCTTTCTGGAGTTCAGTCAGGTTAGGAAATAATTGCCTCCAGCTTCTTGCTGCTTTCCCATCACAAAGTATTGCTCATTGAGGTCTGTCATCATGACTTGACTTCTCCTTTATCTCCTGTTCATGTCTTAGCAGGGTTATTAACTTGGACTCAAAATCACTCTGAGAATGTCTGATGAATTTCTGATTTGAAGCAAGGCATTCATTGTTTGCTGATGAATCCTTGCACCATGTTCTGCTATGCAGCATAAATATACATCAAGGTTGAACAGTAGCAGGTGTCAATGAGGATGGAGGAGTTGTACAAAGTGATGAACTTCTGGTTACCTGATATGCCTTTTCTCAGTACAGTGTTTTTGAGAGAGAGGTACAAACAGCCACACACACAGATGTGCTATGAATTTCAGGAGATAGGAGCATAGGATTGTGCAGCAGCAAGTAGCTGGGGCAGAAATATCGTAACTCATACCACTTATGATCAGAACAGTATGCCCTTAAACATACCATGTCCGTACCATGATCCATTTCTTTCTACCCTCATACTGTAGTTAACTACAACACTGATAATCTGGTAGCAGTTATTTCAGTAAAAACACATTTTTTATGCTAGTTTCAAAGATCAAGGTCATTGATAAGAAGTACAGATATATTGATGCAGTTACATATACATTAGGGTAGTTATTTAGAATATAGTATGTCTACAGACAGAGCTATATGGATAGAAATGTTGGTAAAATATATAAATATATACCTAGAGTAACTAAGGAAATGACCCACTAAGTAAAGTTCACCTTTGGTAAAAAAAAAACAAAACTGCAGAAGATTCTGCATGTCTAAAGCTCCAATTAAAATTGAGTCTTTAATGGAAGCTGCATTGTGAAAGTCTTGTGAATTTTCTCTGAAAATCACTTGTTTTAAATATAACAGAAAGAAACGATTTTATTCTTATGCTCGAGAACTAGAAGATGTGAAGAATAAAATTTTGTGTCAATATGGAAATCAGTTGTGGGATGATATTTAATGGACTGCTTGTCTGCAAGCAAATACAAGATGACAAGTCAATTATTTCAAGCTATTGCCAAAACATCAAAATATGAAGCAAGTTCATGCAAATAAAGTACATTCTATAAGGGATGGCAATTAAACACTTCTCTACTCAACATTGGTAAGTCATCAGGTGGAATTCTTAAACAGTTTTGGGCCTTGTGCATCTGTGAACCTATGAGGTCTATCTATAGGAAAATGATCTCATAGAAAACATTCAGAATGAAAAAGAACTCAGAAGAATTGCAATTTTTTAGTCCTGAGAAGGTTGAGAAGGTTTTGCCAAAAACTTGGAAACAGACAAAGAATACGGGAATACTGTATTTTCCATGTGTGCTTGTCTGCTGTGGAGGGATAAGGAGGTTTGGTCAGCTCTGTAGCAATAAGGTTCAACATGAGACAAATTTTCTACCAGTACATTTGGTGAACAACAAGATCTGAGGTATCTGTGCAATTGTCATACTGATGCACTTGAAGAGTAGATCAGACAAATGCCCACCCAACATTACAAATATTCAGCTGCTTCTACCTCAAAGTGGAGGGGTGAACCAGAAGATTTTCAGAAGGGCCTTTCATTCTTCTACTGAAATTCTCACTGTTGTATACAATTATCATGGTCTTTTGCTCCCTATATCTTATAGGTGCCCATTTGTCTTTTGTTTATGATCTGTGGACTGCACAGATCCATGCTGCACTGAGATCCATGGATGCAGTAGGAGACACGATCTCCAGATAAACCAGGCTCAACCCTGCTTTGGCAGGGTGATCATCAGAATATTCCTTCTGGACTCCCTGTCCCCACACACCTCAGCACAGCTGGGAAGTTAAATCTATAAAAGGGAAAGAGTTGAGCTGTTGTGTTGAGGGAAGGACATCAGATGAACTCCAAGGAGATGATTTTCTGTGTACCTATACACTGGAGTTCTTTTGCAAATCACACTGCAATAAGTAGAAATGGAGTTCAGTAAGGGTGAGTCAAATCAACAATAACTTTTTGGTGAGAAAGAAGGAAATTGTCCTTTGCTTTGTTTTGATGAGGCACTTTTCATCACAAACCATGTCTTTTTGACTCTGTATTCCTAGAATGTCAAAAGCACAGAACCATGTCTTTCTTCTCCTTAGCCAAAATTCACTGCATATGTGCCAGGAAATCTCAGTACTATTATCTCGTTGTTGTTGATGTTGTTATTTTGTGGGTACCTTTTACCCTAACAACAATGACTAGGCCTGGTTTGAGGCTAGCCATGATTAAATAGACTCCCTGCTACTCTGTTCCTTTCAATAAGCCTAACTGTTGCCAATAACATGATACAAATAATTTCAGATTCGGTCTCCAAAGCAGCAGCCTGAAGGGATCATAACTAACATATCTTTGCATATTGAGTGAAACAAGCATACACCATTTGGGATGGAAAGTAACTTCTTTGGCTACATGAAGCAGTCTAAACAGTGGTGTTCTGCATTAAATAGTCTGGGAAGTAGTCTCATAAGATATTTTTTGATGCTTTCAATGTGTACTGATAAAATACCTTTAGAAATCGATGTGCTCTGTAGTTCTTGTCAGGATAACATTGATTTTGAATGCACCTTCTTAATCAGTTCAGAAAGGAAATATTCCTATTTAGGAATAAAAGAGAAAAAATGTGATGTTGATCTATACTTTTCCGTAAAACTCTGTGCCTCTGTTTTAAGTTATCATGATTCACCAAGTATAGCAATTTCACAATGAAATATAGAATTGATAGAATATTATCCTCTCATTCCCTCTTCATTCCACCATTTATTCCCTTAATAGTTCACCTCTGCAATTTTTACCTCTATAATTTTATATTAATGCCATTTATAATAACTACATAACACGTGGATGACAGTGGAACTTAAGAGATTAATTTATTCTTCTTTGTGCACAATTGTGAGATGATACTCAATGGAATTAAAGAGAAAACTGTTTGTTAGAGTATATAACATAAAAGTTAAGGTGTCTAAAAGGGTGTCAAACAAATGGTAGCTGGTTGCATGGCTTACTGCGTATCACAAGCCACTTGTGTCTTGCCTATTACACTCGTGCACAGAGTTTAACAAAGCCTTTTTATTTTTTCCTGTAGAATTCATAATAATTTCAGTGAGTACTGATAACTTCTGTCTTTTTTGTGTGAAGTTAGAGAAGCCTGTCATTCTGTAAAAATGCAAACTTCACCCCAACTGATAGTAAAGCAACATAAGATAGAATTTGTTTCTCAGAAGAAATTATGAACAATCAATCTCATGGTACTTGGATCTTGCTTTCTGAAGTTAGTGAGTACCTTGGCAATGAGAAACACAGCTTTGTTTAAAATAATAAAGTTTCTTCCCCAATACAGGATCAAGTTTGTAGAGATGCAAACTGGCTGAAGTCTTCACTATGCACAACTGAACTTCATCTACTCATTATTTATGTGCACAGAAACACTCAGTTAATTGTACGTAAAGTGGTGCTCTGAAATGTACATATGTTTTGAAATTTTGCCCAACAACATCTGCATTCTACACACACTATTGAGAAATCTGAATGTCCCATTTATGTTTGGTGTTATACAGCTTAAGTATTCAAAAGGATCCTATTTATTTCTGTTGAGTCTGTAAATACGGAGCTCATAGCTCAGATAAGCAGCAGTAATATTTAAAAGAGGATTGGCAGTGGCTGGGCGTCTGCATCCAGCTTGTTGCTCTGACTGCTCTTTTCTCATCATTCCTGAACTCCTTCTTCTACTTATTTTCCCCAATAAACTACTGGGAAACAAGCTTCATGAAGGGCAATTCAGAGATGAATCCAAATATGAAATGCCTATGTAGAATGTCCAGTGAATTAGGCAACTCAGGGAGATTTTAGGTATACCTTATATAGCTCCAGGTATTTCCATTCTAAGCCTCTATCCTTTGTGTTCCTTTTTCTTCCTCTCGTGATTCACTTCAGAAATTTAGGAAATTTAGGTGGACTTGTTTCCTTGCTTTTTTAAAATTCTTTTAACTCATGTTGGGATTCCTGTCCACACACCTGGTCTACATACTCTAGGAATACACATGTCATAAAAACTCAAAGAAGATAATGGTCATGGGACTTGTGAGGTCCATAAGGAAGATTGTAAGTAGTCACAGACTGTCAGAGAGAAGACATACATATTTGGATATAATTAATTTTTATCCTCACCTCCAGCTGTGTGCTCACTTGCCCTGAACAAGTCCTGAAGACTAAACACTAGGCATAGAATATTATAAGAGTTTTCCTATTCTGTCACGTGTACAGCCTATGTCCTTCAGTGCCTGAAGCTGGCAGTAGTGTCCATAGTATTCTATGATGGAGGAAAATGTCTAGAATGTGAAACTGTAGTTTTAATTATGGTCCTGAATGAGTATATGAAGTAGAGACTGGGTGGTTTGTTATGCCAAAAACAAGCTGTGTGGTGTA
>PYHW01009979.1:9852642-9863424 GCA_013186435.1 Turdus rufiventris
GGTATCATAATGATCTCAAATTTCACCATTTCATGGTCACTGCAGCCTAGGCTGCTTCACATTCCCTGCCAACTCCTCCTTGTTGATGAGAACAAGGTTCAGTATAGCATTTCTCCTTGCTGGCTCCTCTATTTCTTTGAGAAGGAAGTTATTATCAAAGCATTCCAGGAACCTCCTGGAATGTTTTGTTGTCCTTCCTATAGGTATTGGGATGTTTATGTTCCCCATGAAGGATAGGGCTTGTGAACAATTAGGCTGCTTTTATTTGTCTATAGATGACCTCCTCCATTTGGTCTTCCTGCTTGGGTGGCCTGTAGTAGACTCTCACTGTAATGTCTTCTGTCCATTCCCTCCCTTTAGTCCTGTCCCATAAGCTCTCTGTTGGATCCTCATCCATCCCCAAAGGAAGCACCATGGACTTCAGCTGAGTGACAGCTGAGGGTGGCATCCCCTCTTTGTCTGCTTGCCTGTGCCTCCTAAAAAACCTATGTCCTTTAATTTCAGTGCTCCAGTCATAGGAGCCATCCCATCCTGTCTCCATGATGCCTACAAGGTCGTGGCCCTGCAGAGGTGTGCATGTTTCTGACTCCTGTTTATTCCCATGTGATGCGTAGTTCCATAGAGGCATTTGAGATGGGGCTCTGAGCTGCCTTACTGACTGGAGTGGCTGGAATTCCTTTGTGCTGCCTTTCAAGTGCTCTCCTCCTGCCCTGCAGTCCCTCTCCAGGCTCTGGGCATCTTGGTCTGGCACTGGCATCAAACTGGTAGGAGTGGGATGGATCGAGATTCCCCTCCCCCAGTGCAAAGTTAAAAGTATAAATGGTTAAATCATAGCATCACACTGGTCTGCAAAGAATGGTTTAACAGATGGGGAATAAAAGTGCCTTGGTGGATCTCTTTGCAACTTTTGGGGCATTAATAGTTCATCTGAGTACAGACATTCACTAAGTGAATCTGGAGCCTATGATGCATTTTTAAATCTGCTGCAGGCACTTCAGCAACTTGATCTAATTTCAAGACAATGGGATTTGATAGTGCAAGTGCTGAAGTACTTTAAAAACTGAATCTGATACATATTTCAATTTTAACCTTTACAAAAACTCCTCAGAATACTTGAAAACTTTCTCCAATAGTTTTGGCTTGTTAAAATCTTTTAACTTCAGAGAATTTTTAGTCTTTAGCACAAAATATGAACATGAATATCAAAGCTGAAAATCAAAAGACAAATAAAACTGTAATTGAACTAGTCAGAATAAAGAGAACTGAATGAAAGTATAGCAACCATAGCTAGTGTAAACAGTAGATGTGCAAGAAACAAATAGTGCAAATAAATTAGTAATTAATAAAAAAGAAAATGTAAAGCTCAGTACATGCCATGTGATTTTTAGTATATAGAGTAACCCCAGAAATAAAATGTGTGTAATATCTGGGTATAAGATTAGAAACAGAATTTTCAAAATGCTATTGTTTTTAAAATTTGCCTAATATAATCAGTAACAGTTTTTGAGATACAGACAGAAAACTCCTAGAATATCCATAGAAGAGGACTTTGGTGGTATTTTTAAAATGAGTGAATGGGAAAAAAAAAGTAATAGGAAAATTCTCTGTATTCCCAGCCACTATGAAACATAAGCAACAATTGTCAAAAACTTCAAACATTTTGTGGCAGTCATAGTTACCAGTAACTGTCAAGTACTATAAAGTTTGAACACTAAGACATTGCAGTTGGGAGTTACAGAACAGGCAGAAAATTGAAAAGGAGAATGTATGGAGGAGTGAAGGAGTGGTGCAAGGAAACTGTGTATTAACTGCAAACCCTTTAAGAACTTAGGAAATGATTGCAAAGATGGTTCTGAAGCTGAGCTGTTACCTGTGAGGTGTCAGCCCATGGTGATGAAGGGAATGAGCTCTCCTCTAGACATGAATCAGATGGCTTACTGAGTTGTTTTTTAGGAAGGAATGTGGAAAACTGGAAGTTCTGAAGTTGTGAATTTACAAAAATTGTTGCTCACTGGGCAGGCAAGTGGCTGCTTGCTAGCAAGTTCTAACAACACCAAAATGAAGAGCAGGTACCAAGGAATATTCCTGGTCACTGCAAGAAGCCATTTTCAACTAAGAAACAACTTTTAGAGTAAGAGACTGAATTTGCCAAGGTTAGATCATCTGTCTTCCACAAAAATAATTAATGGGGAATAAAGAGTATCAGCCTTGATGCTTATTGCCTTTATTGCATTATTTTTATAACTTATTTAAGTAAGAATACAGATATAGGTAAACAGGAACCCTGACCCCAAAACTACAGTAATTTCATGATTATAAGCTGCATCATTTTGACTAAAATTTCGGTCCAAACCCAAAGTGCGGCTTATAATCAGGTGCAGCTTATATATGGACAAATAATGAAAAGTTGCTGTTTTAGTTTGGAGGACAGGTGTCTGCTGAGAAAGGCAGGAGNTTCTCTTTGAAATGGAGAATGTAAACCCCCTCCCTCCAAATCATTATAATTTTGAAATTAAGGGGCTCTCAGGTAAAGAAATGGGAATTAGGAATAACAGTTCTTTACTAGGAAAATTAAAATAGAAATACAGAACTACAAAGAAACAAACTCTAAACCCTGACAAAGTCAGAGTACAGCCTGACACCCCGTCAGGCAGGGTGTTGGTAGCAGTCCCATTAAATGGTACTTGAAGATCTCCTGCAGTGACAGATGTGGTTCAGTTGGAGCAGTGCTCCTGTACAAGGTACAGTTTCCCTCCGGAGGTCCAGTGGTGATGTGGAGAAATCCGGTTTTCCTCTGGAGTCCAGTGGAGAAAGGGGCTACCTTAGTGTCCCAAAACCTCTGTTTTTATTTTGGCAAGAAATGTTGGGCTCTTCCCCCTGTCTGAAGCATCTCCTAATGGGATGCAGTAATTTTATCAGTCACACAGTGGGACTTAATGGGCCATTAGCAGAAAACGACTGCAGGAAGGCTGCAGTTGTGAAAAGATAAAGAACAATGCCCCGCCTGGTTTCAATGGATGGCCCATCAGCAGAATATCTCCAGCGGAGATAAGGATCACTGCCCCCACCCTCAACAGATGGTGATAGAACAGATACCTTTTATTACAGTCTGTATTGTAACGTATGGCTTATAATTGTGAAATTACTGTAATTGTCTAAATCAGTTATTATATTTTCAAAGTCTAGATGGACAATATACTTCTTTTATTAACGAAACTAATGTAAAACAAAATTTGAATGTAATTCCTTTTAAGATGAAAGAACATGTTTCATATAATCGCAGTTATTAGAAAATGAAAAAATAACCTTAAGGTGTCTTTCTTTAATTGAACATATGTGAATACTTAGATGGGAAGAACTTAGTTGTTCTGGAACATTTTTAGGTCAGAAATTACATGTGACAAGCAACTACATCCTTATGTCTGCAACAAGAAAAACAAAAAAAATGACTAATGCTGAATACAAATAGATCTTCAGATCTGATTTTGTGCTATACTTTGCTTTTGGATGAGATGATACCATACTGGAATCAAGGATGAAGCTTTCTGAAGTCTCAGTAGAGATCCTGGAAATCTCTTTTTAGAGCGGCTTTCTTCAAAGGAACTGTCTTTATTGTTCAAGGAATAAGATCCACAAGGAAAACCCAAGCCTGAATTTTTGTCTCTTTTTCTTGTTTATCTTAGTACTTGTTTTTAAGATACTGTTAAATGATACATAAGTTGTCCTGAAGTCATAAGGTGCTATTCTTGCTATTCTACTTTGTGAATTAGAAAGATATTTCTCTTTTTTGATGCTGAAATCACTATTTAAAGGAAAACATTTTATATACAAATATCACCAATTTTCAGTGATGAAATATGGGTAACTCCCAAAAAAGCAATGAAAACAAGATCGAAGGAGACTGAACAAAACTCACTGGAATATTAGCAAAAGGAAGAGAAGGAGACAAAGAATGAGAGAGTGTGGGGGAGGAAGAGAGGAGTTTTGAGAGAAACAATCTCTGAACCACTTTCCCTGGTTTGTTTGTCTATAGTTTTCAACTATCTGAATATTCAGGAAATAACGCCTCAGTTGAAGATATCTCATTTGATTAAATCATTGGCTCTTCACAGGATATCCTGAGTTGGGAGACACCCACAAAGTTTGTTGAAGTTCAAGTCCTGGTCCTGCACAGGACCACCCCAAGAGTTGCACCATGTGCCTGAGAGCATTGTCCAAACTCTTCTTGAACTCTGAAAGGCTTGGTGCTCTGACCACTTCCATTGAACTAAGAGTGAAATTATGATATTTATTCAAGATTTTATTTTTACAGAGAATGCCTATTGCTATAAAGCTAAGGAGATGACAGAAATAGCAAGTACCCTTGAAGGCATGCATTTGTGTTTCAAAGTGTCTTTCCATATATATAAATGTAGGACCTTGACTAAGATTAATGTGCAGGGATTAAAACTTTGGTAGCACTGTGCAGGTAAGCCTCAAATAATACTACTAAAATAATAATAGTCATAAATTAAACTGGGCCAGGTATGGACATGGTTTTGCCATATGATTGCATTTTCTATTAAGTTTTTAGAATGGACCCTGGAACACTTTTAGTCACGAATCCATGACCATTTTCCTAAACAAAATCTGTTTACAACATGGCAATTTTCAGGGGCTAAGGATTTTTCTCAAAGCAAAGATTGATTGTGGCCACAGTTCTGGCTGGTAAGAGTATGAACAAGGCTAGAACTATGCCAGTTTGTCTGGGACAAAAAATAGGTGTCAGCAGCATAAGTATAGGTGTTATGATAATATTCATTGTCTCTTACTGACTTATATCACCCCATGAATCTTGTTTGTCTTTTGTCCTTATAACATCATGGTTTAAACAACTGTATTTTTCTAAATGTCATTTTTATGGTGTCTGGCAAAAACCCCTTGACTTTGAAGTTGAAAGATATTTCTCATAATAGGTTATGAGCAAGATGTAATTTTTTTAGTGATACAAGATCTTTTTTAGGTCTTCAGGTTGATCTCAAAAAACCTTTTTACTAGAGTAAACACAAATATACAGTAAACACACATTTAGAGTATATACACATTATTGTCTATAGGAAGACATTTGAAATACTCTTCTATCAATTTAAACAATCTAATGGCTTTAAAGGCAGATGTCACAAGACCTGTTTTAAAATATTTCAAATCATCTTTCAAAAGTGAAACAGGAAAAGTAACAGATATGTTACATTTCTAACTGTAACTTTTATAGAAATACCCTCTACAAAGCAAAGGTATTGTATAAAGTACACACATGGATGTGGATGTCATTTTTTTTAATTTTAAAGGTTCTTTTACAAACTAATAGGACCATCATCCCTTTGTAAACTTTAATGGCTTCCAAATGCCCCATCAAAAATGCCCTTTTTAAAGACAAAATATAGCAATAGTCATGCAACATCAAGTGTCTCTGCTGTATGTGTTTGAATTCATGTAGTCCATATCAGGAAAATATCTCCTAATAATTATCTTTTATTTCACTTTGGTTTGCATTGTAGTGTGGTTTACAATGGACAGTTTGCAGTGGGATACTCAAACTGGATTAATTTTGGTTAAAGCCAAGCTTGAGAAAGTGTGTCAGTAGCCCAGCTAATGCAATCTGGTCATTCAGGACCAGACTGGAATTTGGCTGAGGTAAAACTTGCATAGAATGTGGACTTTGAGGCTTCAACACCAACTTTCTCATCCTTCAGATCCACCCTACTGCAGTTTGCTGTACTCATCCAGAAATGGCATCTGGGTTCTGATCCTAAGAAACATAAAAAATGATGCAGTCACTGCTTTTTAGAATACAACCACATACTATCAAGTAGATGTTTTGTGCTTTCAAGATACTGAAGATTCGAAAGGAATCAGAGTTAGTGAAAGTCACTGGAAAAAAATTCTGCATGGAACAGGGTTGTCCTGAAGAACTATGTGGCTGCAGGCTGTACTGTTGTGACATTATTTGGAACTGCATCTTAGCATTGTCACACTGACAGGACTGTCTGCATGAAAGCAGAGGCAACTAAAAAAAAAAGAGTATAATAATGAATCTATTCTATTTGAGTGTTTAAAACACAATTCACAAAATATAGCAAGGATTCTGGTTTCAGTGAGGATTTTTCCTCAATTTATGGGTTATTTTCTTGGTGCAGAATCTAGTACTTTGAATTATATCAACCAGCATAATGCACATTCATCTGAGCTTGTTGTCACCCTCCTCTACAGATGGGCATTTGCACTGGTACTCTAGGTTCATTCTGTAGTCACTAAGTTACCTCTCACACCCCTTGGAAAGGTATGGGGCAGCTATTAATCTCTTTTGAGTACAGCAGAAGCCTGAGCTTACCAGCTATGTGCCTAATGGATGGATAAAATGTCAAGATGAGTCTTGTTCCTTTTCTCTACTGGCTTAAGTGTACTGATATAAAGCATGTGCATTTCATATAAAGTGAAACAACATGTTATTAATATTTCTCTCTTAGAAAGAGACAAGAATAACAGGAAAACAAAGATTTATGCTTTTCCTCTTCCCATACACTTTAAGAGTATGCAATTAGCAAAGCTTTAGTATAAGGTTCTCTAGTTCTTTAGTTGAAAATTCTGCAGGAATTTATTTCTCAATAAAATGCAAACCAAACTGCCTTGAATTGAATGCTTCCAATAACTTTCATTATTAATTAGTCATAGGTTTTTAATTTTCATGAACTAAAATTATTACTAGTTTTGTAAATAAAACTGTGTAATACCCATGTGTTTTAGTGTATAAAACAATTTGCTTCACAAGAAATATTAAGAAAAGGGGAAAAAAAAATCTTGGAAGTGAAAAAGTGAAAGTGTGAATATTTACACAGAAGATAATCCCACCAATCATGGTGGAAAAAGGAAAGAAATCTTAGAAAATAAAGGAGATCCGAATTACCTGTTTTGTGACTAAAACAGTTCCCTTCCTTGATCACTGGAGAGCACTGTTCCCCTATGAAACAATTTGCTTTAAGGGCACAGCTGGGTATTCTGCTGCAAAAATGATTTTCTGTAGCAAATTATATAACATATATTTTAAATTCAGAGTTACAGAAGGAGAAATGTTATTTTTCTGAAAAAAAGTAACATTTTATGGGATTTTATTTTTCTATCACCCAATTTATATGGATAATATCATACTGTTTCTACAGTAAAAATGTCTTTATCAAGTCCACAGATCTATCACATAGGTAATAGAACATGTGCCTATCTGAAGTATGAGTGTTATTGTTATTATCTGTTTATTGCAAAAATAACACAAATTATATGAAATCCAGAGTAAACACACATAAGGAGTTAGCCCTGGTCAGATAACAGTAAAATCACCTGCCTCATTTGTTGCCTGAATTGGAAGGACTAACATCATATCTATCCAGGTATTGAATAATTTCTCTTAAGTATAAAATTAGAATTCCCGAAAAAGATTCAAAAATAGTTACTGTAAGTTCATAACTACTCTGGTGATTAGCACAGAGACTTAATCAGTAATTCTTAGCTGGTAATTCTGTCTGGTTTGAGTCTCTGTGCATAAACAAAGCATTGCAATCCTGGGATCTATTTTTTTTTTTTTACATCTCAGGTTTCAAACTCTAACCACGGGTTAATATTAATGACTTCCAGCTTCACTTTTGCCTTGAGATTCAGCCCTTTGTGCTTTGTTTCTTATTGTAGAGTTGTATTTGACTTAGCAGAGTGGGATCAGAATCAGAATTCTCTGTCTCACTTGTATAAAAACAAGGGTAGTAGCATTCTGTTCAACTGTTAAAGCATAGGGCATTTAACTGGAATGCAAATAATGCACTTTAAAAAAATCCTTATTTAAAGATATTATCTCTGTTGTATCAAAGACCAAATAAGGAGTGGAAATAATACCTTGCCATCAGCTTTGCCTTTTTTCTGTCATAATAAATGCGTTGTTTAGTTGTTAGGAAGTCATGTATGCAGAAGGGGAGCTGTTAATCATGCAAGTTACTCTGTTTCATACAGAACATGTTAATTATGAGCACAGAGGGAGGGCTTTCAGCCCTCCATCTTGATGGAAGGAGAGCTGTGAGGTCTGCTGGATATCATAATCCACAATGAGAGCTGGATCTTTATGCACTGAGGAGGATCTGAGCCTGTAGGTGACCTACCAAATCTCATCTGCAGCTCTATGACCATGTCAAACATCTTGTTCACTGGCTATGTATAATTCATTGTACTGTATTAATTGAATTGCACACAGAAAAGACCTGATTTGTCAAGATAGCCTTTCCATTTCAGAGTAGTAAAGCTCCATTGATTTCCAGTCAGAGGAGAGGATGACATGAATAGATTGCTTAATATTTAAATTAAATCAGCATAGTACTGACCTCTCTCAGCTTCACATCTTGCATAAGAACCTCTGCTAATAAGCAGCAGACACGCACATGTCAGGAGCCCACCCTGCAAAGGACCACTGACCACATTAATCCAAAATCGATTATGGCACCATATGCAAAAGGCAATTATGACTGATGACATGGAGGACATAAAGCCGAGAGGAATTGGTTTTCAAAGTGTGATAGCAGGAATTAGTGCTGTATTTATCAGCACTGCCTCTACTGGGGCTGTGGCTCAGTGAGTACGTTAAGCAGTAGAGCAAGCCATAGCTTTTAAGTAATTATCTGAGAACACCTCTCACTCGCATATCTCAACAGCAAAGGGAGAGGCAGATATAGTTACAGCCTGATTTAGCTAATTAGCATTATGGAATGCCTTGATTTCTCTCTTTGCCTGACTTTGTAATGAGATTTGGGATAGCTATCACAGATCTGAGATGATTAAGTACGCACTGGCACAGATGGGAAAATGGGAAGTGAGGAATAAAATGTAAAGGCTTCAGACATTAAAGTGGGATTCAGTGAACCTAAAACCTATCTCAGAGCAGAGCTCTAATGTGATTAGAACCTAAACTGTACCATGGAGCTTACATGAATGTAAGAAAACTTATGTTTTGGAAGCTTTGAAGCTGTCCATGAAAAGTACCAACATTTCACTTCAATATCATCTGAATCCTCAGAGAAGCATTTTACAAGTTTGATGAGCTCAGTCATGTCAAAGGGTTGTTGGCTTCTACCTGAAGAACTTACCAGATCCAGGAGGGTGCCCAGGAAGTTGCAAAGCATCACTGAAGCCCTTGAAGGTGCCGGATACTTATTGATTAATAATTATTCTGAACTCAGACAAACAGACCACCTGGGTGTCAGATTAAGGTTGCCAAACCAATGTCAAATGGTATGACCTAGCAAATGTCATTTGATGCCATCGATAATGACATGGATGACACCAAATTTTATCATCCTTGATTTGTTGCTGATTGAAACATCACCCTAGTTTTGATTTGCTCCGAAATGTGATTTTTCTGATGAATGATGCTAGCCTTTCTTTATGCTGGCAACTTTCTAAAGGGCCACAATAAATCTCAAAGTTCTTTCTAGAGACTCTCACTCATCTTGCTGTCTGGTAACTTTGATCCTAATACCAACAATCTCCTCTCCTTCCCAATTTCCTGTAATTTTCCAACTCTGTTGTTCGTATTCCAAAGCCCTCCATGTTGGGATGCTGTTTAAATAAGTTTTTTAATGTAGGTTTGAAGCATCTGAATCTTCCGTCTTACCCTTTTATCCAAGTATTTAGGAAAATATGTCCCTCTCTTTGTTATTGCATGTTTTATTACAAATAAGAAGAATGTCTTGTTTTCTTTTTCCCTATAAATATTTTGTACTTTTAGGTTATTTCCCTCTTTGTTCTAACAATAGGCCAGTATGCAAAGCTGTAAGCTGAACAATTAGAATTTTTTACTAGATAACAGTCTCACCTCATTCTTTCTTATCCAAACTTTTCCTTTCTTATCTAATGAGAAAAAGAAAGTAATTTTTGGATCTTATTTTTAATGAAAAAGGTAAAATTAAATTTAATTTCCATATTTAAAAAAACATTAAATATTTACTGATTTCACTCTGAATTTATTAGACTATTGATACGCAGATAGTAAAAATTCAGATCGTGTAGGAAATAAAAAACAATAGCTCCAAAAGGGAGAATAGTGGAAAATACTAATAGATAAGTTTCCATAAAGCTTTTATTTTTTAAAGATGAAAATTTCACTTATATATGACTTGGAGTAGGGAGAAATCTCAATATGTTTTAGTAGCAACTTTATCAAATAAAAACTATGACTTTTTTTTGGTCCAAAATATCAGGAATATAAAATTTTCTCTTCTTAGAAGTCTCTCTGATGTTTATAAAAATGTCAGTGACAGCTTCATTTTTGACCTCTAAAATCACAGGATATATCTTTAATACACATAGCTTTTCTATCGCATAGATTGAAGATGTAAGTCAGATAGTAAACAACTAAATAAAAAAAATATTACTGTGAATTTTGTGTTGAATCAGTGTTTGCTTTTTCACCTGTAATCTCAATTATTTTTGGTGAATAGTCTAAATAATTCTATGTTTCAGGAAGAAAAAATATGTAGGTAGACTCTCTATGCATATACTGGAAAAACAAAACAAAAAAAAAAATCGCATTTGCCATAAAATTCTCCAAAATAATCAACCTAGCATTTATCAATAACTAATGCAAACTCTGTTTGTAATAGCTTTTCATGCATAATTAAGATGGATACATACACATCAAAGCTTAGATTATGTATTCCAGTCCTCACTGAAATTTTTTTTTTTTTTTTTTTTTTTACTAGAAAGGTTCTTGTT
>PYHW01009979.1:9881749-9912780 GCA_013186435.1 Turdus rufiventris
CTAGAACTGACCAATGAATAACCAGAACCAAAAATGAACAAATTCAGACATAAAGAAAAAAGAAAATCTGCATAACTCTAAGAAACAAATATTTCTTTATTAGATATGATTTTTTTATATTTTTGCCTTAAGAATAAAAGAATACTTTTATTTTTTTTGTTTCTGGCTCACAATTAGGTTTTATTTCTGCAATAAATGACTTACTGTGCATCATGCATTATCCACTTCTTTCTACACATTAGGTAGAGGGCTTTCACAGGCCTTGAAATCCCTGCCCTGGTCCTGCTGGCTGCACTATTGCTGGTACAGGCCAGGTGTCATTGGTCTTTCTGGCCACCTGCGCACACACTGGCTCATGTTCAACTGCTGTCACCAGCACAGATCAAGTTTTCAGGGTCTGACTGGATGTTAGTAAACTTCAGACCACTGCAATTACCTAAAGTGTAGAGTGTTATACTCTTGACAAATATGCTTAAACTGAATAATGAAAAGCTGCCTTTCTGGAACCTGTGGTTATTTTGGGATAAAATATGTCCCAATCACAGACATTCAATACCCATTGTCATAAATGTACTATTGCTGAAGAAGGAAAAGTGCTGTTCAGTCCCCAGTCCAGCAATATCAATAATGCACTAAAACTATTAAAAAAAAAACCCACCAACTTTTTAAAAGGTTTTTTTTTTTTGTTTTGTTTTTTTGGTTTTTTTCAGATTGGTTATCAGACTAAACTGAAAAATAATGAGATGTTGAAATAGATAAAGTTGAAGTTAAGGTCATTTTGCCCTATTGTGTAGCTAAATCTCAAATAGGTCATTGTAGAATAATAATCCATCACTCAAATAACAATAAAAACCACTGGAGTTTGGGTTTTATTTATTTATTCATTTTTTATGGTTTAGAACTATAATTTATAGCAGATTAATACAGAATTTTTAGTTTAGGAAGAAAAGAAAGAACAATTTTAGGGACATTTCTTCATATGCTGAGAAATTTTCTTTTAATTCAATTTCACCTCTCATGTTCCTCAAGTAGGATGGGACCACTCAGCAAATTAACATGACTCTGCTGTTTCTGAATGATATAGATCATTTCAAAAACTAAAATGAATAAATTTATAATTCAAAGATGAAAAAATAATGTAAAAAGAACAGAAGACTATTTCATTTTAATACCTTAACAGCAACAGTAAGACTCCTCATGGCAATAATAATACGTAATTCAATATCTTTAATAAATGTTCTTCATTCAAAGACTGTGAATGAGAGAAGTTCAATTTGTCAAAGAGATAGAACACATGTCATTAGAATATTGGGGAATTTAAGAGTATTTTAGAGAGTGGAACTGGTGGTGGTTTTAATACTGCAGTGCCTGTGAATTACCTTCTAGTGACAAGTGATGGTCATCTTTCAAATGTTAGCTCATCAAAATTAAAGCAAAAAAGAAAAATTGCATTTTCACTTTGTTTTCTCACGTCATATCAGTCACCTTCATGAAGTTTGCCTCCAGTTTTCCATTTTCAGTGTTCAAACTTTGTGCAGTTGAAATTGTACAAATCTGCATAAGGACTTTGGAAATATTCTGGGCCGCTGGTGGAATTCTTTAAGCCTAATATTCTGTCTCTGATGGGGGCAGAAAAATGATGCTGTTTGGGTGGCACTCAGAAGATTGGCTGCTTCCTATGGCCTGCCTCCTCCTGCTGCCCCTGCAACCAGAGGGGAGGTGGCTGTGCTGCTGGTGGGTACACCCCTCACCCAGAACTTCCACCCTGTGTTTGGGGAGAGTCCATGTGTTCACCTCAGCTTTTTGAAGTGGCTGCTGCTGTCTGTGACTCCTGGCAGCAGGTTACGAGGTTATCTATTAACAGGTCAAGGAAGTGCCATTTGATCTGTCTTAAAATTGCTTCAGTCTCATTTTCTCAAGTGACCCCAGTTCCCATACTGTGACATTTAATAAATAGCAGTAGTGTCTATTTCAGCTTTTTAAAAGAAAGTCTTAGCCATGTGTTCCCACAGCTGTGTCCTTTTTAAACCGAATCACTCCACACCTGTCTGGTTCTCTCCTTGCTCCTTTTGGTCCCTTCTCTAAACTATTAGGACTATTTTGACATGTAGGGATGAGAATTATACACAACAGCTAAGATGTGGGAACAGTAATTTTTTAATAGTGGAAAAATTGCATCCTCTGTCTTGGTCTCAGCACCTTCCTTGATAACTCCCTGTGTTTTTCTGCTGTTTTATCAGGATTGGAAGCCAGTGTCATGCTGTAGAACTTAGAGTCTTCCAAACATTCCTCTGACTAGATGGGAATTACACAGGAACCTCTCAGTAATCCAGGAGAGCAATGGTTTGCAATGGCAAGTTGCACACTCACACTTTGGTCAGCATATTTGCAATTTCATATTTCAGTCACTTAGGTCTTAAGTAAATGGCACTTCATTAAAGGGATTTAAGACATTGTGCTTTGCTTGATAATTACCGTGTATTTTCATTGAGTTGCCTAGTACCTTTTAACTATCTGCTATTAAAAAAATCATTACATGGGGGAATCTGTCCAAGAAATCAGTTAAAAAACTACACACAGGAATTCTGGAACCTCTAAGGCCTTATCACATCTGAGTCACATCTGAGTCAACCTTTGAAATGTTTGTAGTCAAGCATTATATTTAATCAAATTTTTGATTTTGATGTATTTACAGAATTTTTATTTGGTTTGAGTATTCTTTTCAATATGTTAATCTATTTTTTAGCCCACTTAATTTTCTTCTTGCATTTTGACTGACCATGTTTTTCAGACTTTGAATTTCTTATTCTTAGCAATAGATATGCTTTTTCTTTTTCTCATATATCCATTGAATTATTGCTCAAAATAAAACACTTGAATTCCTGTCTGGAGGTTCACAGGCATTGCTTTTTCTTTCTTAAAATAATATCTGTCAGTTGTTTGGGTTTTTTTCACCTTTCTCATATTTGAATATTTGATCCAGAATCTTCTACAAACATTGAATCTAAATTTTGACTTCTGCAGAACCATTTCCTTAGCCCTAAATATTTACTGCTGAGTATACTTTGAAGCTTCTGGATTAGGGACTCCAGGTATCTAAGGTCAAGTTTGGATGTGAAGACGCTACATTGGATCTCATCACGCTATTTTCATTTCATGATTTTAAACATCTATTTAGCACTTCCTCTGAAGAAAGTAGTTTCAGGGTTGTTAGTTCAGGAGCAAGTACAAAATGTGTTTGAAGGTTTTTCACCTTCAAAAGGTAGAAAAAACGATGTACATAATTTAAATTTTAATTATTTTTTGACCATGGAGTTGACTATTGAAGATACTCTTATCAGCCCTGTGATGGAGTTCTCATGCTTTCTCTGTACCTGTTGATACATCGGCTCCCTGCTTGGCTGCCCACCCACAGTCATTAGAGCAGTAAGTGTAGTTACTGAAGAGAATGAAGGGAAAGGTGGCTGGAGGCTTTGGGAAGTGTACCTGAGGCTACCAGAGCTGTGAGACAGATTAGCAAATGAAATGTAAATTAATTATCTTTCCTCCAGTCATGAACAAAACCAGTCAAAGCAGTGGGTTTTCATCTTATCAGAGCTAAGAGGAAGTTTAAATCTACTTTGATCTTAATGTGAAATATATTTAATTCAGATTCGTAGCTATACAAACAGCTGTGGGTTTTCTTCCCAGAGCCAGTCCAACCTTTGCCCTTTGGAGTCATGGCCAGAGGCTTGTCTTCCTTACAAGAAAATTATTTGTGCTTTTAATTGTGAAGCAATATGGCCCTAGAGGTTTGAGTAGATAACAAAAATGGGGTTAAATGTACAGCTAAAGCATCCCTTGGGAAGGAAAAGTGAATGCATTGCCTTAAACCTATCCCCATCCGGACAAAACCTGAACTTGATTGTCCTCAGGGCCAATTCTGAATACCCTGCAGAGCATTCACCTGTGTCCCAACAGTGGAGGATGGAACCTTTTAGTCTCTCTGCAGCTCAGGAGGATCAGCTGAGGATCTGCATCTGAATAAAACTGATCTGCTTGGCTCTAAGTGATATTTAAGTCAAAGGACTGCCAGAGACCCACTGGGCACAGTGGCACATGCACACAGAAGCCTTCTGGACACTTCATCTTCTGTGATACTTCAAGGGGTGCTGCTTGGTATCACACACTCAAAAGGTATGTTCTCAGGTAAAACTCTGTGGATTGATGCTCATTTAGTAGGCATGACATGTTATTCAAGAGCAACATCCAAAGAATCAATAAGCAAAAGAAAACAATCTTTAACACTTTCCATATCTTTAATTGTGGACCTTTCCACGTGATCAGTGAGATAATTGCCCAAAACAGAAAAAGGAATGACTTGTATCACTGTCCATTTCTGATGCTGTTTAAAGAGGCTGGACAGTATTAATCAGTGATACCCTGGGGGAAGAATTGCCAAGTGAATTATTAGTTTTTTATTTTCTGGGTAAACAGGAAGACAATTCTTAGTTTAAGGAGATCAATATTGATAAATACTGATTTCACACTGAAGTAGTTTTAGAGCTTGGGAGATTAAAGACAAGATAAAATATATTTATTAAAAGTACGTGTAGAATAATATGAAATACTGAAATAGAAAACAGAACAACATAGTAAATGCAGGACAAGTAGGTAGTTATCCATTTGAAATATAGGAGTTTATTTGTTTTTTCCCCCCATTATTACATTCTCAATGGTTTAGCTTTTTTCAAAGGTTGATGTATATAATATTTCAATTTTGAAAATAAAATTGTTTTCCATCTCCTATTTGCAAACTAGGCTTATAAAACACAGGATGGAAAAAGGCAGGGCTTCTTAATCATTCCTGTAAATGATTTGGATTTATTTTGTGCTCTTTTTGTTTACATATACAGTAGACTTTGTATAAAGTACCAAGTCTATGTTTTAAATGTTTCAAACTTCATGGCTTATATATGGACCCTTGACTAAATTCTGTTTTCATTTATGTTCAAGTTTCTTCATTTTATTTTACTGGGGCCTCATCTAAGCCTAGTGGAATTAAATACCTAATAAAATATGACTAAATGTCTCTATCAACAACAAAAATTAATTGGTTCAGTGTTCAATATATAGTATTAATTGAAAAGACGTGATTTTTGTTAGTTTTGTTTCAATTTTCTGTCTACTGAAATGATAAAATTTAGGTAAAATTAGAACAGGAAAACCAATTGCTTATTTTGTAGATATCTAGAAAATTATTTCCTAGGTTAACTGTCAATAAAACTGATGAGAACTAATATTGATAGAAAAGCACATTTAAATGATGCTACAGTACCAAAATTATCCATTTTTATAGGAATTTGAATTTGCAATTCTAGATTGAGCCAATATCTGGTTTGGGGACATTATAAAATGTATCTTCGTGCACTATGAGACAATTGTGGTGTTTTTGGGATAGAGAGAGCAACAGATGGAAAACACTGATAGCTTCTTCAGTAGTTCTGTATTTTGTGGCACAGCAAAAGCCAATATAGAGGCTGTATTTAATCATGGGTTCAAAATTTATGCAGTAACATGAACAATAGCTGTCAGAATTAAGCTTAGGTAACTTAAATGGAAGCACTAGAAGAGGTGTATTTTGACAAGGTATGTGATAAAGAATGTTGAAATTAAAATGAGAGACAAGGTTCAATAGTTATTGAATATGCAATCACTGGTCTTCAAATAATTTCAGAAAGCTCAGCTGCAACAAAGGAATAAATATCTAGGCCAAAACCTCTATTAATCCTAAAATATAATATATTTTTCATGTACCAGAAATGTAAAATAAGTAAAGTGGAATTTAATTATTACCCTACAGCATAATGCAAGACCAGACTGTGTAAAGGCTCATTACAAAGGTAATTCTGAAGCAACTGCATGTTTAATAGATGATGTATCTAGCTGAAAAATCAGGTTCATTACATACATGATTTTTTTTCTCATAGGGAGGACACAATTCACTTATGATATAGTGATATTGCCCCAAAGGGACATATTTGAAATGTCTCTTGGCAGAGCATCACATTACATAGTTGAGAACTATAAGTTGTGCAGAAAACGTTAAAGTGTTATCCCACACTAAGCAGCTCTCTTAAGATGAGTCTTCTGTCTTAATATGCAATGATTGCTGAAAACCAGTGCTTGTCCCCTCTCTCCCTCCTAAGAGGAGATTGACCAAAAAAGCCCAATATTATTATTTGGTATTTGTATTTTTATTTTTTTTAAATAACTTCAAAAATACTGTAAAGAGAGGAAAATGATAATATGTTTCAGTTTGGTAAATTTGTATCTGATAGGTCTTACTGTAGAGATTAATGGATGGGTAATGTGTTCTACTCTGTCTGCTCATGCATGACTTAATTCAATGATCAAAAGTAGACTCCATAAGGCAAAATGTTGAGTAAGTTGGCTCGGCAAAACACCTTTTTCTCTCCTTGATTTTTCAGTTCTTGATGTGGCTGTGATATGTCTTAGAGACAACGCATTTCTACTGCATTGCTGTACAGCAAAAAGGACCTTGATACAGGCCACAAGTTACTCATCTGAACTTTTCTCATTTTCAGGGTTTTGGAAGATTTACTAGGACAGCAGATTCTTGATTCAACGTATGGCAAAAGATACTCTTGCTTTTTCACATGATCACATAGCTTGAGAATGCATCATTCATGGGCATAAGCTTCCTCTCTTGCTCTGAAATATGGTCCTTGATGATGACAAGGCAGGATTTTGGTGGGACAACAAAAAGAAGTTTCACTGATGATACCTAATATGTATATTCTGTAGGAAATTACACTCTGACTTCCATGTTAAATATCATCTGTATGTCACCTTTGTTTCTAAAGGAAGGAGCAGTTTTAAAAATAATCAGTATGGCTCGTGACCTTTAAATGTTTCAACTAACTGCTGTACAAGTACTAGAAAATTTTATTACTATTATTTCCCAAGAAAGATATTTAAATACAGTTAGATGTAACAAGGCATTTACTAATGCAAAACCAATGGTCTACATCATGATGAGCTCTATCTGCATATATTAGAAATATTTTTATTTAGAACCACAGGCTAATAAAGAGAGGAACAAAAAAAATTATTATATGAGGGTCATTGGAAGGAGCTTTACCTAGTCTTGGAGCTAAACGGATGATGAAATCTAAATGTAATTGTCATAAATATATAATCTTTTTCTACTATATATAATTGTGTTTCTTTTCAGTTTACATAAACAGGCTGAAGATAACTTGATGGAATGCTTATAATACTACAGTAGTTTAATCAGTGCCATATTTTAAAATATAGTTTAGCAATTTGCAGCATGTGAATTTAAAAGGACTTGTGCTCTTTAGAAGAACACATGGTCTTAGCCTTCATAGTCATTAATATATCTGGAACATTCATCCTCTGAAGACAGTCTATAAAAAAAATGATAGTTTTTAATTTCAGTATTATCTGTCAATCTTCCACCTTTAAGTTAATAGCCTTTTTCCCAGCTTTCAAGATGAAGTGGTTTATTTCTGATTTTCTTCTTGATATGCTTTTGCTGAAATTGTGTTATAATTTTTCTCTTCTCAAAGATACCAAGTCTTCTTTTTTAAAGAAATAAAACTTAGATCTGAGCTGGCTTGTATTTATCTGGCTTAGACTCTAACCATAAATGCATTATTTCTATAGCTTTTTAAGGACAGTACTGACACAAATATGTGGGACATTTGCTATGTTCACATGGCCACCAGACCTGCATAAGGCTCCAAAGAATGCAGGCCTACTGGTTAATTAATTAATGAAATAAGGATCCCTCATGCTGCTCTTCGATATCCTTCCAATGTATTTGGTAAAGACATCATGTACAGGCTAAACAATTAAACTTTGTGATCCATCAAGATGTAATATCCTTGAACAGTCCACATCTCAGCTGTCTGTGCTCCTGTATCTCCTGCAGATTGTACTTGATCACAGAGGTCTTAGAGAATGGAGAGGATCTTTCTATATGGATTCTTGCCAAACCCATTTTTCAATGTCATCAATTCAGATTATTTTCCAGATAATATTCTATTTTTAATTTTGCTATTTTTTCAAATAACATTGGTTTTTGTTACACTACCTACACTAAAAAAAATATTTTTTCTGCTTTACAGATATTTCAAATTACAGCAGACTCCCATGATGACATCATTATTTGGTTATCCCTTCATTCTTATGCAGAGGTTTTCAAGTGTGCCATTGCCAAATGTAAACCCCATACATTTGAACCCTTCTATTATGTACAATGACAATTGCCAGCCTCTTCTGCCCTGCCTGTCCCTCCCGAAGAGCCTGTAAACATCCAACAGGGCACTCCAGCACAGGACTCAATCCACCAGGTTTCACTTTTGCCAATGATGTCAGATCTCCAGGACTTGGCCAAAGCTTTGGGCTGCTCTTTGTTCCTCATGGGCCATAGTACAGAAACATTTTAGGTGGGATATATTGCAGCCAGCATCTCCTGAAGCACACTGGGGCATCCCATTAGTGCATGTTTTTGGCAGACCACTCATCACTGGGCAGCCTGGGTTTCTCCCTTTCTCCTTTCCAAACTAGTTTAAAGGTCTATCCATGATTCCCCCACTCCCAGTCCCGTGGTAGAGCTCCTTTCCCCCTCTGAGATAGGTGCACCCTGTCAGGTGTCAGTAGAGCAGGAGTTCGAGTAGATCATCCCATGCTCAACAACCCCCAAATTTTTCCACTACACCAACCTCAGAGCCATTTTTGTCTTGATGGAGCTCCCTATTGCTATCAATATTATTCCTTGTTAGCATAAGAATCAAGGAAATCACCTGTGCTCCTGGTCCCTCTACCAATTGTCCCAAGGCCCTGAAGTCTCTTTTGATTGCCATCAGACTTTGTGATTTCATCAATGCCAGTTTGAACAATGAACAACGGCTAGTAGCCAGAGGACTTTATTAGACTGGGCAGTTTTTAAATAATGTCCCTTATCTGAGCCATGGAGAGACAGCAGACTTCCCTGAGTTGGGTCTGGTCTGTGCATTGGGGCCTCTGTTCCCCTTAGGAGGCAGAATCTTATTACAATTACTCATCCTTTCCTCTGAATTCACTAAGTGCTGATGTCTGTAGGAATTTAAACTAATGCTGTCCATGAGATCTGTGGCTGCCAAAACAGAGATTATTGCAGACCTATATACACAAATTTAAATTATTTTTTCCATTCTTCCTTCTCTTCCCCCAATTATTCCTTAATCTCTTGTCTCAGAATAAAAATTAAAAACATCTTTAAAAAGTTCAACATAAAAAATAGTCATATGCAATTAATATAAGAAGCTTTTTCAATTATTGAGGAAAATATGAAAACAAGAGGGATTTTTTTGATACAGGTAGATGTAAACAAATTATGTGCCTTTACGACTGCCAATTCCTCAAATGAAGGAAAACTGCTAAAATATCTTCATGCTTCAGGATAGATTTAATGAACATGTTAATATCCTTCTAGATTTTTTGGTACAGAAGTTACAGCTGTCTTGGGGCACTAATAAGTTTTTGTTTTTGTGACTTACACAATCTGCATGAACCTTTTTGTAACAGATACATATATGTGTCCTTTAAATTCCCTGCCCATATGATGCTCAGTTTGATGGTCTCCTTTCCTGATAGGTTTTGTTCTTCCACCCTTCCAAAGGAGAAAAATATTTGTGATGGACTTTGGAAATAATTTATGTAGTTTGAAGAAAATACATTATGCCTATTTCATTTTTTGTTTAGCCTGATTACTCTGAATATAAATTTATTTATAGAGTTTGTTTGGTTTTTTGTCTCTAGAACTTCATTCATTAAAATTAAGCTATTGAAAAATATCAAAATCATCAATGAAATTAAGTCCCTAAATGAGCATAAATCCAAGATGTAATCAATGCTTTCTTTAATATTTCAGGTTAGATTTTTAACCCATCTCTTTAAAAAGAAATGGGAATAATTTTAAGTTGTTGCAAAGAAATATGTAACAGGCAATGTTATTAAGTTTTTCATTTACTTTTAATGTTTCTTGAGAACCACTGAACTTCATAATGAAATGTCACATAACATCTTAGAGGTTCCACTGATAAGTAGCCAGACCATTCTGACACTTACTTTTATTTTTGATGAAACTGTAAATGTCTTCAAACTGTATTTAATTAAAATGAAAATGTATGTGTCTTAGACATATATATTTTAGATTTCATTAGTACATTGAAGAATGAGTTTTAAAAAATCTTATATTCTAAAATGACAGTGGTAAAATAAGCATGAAATTGCTTAAGATGTCAAGAGGCTGAAAACCATTAGAAAGCTGGTTCTGGCACTAGACTCATGAATAAATCCACTGTTATTTCTACAATTTTCTTTGACAAACAATGTGAGTTTCAGGACCTTCAGGTTAAATTTGTTTTTTATAGAGATTTAACTCCTTTGAATGATCAGTTACCTACCTGCAATTACGATGTCAAGTTTTCTCTTACCTTGAACACAGAGAATCTGACCTAAGAAGCCATGAAACAATAGCCAGCAGTAGTAATAAGAAAAGCAGCACTGTATATTTCCTGCTTCATTTAGTTCTTCCCTTTTCCTGCAAGTCTTCAACCTCATCTATGTTGAAATAACTGTTCATTTATTTCCCTGGCTCTTTTCCTAATACCAAACTCTGAATTTGGGCTAGTTCTGTATGGTCACTGGCAACAACTCAGAGTCTATGCAAACCTCCAAGGATTTAGAAGGGAAACAATTTTGTAAAGAGTCTAAAGCTATTCAGAACATCATTTCATTCCTGATTAGTGCCAAGAAAATTTTATTTCTTTATTTCAAACATACTGAGATTTAAATAGAATTAAATGTCATATATTTGCGCTTCAATATCAGATTGGAGCCCCACTCATGGTTAAGCACTTTTATAACCTCAGAACAAAAAGAATGATTGTGTTACAGGTGTGGAATTCTACAGACATAATTTTGGACTTTTCAGCATCCACACATGAAGTTAATGTTTCACTTTTCAAGTATAAGTATATGTGTCTTGCTGGGATGGATTTAATTTTCTTCATAGCAACCTGTATGATAGTGTGACAGGTATATTTGTGAGAAAAATCACATTAATAGCACATGACTGTTGTGTCTGTTGTGCTGCTTGCAGTGTCAAGGCTTTCTCTCTTTCCTCCCAGCACCAGCGAGTTTGCTGGGGGTGAATAAGAAGATGGGAAGGGACACAACCAGGACAGCAGATCCCCAGTGATCAAAGGAATATCCCACATCATATAGTACTGTATTCAGCAATAAAAACTCAGGGAAAGAAGAATGCAGCAGGGACACTGAAGGATTAAGGTCTTTAATTTCCCAAACAACAATTATGGATGCTGGAGACCTTCTTCTTTGGAATTGGTCAAGCATGTGGCCTAATGATGGGAAGTAGTCAATGAATTCCTTAATTTTACTTTTCTTGTGGACAAAACCTCCCTTCACCTGATAAACCGTCTTCATTTCAACCCAGGAGCTCTCTTGTTTTGCCCTTTTCTCTCTGATTCTGATGTAGAGAGTGAACAAGCAGTTTGGTGGGGGTCTTAACCGCCAGCAATCGTCAGCCCACCACAACTACTTAATAAATTTTGATCAGCGAAGCTCCAATGCCCATAAACCTAAATCAAATAATTTAATGGATTGCAGTAATTATCAACTTTGTCATGAACCAGGCAGAACTTCTGTCTTCCCTGATGACACAAAACTACGTCACCACTGAATGATGGAGAAAATCTCCAATGACAATTACAGTATCTCCTAGGAAATTTGAGGAAGTCAGTAATTTTCACATATTTAAATATATTGCTTGTTGAATTTTATTTTGCTTTTCTTTGCTGCTTATTAATTTTAACCAAGATTGTACTACTCTAAAATAGAAATATACTAAAGTAGGCAATAGAAAGGAAACTTGAAACAATCCTGCCAGCTAAAAAGGAAGAAAAAAACCCATTCAGATGCCTAAAGCATTCTTGTGCAACTGTTTCTTATACAGCAGCTGGAATACAATTTCTGTTTGTTAATATTTCAGGGTTGGTTGAATTGTAATTACAAAGCTTTCTGTAACAGGCTGCTGGAACTAATGCATGGATAGATATCATAAAAAACTAATACTGAGGTTTTAGAAGGGATTTGAGAATCCCATCAAAAGAAATAGCCTTAATCATCCACAATAACATTGCATTTATTATTAATAGAGCTAATCAGTAGTCGAAATTGCTCACATTAAATATTAATCATAAGGGTAGATGAATTCCTATTATTTGTGACAGGCACACTAACCCTATTTCTCAAAACATTTATAGTGTTTTTATTTATCTGCCAAAATGAAACATTTCAACTGTTATTTGTTAAAAGATGCTGGAAAATATTAACTTCACAAGTTGTGTTTTACTTACAAACCTGCTTATCAGGAAAAGGGCAACATTATAAGAAAGGCAGCAAACTATTGGAAGGATATTAAAAAATTCTTCTTTTAATATAAGGATTTGTGATACTCCAAACTCAGGCTCCATGCAAGCTGACAGACGCAACTACCTTCCTGACACTCAACATGGGTTTGACAAGGATATTTTCTGCTCAGTAGAGGTTGGTCTTGTGTTACTTTGTGTGTGCATGGCACTCTTATCTGACAATTGGAAGTGTTCAGGTGTCTGGGCTGAAGTTTTCTAGTCTGGCAGCACTTTTCTTGTAATTCTGAGAAAGCAAAGCTCACCAGCTTTCATGTGACTGCTCCATGCAATGCCAGGCAATGCCGTGGTACTGTCTTGAAGTCACATCTTTCCAAACTCGCACCTGTCAATGAGGAGGCAAACTCATAAGTACCAGAAAACACAAACTGAAATTTTTATTATTGCGTATTTTTTTGTGAGTGGTAGGACTGGCGAAGGACTATATCTTGATAGCCACATAAGAATTGGTAACTTTTTTCTCATTCTAGTGAAATTTGAGAGAATTTTCTAAGGCTGAAACATAGTAAATAAGCTAACTACAGAAGATAGCAATTTTTTCAGTGGGTATTAAACATACATAAACTTTAATATTTAAACATACAAAAAATACCCTTATGGCATGTTTTTAATAGCAATTTTAGCAAGTATAATTCTATTTCTAAATTATAAACATGGCCCATATTAAATTGCAATTGACTATATGTATTATAAGCGACAGCTTTGGTTGTTGCTTTATAGCTTAATTCAACAGAAGAAAAATGTTATAATAATTACTGTGGGTATAACCTAGTGGTCACTGAAATGAATAGGATTATTTCAATTATTTTCAGTGGCTTTTAGACCCTGTAGGAACTATAGACCCTGATGGTACTATACATCTGTGCAAGTATTTAAAATAGTGGATTTTAAATGCATGGACACACAAAAAATTTGGAAAGTAATTTTTAGTGCAAGAGCAGTTTGCAAACTTTTTCAGACAGCCAAAGGATTTAAGTGTTTTTGATCAGTATTGTACACATTTGAAAAACTGCAGTAATTGAACATAGGTGAAAAGGCAGTAATATTGAAATTTACAAGTCTCTAAAATACATAATCTTGCTTGTGTAATTCTACGTGAAGAAAAACAAAGCAACTTGTATATGACTGGAGATCTAAATGTGTAAAGTTTTTCATCCACTCTATGAGCTTTTAAAATTATGTGGGGCTTCATTTCAGGAATAAAATTACAGTGTTGGCCTACTAAACAAAAAATATGTAAGATTTGTGTTTAAACTGAATTTAAAATTTCAAGAGTATTAACATGAACCGCATTTGAGTAACAGAATTTTGTCAATAGCATGGTGTTTTATAATACATATTTTTAAAAATCTGCTCATTGTAATCATGACTGTGTAGGCTATAGTAATGTTTATATATATATATATGTATATATATGTACACATATTATAAAGTAAATTTTCCCAGATTAATTATGTTGATCTACCAGGAGAGGAAAACAATCCTCAAATTAAAGCAAATTCTTGCACCAAATGTAAGATAGTTTTGAGCCTGAGGAGGTCTGAAGAACAAAGGCAGGTACTTTTTGTGACCCCTGCATGGACTGTTGTGTAGTTCATGCATCAAGGGCAAAAACTGAGGTGAATCAGTTTGGAATTTGCAAGCAGCCATTGAAAAACACCTGGAAAAAAAAATCAGAACCTGCAAGAAATGAAGGAGTATCTTTTTATCTACTTCCACTGTTTTCCTCTGCTTTTGTTTACTTGTGTGTTCCTAAACAAAGCACATCAGGGGCTGACATGAATAATTCATGCAAGATGATCTGGGTACCAATGTATTTGTGTAGCAAGCAATCACAGAAAAATATGAATGAACATCTACAGCTGTTATCTCCGTGTTGAGTCTGTATAATCAAATTCCATAATCAGAAAAATTGAAACAATTACATAAAACATGCTGAGAAAAATGAGGGTAGAAATTTTAAAAAAATCACAATAGCAAGAGTGCCTCTGCAGTAGGAATAAGAATGTAGCTGTCACTACAATCACAGTCACTAAATCACTCACAAGGAAGTATTGTAGAGTACTGGAAGTGTTTTGTCAACTTTCAGACAACACTGAAACACTGCAAGTAGAGACTGCAAAAATAGCTTTCTCTCTAGAACCGCAAAAGTGAAAAGTTTCATTTTTTAGGGCAGAGGCAGGAATTCAGATTAGCATAGAATGCATTTGCTAACTAGGGCTTAGTGTACCATTGCCAACAGCGAGCAGAAAACATCTTGTTGATTCTTCCTTTCATGAGAAATGTCAGTTCCATCACTGACTGGCCTGTTGAAGTTTTGGAACAGTTCAAAGTCATATCTGAGCAGAAAAGAAGGACTGACACAGCCTGGGTCTAAACAGATGCTGCTCTGTAGCCACCATGGTGACAACTGAGTGCCTTCATACTTTTCTGCTATGGGGAGAACATAAATCTACCACTGTGCCTTTATCACACATATCAAGAAGTATGCCTACAGAAGAGCAGAACATTTTCCATATGATATTGAATTAGTTAGGATTCTTACACATGCCAGGAGCACTTATAGATGATGTAACAGCTGAACTGAATAAAAATTTAGAAACAAAACTTAATATTTGAATGAATTTTTTTTTATGTGAGCTTTATTAAGATACTAAATTTGAAACTGCAGATTTGCAAAATCTTTAAGTTAAATCTTTCCAATGTGTAAAAAATTTTAACTCAAACGCTTTAAACAGAGTAAGAATATGATTTATTCCATGCAATATTTTTTTTTCAAATTTTAGAAACTCAAATTAATTTTAAGTTGGTAAAATTCAACCCACAAACAAAGTTACTACTGAGTGCCTTTTGAATTTTCAGCATGAACTCTGGACCAGTCTAACTGGTGGAGAAGCATCATCTCAGTCACAGAGGAGTTGCTAAGTTTGAAGTGAAATTTGACTCAAGTCCTAGACTTGTTCCAATCCAAGTAACAAGTGATTGACAGATGTTTGTTGGAAAAAAAGATATATATATATATATTAAAGGAAAAAAAATTCTTTAAAGAAACTTTTCTGTCTAATGCAAACATTTTATATGGTCCTATGCTAAACCAGTGATGTTCTCCTATTAGTTCTGGGCACTTCTCATCAGCTTTAAATTTAAATAGCTAGCACAATACTGTGTAAATGTCAAATAAACAAAATACTTCTAATGCTCAGACTACAATATGTCCTAGAGGACTTCCAAATTGCCACAATAGACAGTCCGCAACATGCCTGGTCTCCTTGCTGTTTAAGTCCCTGTCCACTCTGCAAGTGTTTGTTAGAGTTGAAAACCAGCTGTCTGAGCTGAACACAGCTCTCCAATTTCATCACAAACTGAACACAGCTGTCTGATTTCATCACCTCATCCCAGGCTGGATGTAGGCTTTTTTGGCACTGCAATAATTGTATTTCTAGGCTGCTTTCCTTTTCCTGCTGTCAGTCAGCTTCCCTGGCTCCTGACTGGAAGCTGAACCATTTCCCAGGCTGGTCTGCAGCCCATGCCAGAGGACCAGGCTCCAGTGGGGCAGCGGTCTGGGCAGGTGAAAGGCTGAAGGCACCTCAGCTGTGTGTGATGTGTTTAGACTTAACTCAGACAAGACAATCCTATACCTGCAAGAGAAGTAACTGGAAGCTGCGGGCAGATCTGCATAGCCACTCTGCATCTGGATTGTTCTCTGAAGATTTCCACAGACTATCTGCATGGTTATCCAGATACTGGTTATCCAGTAAATTATGTCCCATAAGAGGAAGAACTGCCAAATTGGTGAAATATCTCCTCTAGACTCAAAAAGCAGAATATTTTCAATGTTGAATTAGGACCAGGCATTCTACACAAATACAGAGTCCTCTAAGCACCAGACTGTAGAAATGTTTTTCCATTATTCCTCTGACCTCAAGAAACATCTGTATAATTTACTAGAATAGATTCAGAAGGTCTGACTGACAGGTGTCCTGCATAAATATTCTGGATTTCTGAAGGTAGAGTGTTATTCTGAGATTTGCAGTCTTTATTTCCTAAATCTTGTCTCTGAGGGAAAAGCAAACAAACAAAAAGAAGTCAAGAAAGCAAAACAAAACAAACTAAACAAATCTACCTCCCTCCTCCTCACACCAAAAATCCAGCAAACCCTGAACAAGAGAGAAGATTTGATACCACAAGAGAGTGCTATGAGCACTGCACAGTCATTAGTTCCTCTTGGCTTTCCTTTTGAAAGTATCTTTTTTAGTGAGGAAAACAGTACTTTAAAAACTCAGAGTGTCTTAGCTTTTAAAATTCTGACTAAATATTTTTATGTGGTTTAATAACAGAAATTTAATAGCAGCAAATTATTTTAGTTTCCCCCAATATTGGAGGATTTGTGTTTCATTGTTTGTTTGTTTTGTTTTTTTTTTCATTTGACAGTGTAATAAAAAATCAGTTCTTCCTTGATTTTCATCTCTGTGGCTTCTAGGGTTACTAGAAATAAATCCCTTTTCCTTTTATAATCTGATAACTTTCTATATTGGTAACTGTATATTGTGTTCTCAGCCTATCACCCTTGCTCTCTGTTACACAAGTCACAGGATTGAATACTCAATTAATTCAGAAATTATTCCTATCTGACTCATTGTGTAACTTAATTAATTTTCTGCTGGGGTAATTAATCCATTCTTCAATGGCTTGTCTACTGATCAGAGTAATTGCCAGGCTAATTTTGAGTCAGTTTTCCTACTGGTCTAATTTCTTCCTATTAAAAATATTCTTGATTCATTTTCTAACCATGTAATATTTGTAATTAATTCCAAAATTATTTCTGTGCTCCCCTGAGTTTTGCCCCACAAAGAAAAGGTTTAAATTCATTGGAATATTAAGGAGAAAAAAAATAGGCCATTTTTTTATACTTCTTCTCAGACACAGAATTTAGAAATTAAGACAAGTAGGAGAGTAAAGAAACCTTGGTGGAGTGAAGAACACTTTTCTTTGTCAACAACCAAATGAAACTCCTGTGACCATTTGGTGGGCTCTGTACAAGCACCATCTACACCTGTTCAATAAGTGCTGCCCTGCAGATGGGCACTGGATGTCACAAGCCCTGTCCAGGTCTCAGGCTTTAGGGGCACCACTGCCAGTCTACTTGAGCCTCCATATGCAGACAGGATCAAATTTTCATAGTTAAATTCCAAGAGATCCAGTTCATTTTTAAATCCAAAAGGGAAAGAAAATTCATAGAATTTTTACAGTCTGTCTCTGAATTTCAGCAGTGGAGCATTTTGACATTTTTGCTTAATATCCAACCTACATTTTCTGTAGAGTAGATTAACAACTCATTGTTTTTTCAGCTTTGTCAGTAGAGAAAAAATTATCATCCTCTTTCCAGTGGCATTTTACATGGTCTACTGCTTCTCATATCTACACTCAACTGCCTCTTTTCTAAGACTAAAGGAAACCAGCAGCTTTAATCTTTCTTTGCAGACAAGCAGGTCATGCTTTCTAATATTTTAGCACTTTCTTATTTCCTGTGGATTCCTTGCAGCTCACTATTATCATTTGTAACACTTGTTCTGTACACTTTGTTACTTCAGCCAAGGCCTCAACAATGCTAAATAAACCAGAAAAAGTCTTTCCAGAGTGAAAACTATACTTTTAGAACGAAAGTGCACATGCTACTACATTTAGTTTGTGATCCAATAGAATCCCCTGAATATTGTACACTGCTGCCTATCCATTAATTTCCCTCTTTTTTTGTCCTTTTTCGTGCACCCTTCAACTGTGACTGGTACATCAGTTCAGATGACATTTGCCTTTACTGAGTTTTGTCTGAGTTCAATCCAGCTCTTCAGCTTATTAAGATAATTTTGATCATATTCTCTGGATTTCTTGCACTCTGCCCCTGCAGAATTAACAACCTTCCTGCTCTTTCATCATGCAAATCATTAATGAAAATACTAATGGGACAAAGGCAGACCTCTATGGGATGCCATGTTCAGTTAATTCACAGTGTGATGATGAATAATTAAAAAGATGTCTTTGATTGTAGTTCTCAGATGTACATCTACTACATCTAATTCAAATTTCTTAGTTTTCTGATGAGATTATTGCACAGCAGTTAACAAAGTTCTAAATTTATTAGATCTATATCTTTTCCTTTTATCTAATGTGCAGTTATTTTGGTGCAAAGAAAAAAAGTCAGACTTATTCATAAAGTTTTGAATAAGTCCAGATTGTCTGCTTTATACGACTGATTTTTCTTCAACTTATTTTCAAATTCATGACATTTACATGTTTTCTGATACCTTCCTGCATATTTTCTTGAATTGCTCGGGTTCTCATCCCATTACATGATACTTAAATGAAAGTTGTTACTATTTTTATTCTCTGTTCTAAATTCCTAGTGTTTGCAAAAGATTGGCATTAGTATTTAAAATATTCTACCTAGTTTCATTAATACTTCAGGTTGAAAGGTGCAAGACCTGATTTCTCTTGCACAGAAACATCACATAGACCTAATTTATATCAGAACTCACCTCAGAAGTTTTTCTGTCCAAATCCCCATTCAGGGCAGTTCCAAATTTTTTCTATGTTGCTCAAAATTGTTTGTATCTTTTTCATGGCCTTGTTCAGTTGAATTTTGTTTATCTCCAAGGTTGGCCTATTCTTATTTTGGACTACCCTGATAGTGAGAATAGTTTTCTGATGGGGTTTCTCATACTGAAAGATGGATCTGTTGCCTCTCAAATTGTTATGCATCTCTTAAAGAGTCTACCTCCATCTTTACTTCATTCTTCCATGAGGTAGTTGCAGGATCGGTCTCTCCTACCTTTCTTCTTCACTAGGCTAAACAGGTCCAAATCTCACCTCATCTTCCTCACTGAACTCACCTGCAATGTCAAATCTCTCTTGTAGTGGAGTGACCTAAGATGGACACAACCCTCCAGAAGTGGAGCCAGAGCTGAGAGGAGCAGAATAGTCACTTGCCCTGAGTAGATGGTTGTCATCTTGCTAATTCAAACCAGGATGCAGTTAGATGTGTTTTAGATGAAGAGCGCATGGTTCCATTTCTACTTTGAACATTTTTTCCACACTATTAATGTTTAGCTACCTAGATAAAGAGGATCTTTCAGTAATTTTTACCCCGCAGTCATTCATTAATATTATGCAGCAATGAGTGGCTAATTATGTCTCCTTAATAGTGTTTAAAAAGGAGACATTACACAACCACTCTGTGTAATTGACCATTGACCATTACAGCCTCACCCTCAAAACCCTTTTCTGGTTCAAAACTCCATAAATAATAGACTTTGATGCCCTGAACTGAAAGCCTGAAGACCAAACTTCAGGGAAATGAAGATCATTTGGATATGATGGTACAGTTCAAGTGTTCTTCATGATTCATTCCTAAGCACAATGGCATTAGAAATCCTGAGAAGGGTTTGGTGAGTTCCAAACTCTTTACCTATCTTCTTGTTTAATTAATTTTTTGCGTCCTAAAAAGTGACTGTATTATTTGTTGACTTCTAATCTAATAGGTAAATAATAATTTTATTAATTAATTTTGTAATTAACATTGCCATTGTTACTGATACTATCTGAAATGTCATCCATCGTATGTCGCTTATTCAAATCTTTATTCCTCATTTTCATCTGATAAGGATCTACTATGCATCTCTTCCTCTCTGTATCTCCTATTTTCAGAAAATATGTTTTATTTCTTACTTTTTTTTTTTTTAATTGCAAATATAATTTCCACCTCTTTATTCTTCTCCCAAGATTTGCTAAAATGCAAGCCAATATTGTTTTCTTCTCATGTACTGTTTTTCAGTATCATCATGCCCTGATCAGAAGTTCTGTATTTCACACTTCTGTGTTGAACAAGATTCTCACCAAACAAGTCTAAGTCCTTTCTTAGTACTATGTGCTCCTTAAGGATCATTCAAACAACAGCCTCCTTATTCTGTAAATTTCTAGGCCTGTTAAAAGGGAATAAGATTTTACTGCTTAAGCACTCTCCTTGAAAAAAAGTTATTAATTTCTCGTGGGCTTTTCTATCTTGTTTTTGTTAGACATGAACATAAACTCAATGCAACTGGTCTGTAAGTGTGATCACTATAAATAGGAAGGTGAGAATCTTGACCTGTTAATGGCAATAAACCCTTTAGCAAGCAGAATAGCACCATAAAACCACTTTGACATCAGATTTGAAGACAGATTTGAGTGGGGGAGGCCTAAAACTTTGGATATTTATTCCCTGAGGTGACAGGTTGTGCCTGACATGTTGAAAACTCTGCTGTCATTTCTTACTAATTCACTTGCTTTTTAATTATCTAGAAGCTTCCAATCCACATTCTCTTTTGTTTTATGTAGCACGACATAAGATATTTTAGAATGCGACTTAATTTCTAGACATTATGCAATTGCAACACATAAGTAAAAACAAATGGTTTTCTCCTTTCTGTAATGCTACTTGAAAGATGTGCATTCTTTATCATATGCTATAAAAAATAGATATAATTTGAAAATGCATTCAGCAGGCAATAAAATATGGCTTTTGTATATTTTCAGAGAAAGATGTCAGACCTCAGGCTCTCTTCCATGAACATTTTTAGATTTCTTAGATTTAATTAACTTCAACAAATCTAAGTTCTGCATTTAGTAAACTGGTGTCTTGTGGAATTTGACATTTATAATACATAATGGTTTATATTTTAATATAGAGATAGTCACAGAAGGTCTCAAAAATAATGAAATTATTTCTCCTTATAATGCAATTCATTTTCCAGAGTAGGTAATTACAGTGTTTTTCTTCTGGGCCTGTAATAAAAAATTACATGGGCCTCATTTTCCATCCTATTAAATGTCTAAACGAATGGACAACTCTCTGATTTTATCAAGCAGAATATATTTCATCTGCTTTCTGTGAAAAATGCTTGAGTTCTTTTACTGACTGACAGGTCTCAGCCAGTCTTTCTCAGTCTGTATTTTCATTCTGATCCTGTAATGGGTTATGGCTGGGCAGATGTCATGGGCAGCCCATGCATCTGATTTGCAGGATCAAAGCTTAATGAGAGATAAGTGGGAATGATTCTTCTGTCTAACATAAATTGCCAGTATTTCTCATGTTTCTCACATACCTTTCTGGGTAGGTCATCTGAAATTGTTAGGGAGGAATACAAAGCAGAGAAAGATCAGAAAGATCAGAACAGATAAAATGACACTGTCAAAGCTGCTCTATTGGGGTTGGGGAGCACACATTCAAATCACAAATTGCTATGAAATGAAAAGTCCAGGCAAGAAAACCCCAGGCAAAAAAACCCAACAATAACAATCCCCCTAAACAGCACACTTAACAATCCAAAAACTAACCCTTCCAAACCCCTTAATTTTTTCCCCCGATCTTCTGTGAAATTACAGGTTCACTGCAGAGACAGATAGATAATTAATCTTATTATACATTATTTACAGGTCAATAACTAGAACTTCCATAATGATTCTAAGTAGCATATTACATAAACACAAGAATGCAACAGGAAGAAACTACAAATGGTTTATATTAAAAATTATATCCAACACTGTTCTTTCTCTTTTTATTGTAATCAGAGACAGATGTCTGAGCTGGCACAACTCCACAGGTTTGATTTCTGTGGAGCAGATGAACACAGGCACAGCTGAATTTCCTGTTTCAAAGTTCTCAAACATTTTCTGTATTTTCATGTTAAAACAGAGAAGGGAACTACAAGTAATAGTTGCTGAATTTCTCCTGTCAGAAAAAGTAACTCATATATAAAAGTCAAAGTTTGCTGAGCTACTTGGATCTAATTACCTGTTGAGACTGAAATGTGAAGCTGGCAAAGGTTATAAAGTAATGGTAATTACTGTGCAAGGCAGTTCTTTTTATGAGAAATCATTCAGCTTGCTTCACATCATAAGACAGGAGAGAGAAAGCCAAGAGAGAGCAGAAATATTCAGATAGATTAGAGAAGTAAAAATATAGACAAAAAGCAAAGAAAGCCCCAAGATAATAATAAGAAATTTGGAAATAAACACCCTTATGGAAGCTGAATTGCCATATATGATATCATGATCCTAAATTAGAGATTATAATAGCCATTATTATTACATAGAAACTGAGAATCTTTAGCCAACCTGCTTACTGATGATGACATTCTTCTCCCCTCACGTTTGCCATCCAGTCTAAGGCTAGCTATAGTTATTCCCCAAACCTATAAGCCAATATTCAGAGGCTGATTCCCTCTACCAGTCTTCAAACTGAATCCTGACATTAGGTGAAGGTGATGAGCTTAGAATAGTTGCTTATATATTAGATGAATAGAATAGAATAGAATAGAATAGAATAGAATAGAATAGAATAGAATAGAATAGAATAGAATAGAATAGAATAGAATAGTTCAGTTGGCAGGGACCTGCAGCGATCATCAGCTGCCTGACCACTTCATGGCTGACCAAAAATCTATGAAAAAAGAATGTTATTAAGGGCACTGTCCAAATGCTTCTTAAACACTGACAGGTTCAGGGATTTAATCACCTTTATGGGAAATCTGTTTGAGTGTTTGACCACCCTCTTGGTAAAGAAATCTTTCCTAATGTCATCTGAACCTCCCCTGAGGTTCAGAATGGTTTATCTTTGAACCATTCTGACTCATCCTGGAGCATATATCCACTGCATTGGATACTACAGAGAAATGCTTAGCACTTCACTCTTCATGATCCTTAGTCTCCTTTGCTGCAAATTAGATGAGTTCGAAGTCCTCAGCTGCTCCTCACAAGACATTTCTTCCAGCCCACTCCCTGGCTTTGTTATCCTCCCGTGGATGCATTCAAGGTCTTCCACATCCAGCTTAAATTTTGGGGCCCAGAACTGCACAACACTGGTCAAGGTGAGGCTGCACCAACTCTAAATACAGAGAGATAATCCTCTCTTTAGCCCAGCTGGCCATGCTGTGTTTGATGAACCCCAGTGCAGTTTGCCCTCTGGGCTGCCAGGGCACACTGCTGACTCTCACTGACACGCTGTTCAGATCCAGCACCCCCAGATTCCTTTCTGCAGGGCAGATCTCCAGCCACTCCTCTCACAATTTATACTCGTGCCTGACGCTATACCATCGTAGGTGCAGAATCCACCATTTGTTCTTGCCACTGATGATTGCTAAATGTCACAATCTGTCTAGATACATCTGTCCAAAGAAAAATCCCACTCCACCATAAGATATAAAGAGATAGACAGCCTTACCCTTACAGGTTTGTAATCTAAATGAATGAGATAAATAACAAATTATGCAGGATGACATGTTGTCCTCCCTGCATGTGCATTAGCAACTGATTTATAATGAGAATTCTGTCTGATGGGGTTGGTATTATGAGTCTTGTGTAACCACTTAGTAAACCCACTGATATTGGTTTTGTGACATATACTCAATTCACATCTAATGTACCTCAAAACACAGTCAGGCATATATTTGAAAAGCATTTTATTCTTGTATTAGCATTACTTATAAAAATATAAATTTACTATATGAAGGACAATACGGCAAGCTAGACAAAGTGTCTAAGTGGATGTCTTTGGAAGAATTGCTTTGCTATTTCATGTCCATAATATTCAGAAGCGTTTTTCTGAGGGGTAAAAATATCCAGATTTTTAATAATTTCTAAGAAGAGAGTTAGTGAAATAGGTGGCTATAGTCAATGTCTTTATCTACATGCAAGAATGTGGTAATAATAGCATTTCAGAGAGGCAAAGATGTTGTTTAGATGTGTATAATGCACATTGGGTAGGAGATCTTTATGGGTTACATTCTACTGGTTTCCCAGTTAACAAGTATTTTCAAAGTCTAAGGGAGAAACAGGTAAAGTAACCTTAGGGTCTTGTGTTACCAGTGCTCTCCTGCTGGCTAACTTAAAGTTGTCCTTGTTCATGGCTGTGTCTCTACTGTGCCTGCAGGGAGGAACACCCTAAACAGGCATGAGACTGATGCCATGTTACAATATTCTCCTCCGGTAAGGAGATGGGTATTACAAATGAGCATCTTCTGATTGACTTAAAAGAATTGTATAGAATTGCATGTGTTATTAAGTCAAATTAAATTAACAAGCCTAAAGGCTAAACCCATTATGCCTTAGTACAGACTGCTAAGTACTGCTACACTAGACTTGAGTGCACATAATGAGTAGATACTTGAGCATTTTTTTCCAGAATGGTGTCTAGAAAAGTCCTACTTGCAAAGTGACCAGGGAGTGATTTCTGTGATAGCGAGACAAATAAGAGCTGAATGATGCAGCATATTCTAAGAAATATGCATCTGATCAGTCTGTGCTATGGGAAGTAAATTCCTTCCTAAAGGCAGGATATGAGCTTAGTATTTCTGATGATTTTATATAGTTTCAGAGCAAAATGATTCAAGTATTACCTTTCAGAACAATTGAAAACCACCACTGCTATTTTTTTCAGTGGATTCTTGTATTAAGGGTTTCTTTTTAGACTGATGGAGAGGTTCATGTAATTAGAAATATGCCTAAGGTGCATATTTTTTTCATTTGTCTAACGGCACAGTCTCAGAGCCTACAGGCTGTTAGTAAATAGCCTATGTTTAAAACTCAGTTTGTCATCCAAATGTCACTTATGACATGGGAGTGAGCTATGTTTTGGGTTTCTGCTCAATACAGCATAACTGAAGTATAATGTATTTTTGTTATTGCTGAGCAGCTCCTGCACAGTACCAAGGCCTTTTCTGCTTCCTGTACTGCCATGCTTGCAAGGAGGCTTGGGGTGCATGGGGAATTGGGTGGAAACACAACTGGAACAGCTAAATGACCCAAGGGATGTTTCAAACCATATGAAGTCATGGTCAGTACATAGCACTGGGGTAAGGAGGTAACATTTGGAATGACGGGGTTTGTATTTCAAAGTAAGCATCACATGTGGTGGAGCTGTGTTGGAGTCAGTGAATCTGTGGTTTTTGAGATGGTTGAACACCGGTCTGCTAATAGAAATGAATTCCTTGTCTTGTTTTGCTTGTATGAGTGTCTTTTGCTGTACCAATTAAATTGTCTTTATCTCAATATACGAGTTCCCTCACTTTTTCCCTTACTATTCTCTCCCATCCCACTGGTGTGGGAATGCGTGGCTGTATTGTACTTGGTTACTGGCTGGGCTTAAAACCATGACCCACCCAGGTCAGCACTGCAGCCCCCTTTGGCTTAAACCCAGCCTTCACTCCCACTGCAACAACATTTGTTTGCGTTATATTTGTAGCCCTTTAACCTGTCTGCCAGAAGTATCTTAACACTTTTCCTGCAAATATAAAAACCTGAAGAGCATTTTACTGCCAATCTCCTATTTACTTTAATGAGATCAATGCCTGGAACATGGTACTTCTCCCAATAGCTGTTTCAACTCATTAATAGGTGCTATGAATCCATTAGATCCACACTGGAAGAGCTCCTTGCCAATGAAGAGAAGGATTATATAATTTTCCTTTAAGAAATGAAGTAGCATTCAGAAAAATTGCAGGTGGGGTTTGGGGTAGTGGGGAAAAATATTTTTCTGTTATTCAAAAGTCTGTTCTAACTGCAGGTGTTTGTCTTAAGGTCTCATATACATTTTCTACATTGAAAGAGAAAAAAAGTATTTATGAGGAAGAGCTCAGAGACGGATCTATTTCCCACTGACTTTAGTGTTCTCTCTGCTGCTTCTCATTTCAATTGTTCTTTCCTCCTTCCACCATAGGGCATTCTACCATTTCATAAATATGTTTTCCTGGATGCACCATGGCTTTGCTGATAAGCACAGCTGTGATGGACAGGTTGCCATTGAGGAGGCAGCTGGAACTTGGTGTGTATGACATGGGACAATCCCTGGCTGCTTCTTAGAGATGCCGCTTCTGCAATCCCCCATGACTAAAAGAAATGTGCAATTTAAAAGGACATGCTCTTATGATTTGCCAATCTAGTGATTTGACCAGTATTTTATACAAAGAGATGCTCTGTAAATTGAAGTAAATAGTGGTGCCTAATGTGGTAACAAATGAGCCAGGAGTAAAGTAAGGAAATAAAGTTTTATAAGGGCTGCTGCACCGTCAACAAATATTTCTAAATGGAAGGCAGATGATTCGCATAAATAGGATGGAGAAATAAAATTTATTTGATTTTGTGGACAATACTGTAGTGTTAAGTTGTTCTATAACTTCATACACCTGTGACTTTTTGCAATTTTTAAGCAAAATTTAAGCATTGTTTGCATATAATATGCCAACAGAATTACAGGAAATGCACAAGCTGGTATTTATGAAAACTTTGTAGTGTGTTATATTTTTTTCATGGTTAGTCATGCCTACTCCATATAAATTTTTGCCCTTTTTTTGGCATTATCAGCGCAAATCTAGACACATGAAATTTGGCCCTTCTGACTTCCAATCACTCAGCCTGGTCAGAATTCTACCCCTCATGGCTATTTCAAAGAGAGTTAATAAGGACAGAAGGTTTAGGCTTTTAAAAAACTGAACAGAAATGTACCTCTAGAAAATACCCAATTAAAGTGAATATATGGTGGTATTAAGTTTATTAAAACTTTAACTCAGTTTGAGGGAATTGTGTGAAGTATGTGAGAAAGAATGCTTCTAAATAACAAAATATTGACACATCTTTATTTCCCACTCATGATTTTTGATTGTTCCTCACAATATCCAACTCCCCAGATCATTACCTGCATCTATTGTTACGTGCTCAAAGGACTCTACCTCACCAGGAACCATAACAAAATGATAAATTAAAGTTTGTAGGGTTAGTTTGCTTCCTGGATAAAAGCTCGGTGAACAAAGGGTGGTGCTGCAAAATGTGTATAAGCTGGTGTTCTGTGTATGTGCGTGGGTTGTTGAAGGCAAATGAAGCATTATTCTGAAATTCAATAGCACAGAGGTAAGTCACTGACCTACCTGCATAGACAGTGAGTACTGGAGAAAATGGATATTTTTAAATGAAATTATTTGATTAGTGAAGCAGTAACCTGTAGATAAGCTGTATGAGTCTTCTCAATTTACAAGTATTCTTCATTACAAAGCCACCTTGCTCCACAATAATAAAAACAAAATTATAAGAGCAAAATATATTTTTTTAAAAATTCATAATTCTTATTCTTTATTTTCTTTTTGGTTACAAGCATATAGTTTTTGTGAAATTGTGGAGCTAGGTATATAGTTTTAAAGGATTCGGTGTGTAGAACTATAAGGAAACCTTCAGAAACATATAATCTGAGTCACACTGTGGCCTCCCTTTAATCATCGTTTCTGTTCACTGCAGTGTAAATGTTAACATGCAATTCATGCACACAAGCAGGACACAGATTTTACTCACTCAACACTTCTGGTAACTGCTATTGATCCCAAACTCAACAACACCAGTGGAGTTACTCTTACTTCAAGGGACACTCGGTCAGCTCCTGAGCTGCTGACTGCTGCATTCCAAGCAAGAAAGCTTTTTGGCACTGATGGCATCCCACTAGTTAGAGCAGATTCCTCTGCGTTTAAAGAGGAGGTTACACTCCAGTGTCCTGGATTGAGGCGTGTGACCAGGACAGAAAAGAGTGTGATCTAAATGGAATGTGTTGGGCAAAAAATGTCTGTCCCTGACGTGTTACCTGCCTTTGCCCTTTCACCAGCTAGAATGTGTAGTGGTAAAGCACACCAGTGACAGATTTCAGTCCAGACACAGTCATATTTTGTCCTTCCCACACTTTTTTTTGTCCTTGAGACAATACTTCTGCTCAAATGTCGGAAGCTTAACACACTTTATTTGGGATACCATATAGACTCCATATTTCTGTATGCCATGACCAATACTGTGTGGTTTGGGAACCCGAGGACTTGGCTTGTAGTTAACTTTTTTATCTACCTTGTTCTAGTTAATGTTCAAGATGAGATAGTGCATCAATCTGGGATCCTGGGGAAACTTATTACTTGTGCCTTAAGATTCTTTATGCCCTACCCATAAAACTGAAGCCCATCCTGTGGAGAATTAGGGATAGGTGTGCGGAAGATATCGGGCTGTACGGGTAGAAAGGGCCCTTTCCCTCTGCAGTCGAAGCTGAGTAGCCCCTGCTTGGCATCCGGCCGTATCCAGCCGGATGCGAGCAGAAGGAAATGACGCTGACTGCCCAAGTTGTAAAAACCCCTGTAACCCTTTAATAAACACCATTTGCCATCCACCACGTTGGTGCCTGTGAGCAGATGGACCGAGTGACCCCGGGGTGGGTTGCCATGCCGCTTCTTGGACGAGGTCACCACGCCTAGAAAGGCAACACCATCCCCACAAAACCATGATGTCCCACCCACATTAGAATTTAAGCACTAATGTGTCTTTGTTAACCAAGACATAAATTGGAAATGAACATTTCATTTCTTACCAAAATCAAAAAACAGTAAAAAATAATTGAATTTTAATGAATGTTTCAAGAAAATTTCATCTTCCCTGTGACATCAAGGTAGTAAGGAGATGAAGCTAATTTTCTATAGACATTCCACCCTGAAATACCAGCAGACTTAAATCTAGATTCTTTATGGTGAAGAGTAATGACAGCAAAATATTATGTATGTACCATACAGAACGTTTCAGTAAATAACACATAAAGACTAAACTATAAAACCAGAAAATATTACAGGCAATGAAACCAGCTATGAAAGCTGATTCAGGTAAAATGTTTCATTATCCTCTAGGATCTTTCTATTAGGTCTTTTGTCCCACAGCTCTCAACCATGTCCAATTTAGAGTCTGCTGAGGGTGATTTTAGGCTCTTTGCTACATTTCAAAACTCAGCTTCTCAACAGGGGCCTTCATAGAGATCTGAATAAAGTTCTTCTCTGTACAAGAAAATTCTTGAAAAAAAAATAGCCTAACTTAAAAATGTAATGGAAACAAAACAATATAGGCAAAGCAAGGATCTGATTGTCCCCTACGGTTAATTGATGTTTAAAACTGGCAAAAGAAAAAAAAAATCCTAGTGTCTTTTAAGTAGGACATTTCTCTCTGTGATATGGTAAAATTATTAACCTTTTAGAGTCTTTATTGACATGGATATTAATTTTCTAATTGTACTAATGCTGCTTTAGTGATAGGCTTGGAGTCCTGTGTTGGTAGAAAAATGCCATCTATTATCTAAGAGACTTAATTTAATTGGGGATTATTTTTTCCTCACCCTAAAAATAGCTAAATAAAAAGATGAAAGCTACTAATAAAAGGAAAAAAAAAACCCAACCCAGACTTTCAAAAATTATGTAGTGTTTTAAAGTTATATATATGTATATATATATATATGTATGTATATATATATATATGCACATATACGTATATATACACATACACACATACACACACACACACACACACATATATATATATGAAAGATTTATTTGCCATTTTAATTTGAAATATATAAGCAAGAAGCTTTTCAGTTGACTCTTCTTGGCTTACTTCCTCAGTGTTCCAAATTATATCCAATAAAGAAAGGGGACGATGAGATTTTGCAGTGTCTTCGGGAGAGGGAAATTATAACCTCATTCCTCTTTCTCTCCTCTTAATACCTTAAAGTTTCATCCCCCTGAACTCAGGGAGAACCATTCTGCTGGCTCTCCTGCAAGCTACTAAAAATGTAGCCGGCACTGGCTTCCCAGTGCTCATTCAACGTCTGAAGAAGTAAAGATATGGTAGACAGAGCAAATAAAAAGTAAGACTTGGCAGTTAAGGACCTATAGAAGAGCCACATCGAATTTCACTAGGAAAATTACTTGAATTTTTTGTTAGGAAAAACACCAACTATGTTAAATTAATCCTGGAATTATACCCTCTGTGTATCTGGAACAGTTTTCTTGCACTGAGGCCAAGTGGTGTGGAGCAGTTGTGTATGTGATATTTAATTTTCTAATACAAATTTCTACAATGTCCCCAGTGAGAATTCTCCCTCATTCACGCTGACTATCATACCTTGTCTGAGATCTTTCTTTGCAAGTTTGGTATTTGAGCTGGGTCAAAGTGGGTCAAGGATCATTCCAGCAGTTTAAGAGTACAGAGCAAAGTCCACTGTCTGGAAACATTCCTTGACATTGTTTAATGGAAGACAATCAGCACATCCTGTTGGGCTTTGTTAAAATATTTTTCTTTCTTCTATTTAATAAACATAATTAGGTGAAGTATTAACTTTTCATGTTTCTGTTAAGTAGCAAAGTGCCATTGAATCAATAGGATTCTTGAAACATTGATTTTAATGACATTTCGGATAATAAGAATACTATGTGGAAAAATTTTGTATAATGTTTCTTATAAATAGGGTACAGTAATTTCACGACTATAAGGCGCACCCTTTTGACTAAAATTTTTCCCCAAACCCGGAAGTGCGCCTTATAGTCCGGTGCGCCTTATATGAAGTACAAAGTTGCAACATTTGCCACCCCGGAAGTGCGAGCCGTGAGCAGTGCGGGGAGCCAGCAGTGCCGTGGCAGC
>PYHW01009979.1:9913240-9954965 GCA_013186435.1 Turdus rufiventris
GATCTACAATGTTGCAATTTTTGCTGACTCCCGGGGGGTGCGCCTTATAGTCAGGTGCACCTTATGGTCGTGAATTTACTGTAATTGAATATTTGTTACTGTGTTTTTAGGTAATAAGAATATAGTGTTCTGATTAATTCTTAAAATTTTAAAGTAAAGCTAATGATATGTCAATATTTTACAGAATAGCAATGTTACACTGCTGTCATGCGTAAATATCCATTCTGCAGCACATGAAAAGGATGTCTTTGCAGGTACGATGTAAAAATAATCTCTTTCTATAGGCTGTTACACAAAAGCTTAAGGAAGACAGATTAGTCCAACTGAAACTGAAAAAGAGTCCCTCCAGTGCTGTGATTGGACAATTTGAACAGAAAGCCAATTAGACCTGGAATGAAACACAAGAACAGAGACCAGTATTATCTTTAATTGAAGTTTCTTTTGTATGAATACAGGAAGATACTGAATGAAAAGTATGGGTGTGTAGGAATTCAGAGTTCTTACAGAAGTTAGGCTGGAGTTGATAGCACAGCTCTCTCCACAGTGTGGCTCCACAAGGGCTTCTCACTGCAATTACCCTGCAGCTAGGAATGATGGTGCAAGGCAGAAAATTAGAAATAACCACAGTCTTTGCAGTTATTTTCTGTCTTTTCACAGTGCAAGAACTAAAATTTCAGGTCCTATCAAATGAAACTGATATATTGACAAAGATTTAAAACCTGATTCTTGTCTGTTGTGTTGTTATTCTATTTATGTGCTAACTTTAATGCTGATCACTCAGACCAAGGCCATGTAGTTGAGCAGGAAAGGAACAGTTTAAAAGTTTATTATTTTTAAAAGGAAATATTCTCCATTTATGCTGCCATAGCTCTGCTTGGTGCCTTCTTGTTCAGTGAATAAAAAATCAAACACCTTAGCCACATTTTTCGTTTTTAATTATAAAGTAATACTCCTCACAGTTCTGCTCTTTGCATATCTACACGGCTCAGTACCTGTAAAATTGCCTGCACTGCTTGGTTCTGGTTTTCAGCACCAGCTAAAAAATTAACCTGATTTGGTCAACCTGCTGCAGAGAAAAATAAAACCTGAGTTTAATCTTGTCACCCCAAAGACAGGTGGCATAATGATGGTTATTAGCTGGCCATGCTGGTTTTAATGTAAGTGTAGATCAGCAATTAGGTAGTAAATGCACTTCTGAGTGAGCTGAGTTTCCCTGATAGTCAACTTCTCTTCATGCCGAGGTTGCCACTCTCAGGAGCAGTTTAAGGAGCAGCTCAGATTTGATTTCTCTGAAAAACTGTTAGATAAAAATGATAGAATTTATACAGAATTTATGGATTATTTTTCTTTTTTTTTTTTTTTTTAAATTTACACACACAGCAGTGAGTACATTTGTCATATATATGTGATGGTTTTGCACTGGAGCTAACCAAATTCACTACAAAACCAAAACCATTACAATATGGTACTTAATTTTCTGAATATGTTTTCTGCCCTCTCATCCAGAATTTTCAGTTAAGTTTTCACATCAGTACATGGTTGGCTGGTGCAAAACACTTGCTCCACAGCTCAAAATTTTTGCAATGCTTATTAACGTGATAAAAATGGGAATAAGGCTGCTTCCCAATAAAATTCTATCTTGTTCACACCTGATATAATACAGCGCGCTCTACAGGCTGTTGTAATCTTTGCCAGTGAGGGGCCTGCTCTTCTAGCATCTTAAGGACAGTGGAAAGCAGAGTAATTAACACAGCTGCTTGGCATAGGATCTCTAGAAGTGCAGAGCTTTCATATACTGATTTCACATACACATTACACATATGCATTTCCCTTCACTGCTTATGTAATTTTTTTTTTTACTACTCAAGCCTCAGAGCATACTCAGTGAAAACCATAATTCAGCAGTGGAGATACTTTCCTGTAATATTCACAGTCAAGAATTTCTTTCAGCTTGCATTAAAGAAAGTAGTTCTTTGTGTGAGTTAGAAGGGACTGCGCTCCAATCCACCTACCTCAATTATAATCTGAGCATTTGTAAGTGAAATTAGTCATCTATGGCATTGTAGTGTTCCAGCACACAGATCGCTCAGGGATGTCTCGATGCCTAGGAATAGTTGCTAAATTAATAAATTAATCATGTCTTCAGTTAGCTACTGCAATATATCATTATGAATTTGTGAAGTTTGTATTCCTCTTTCCCTTAATTTAAACACTTTAATTTTCCCCAAGGGCCAAAATATTAAAACAAATACCAAATCACAGAATCATAATTGTCCTATAAATGAAGTAAATGAAAGTTAATTGGAATTTGTTTTCACATAATATCATGCAGTATATACTTAGAAAACACATGATGAGATTCAGAGTGCCTGCTGTGTTAGTTAAAATGGGACTTGAAGAAACTGGCTCTGTTAGAGCAGAAAGTGATGAGAAAATCTAGCTCATATTCACTACACTCCTTCCAGAGTGAAATTTCTTTTGACATCTGCATGCATAAAGGAAGTGTTTCAGAGTGAAAAGCTGGGTGCCAGTTTCCCAGCTAAGGTATGGTAGGATTGCCAGATGAGGCAGAAGGATGTTTAAGATGTGCCTGGTGTCCTCTAGCTTCTGCTACTGCTTTATTTCCTTAGGTAAACCACTGTTTTATCTAAATTATGTTTATATGTAGTATATAGAATCCCACTAGGTCTTGCTTAACCTTTCTTCTGAAGTGTCAGGTGATTCAAACCTGGAATGTCCTACTCAAAAGACCATGCAAAACTGAAAAGGAGGACAGACTGGGAGAGGGCAGAATAGAGGATTTACTAGCTTATGCCAGAGGAAAACTAGGCAAGCAATAAATTGTTTTTGCTATCCAGTGATCAGAATATTCATCTTAAAAGAGGAACCAGGCTCTGGAATCTGTGGGTAATTCAGCTGGGTTTTTTCATTAGGTTGGTTTTGTTTGATTTTCATTTCTCTGGTCCATTTTATTCTGAATTAAAATGCAGGTAGTCTTATCAGCCTCCTTGTTTATGGGGTGAAGTGAGAAGCAGAAATTACCTTGATGCTGTTCAAGCACTGTTCAGCAATTATTAAGACATTGGTGCATTGTCATCACTGTTTTCAGCATGACATGTGCAAGCAAAAGTTCTTTTTAAGTTTGCTTACATTTATAATATAATTTCTAATGATTTCTAATTCTTTATTATTTCTATTATTTATTATAATTATTTATTGTTTCTATTTTTCTATTTTTTAAGATGATCTAAGTTTTAGTGTCTCAGGTTCATCTATATTGGCTATGTTATCTATCCTCCTTTGAATGGTCAAAGTTAATCAAGATATGCCCATTCTAAGTAAATTAACTTTGGTAAATTATTTATGTTTTCTTATTTATGAATTTTCAGGGAATAAAATCATGTGAGCTTTTTTTTTAAGGCTTTGGTTGCTTGCTTGCTTTCTTGCTTTGGAGAGTCTTCTGCCCTATGACAAAACCCAACACCACTGAGATCTGGAGCATGAATCTTAAAACACACTTCTAATGGATAATTCAAATATCTAGATTACAAATATTTGTCAAGCTTTTCGCAATTATTCCAAAGGTTAAGCAGTATTACTGTTAAAATGTTACAGCTTATATTCAATTTTGAGATCTCTGGACAACTTCAATTTATACTCTCTAATTAATTAACAAATATAACTTGCATATATTTCAGAGAAAAATTACTTTTAGATTGGCACTACAAAGGCCTTTATGGACCTTCAGTAAGAATATGGAAATAGAAGTAAGAGATGAAGAAAGAATTTTTTGCCATGTAGCATTTTAGTTCCATCCTTTGTTTTATTTGCCTCTGTAGACTGACCATAACTTTGTATTTTTGGGTTTTATTAAACATTATTTGACATTGTCAATTTCCTGCAACTCTACAGAGAAAACTTCCTTTTTACTATGATATAATTTTTGTTGAAATGTTTATTTGATGTGGAATTGTGTAAGGTATCTTACATTTTTTCTGCTGTCTAAAATAAAGGGTGACTTACACTTTGTCAGAGGAGTGAAAAAAACCTAAATGAATTTTGTCCATCTGGACCAAGTGGCTTTAAATATCATAGAATTATAGAATGGTTTGGTTTGGAAAGGATCTTACAGATCATCTATTTCAATGCCTCTGCTACAGACACTACCAATTATCCCTAGATCAGATTTCTCAAAGCTTCATCCAGCGTGGCCTTCAACATTTCCAGTGATTGAGCATTCACAGCTTCTCTGTGCAACCTGTTCCAATGTCTCACCAACCTCATAAAAAGATTTCTTACTTATTTCTAATTGTGGTGGAATTTTTTTTAATGGTACCCCCTAATTTGATGCTCCCACTAAAACTCCAAACCATGCTGCCACTCCCTTGCTCCTCTCTCCTCTTCCCATTCCCCCTTGTGAAGGGCTGGAAAGAGCACTGGGCGCACAAAAGGGTTGAGATAAGAGCAATTTACTGGAAACAACGATGAGATAAGAAAACAAACAGTAATGCCATCAAAACTAATGAGAGATGGTACAAGAAGAAAGAAACATTGCTGCTCGCCCTGGCACCCCCAGCAATGGACGATAGCCATCCACAGCCATGCCACTCCAGCTCTGAACCAGGGTGCCCAAACTGCTCTGTCTTGTGCTTGACAGGAGGAACCTGGGCTCCCTGGAAGACAGTCCCTTCTCCCTGCCCAGGCAATGTTGTGAGGTGGTATGGAATAACCTCTGTGTCCTAGCTGTACTCCCTCCCATCTACTGTAAAAAATTAACCCTGTCCCAGCTGGAACTGGAACACTTGCCTAAACCTACCCTCTCTCAGTTTTAAACCATTTCTCCTTGCCTTGTCACTATAGACTCTGGTAAAAAGCCTTTCTCTGTCTCTTTTATAAGCACTCATGACACAAAAATTCTTTCTTCATCTTTCCTCTAAACCCCTTCTACAACCAATAAAGTCTCCCCTGAGCCTGTCTTCTACAAGTTGAATAACCTCATCCCTCAACCTTTGTTTACAGGAAAGGTGTTTTATCTCTCTGAATGTTTCTGTGGTCTTTCTCTGGACCTACCCTAACAGGTTACTATCCTGCTAGTGTTGAGGACCTCAGAGCTGGATGCAATACTGCAATACTCCACGTGGGAGGTTCTACTCCCACAAGAACAGAGTAGAGGGTGAGAATCTACTGGCCATTCTGCTTTTGATGCCATCCAGAACACAGCTGTATGGTTACCTCTCTGGGCTGCAACTGAATGTTGCTGTCGGAGGTTCAAGTTTTCATCCATCAAGATCAGGTTGAAAATTCATTAATTCAAATGTAATCTTAAATTTTCCTTACATATTTTTTGATTTATTTGTCTTTCTTTTTTTAGAGGGGAAGGTAAAAACACTTGTGGCCAAGGAAGGCATCAAAAGTTGTGGTGAGTGGGAATTGCAGGAGTGAATATTCTTACTTGAACTTCCTTTCAAATAATTACATTTTATATCAGAGGAACAGGTTGACTTGGAGAGAACAGGAGAGAAGGAGCTGTGTGATGCTAATGTCACTTTGGGGGTTGTGTAAATTTCAGTAAATTTATTTCAGTAATCATAAAAAAATAATAGCAGAATACTTTCATTTTTGTACACATGAGGTGGAGTTACATTTCAGGTCGATAATTTTGAGCCAAGAGGATTGTAACTCACAGACTTGAAAGGCAACCTTTATGTGTTTTTGTTATATTTATTCTAAGCCAGGCCTATTAAATAAGAAACATTTGAAATCAAAGAGAGATGAGAATTTGCTGCTAATCATAAATGAAAAAAGCAAGCACCTCTTTAACAATTTTCTGATCCATTTCTTTTTCCAGATTCCCCAGGAGATTTTGTATATGATGTATTTCTCATACTGAGGAGAGCTATTGGAGTGAGGTTATGTAATACTCAAATAATAAGATTTTATGGGGTATCTCCAGATGTCTGAAATCCTTGTCAGATGAAGAAAGAATTTTTTTGTAATGTAGCATTTTAATTTCATCCTTTGTTTTACTTGCCTCTGTAGACTGACCATAACTTTGTATTTCTGTATTTCCACTAATGTATGTCTCATGTTTTTATTTTTGATTGGTGTGTTTCTCTTGTGTGCTAGAATCATGCACTCTTATGTGTCAATTATAATGGCATTAGCAGGCTTGATTTTTTCTTCTTTTTTTACTGGGCACATGTAGCATTTTAGTGGCTGTATCATTGTACAGATAAATCAAGACTTATCATGTTTCATTTAATATAGAAAGGCATTTCACTGTTAAGGCACATTAAAAAATAGCTCACTATGTTAATTTTCCTCCTGAATGGTAACAGTTGTGTATTTTATTTCAAGTCCAAATATCCAGCATTCTTCTGTTTCCCACCTCTTTCAGTTTCACCTTCAGGCACATTCTAACACCTCAGCCTTGGTGTATCCCTAAATAACATGCACCAAAGCCCTTATTTGCCTCAGGCATCTTGCATTCATCAGTGAGTACAGCTGTGCTGCTTCTTGACTCCACATATGCCTTTCAACACTGCCAACCATGGCTTATACACATCAACAGAAGCAAAACTAATCCTGTCATTGCTCTCATATTAAGTCAGAAAGCTTTAAAGAACATCTTCTGTTGCAATAACTCCTGGACTAAATCAGAGAAATATTTTGGATTCACTTCTGTGAAGCAGAAGCACTTATAAGCACAATGCTGCTAGGTTATTTCAAATACAGAGTTATGTCCCCCAGTTCAATACAGTCTAGTGGAGGAAGTTGTTGAGAGCAGCCCTGAGGAAAAGGAATTGAGAGTACTGGTGGATAAAAGGCTGGACATGATCCAGCAATGTACACTCACATCTCTGAAAGCCAGTCACATCCTGGGTGATATCAAAAGCAGAGTGGCCAAGCAGGTCAAGGGAGGTGATTCTACCAGTCCACTCTGCCCTCATCAGAGCCCACCTCCAGTGCTGTGTTCAGCTCTGAAGCCTTCAGAACAGAAAAGACAGACTTGTTGAAGTGCATCCTTATAGGGGCCACAAAGATGATCCTCTCCAGTGAGGAGAAGTTGAGAGAGTTCAGTCTGGAGAAGAAAATGCTCTTTAAAGTGGAGTCTTTATTACAGCCTTTGAATACTTAAATACTTAAAGGTATCTTATAAGAAAGATGGGCACAAACATTTTAGCAGGGCCTCTTGTGATAGGACAAGGAAGAATGGTTTTAGAAACAGTTTAGAAAAGAGGGTAGTTTTAGACTAGATATAATGACAAATTTTTTTACAATGGGATGATGAATACTGGAACAAGTTGAACAGAATGCTGGTAGATGTTCCATCCCTGGAAACATTCAAGGCTAGGTTGATCGGAGCAACTTGATCTAGTTGAAGATGTCACTCTGGTTGCAGGGGGGTTGACCAAGATGATCATTAAAGGTCTCTTCCAAGCCAAACTATTGTATAGTTTGATACAGACAGGTATGAGGTAGACAGTAAAATGTTAAATAAAGCTAAATGAGGATGTCCTTAGAGCAAGTATGACATTTTATCCAGACAGAACAACCTAGCTTTCTATAGTAATTAATGGTCTGTGTTCATATGTTTGGAAAAAATAATCACTGACCCATTGTGAGGATGAAATTTTGTACATTATCCTTATATATAGTGAACTATCTAGGCTGGGTTTTGATTATTGTAACTTCTACTGGTTAAAAAAATCACTCTGGCATACAACCAATATCTGCAGTAAAATTTTAGATTAAACATGAATGATAATGGGAGAGCTTGTCATTTTCCTACTTCCCTCCACTGAACATGTCTGGCAAATTTTTAATACAGTTTGCAACCCTAGTGGCACTGTTGATTCCTTGCCACTTCTTGTTACCTATGGGTGAAGAGCCAGAAACAAAGCAGACCATTTTGGAAATCAAATGACTTAATGAACTCATGTCAGATCTTTCCTTTAAATGGTATTTGCAATTTCTGTCATGAACATGCTAATTTCCTTTGTGTCAGTAAACCTCTGCTGAGTTTAATTCCACCAACATTCTTTAACTTTTGCTGAACTAACCAGCCTACCTGCTCTCCTAAAGCCCCCAAATTCAATGCATTCATTTCTTCCTCTAGTAACTTATTAAATAGTGAGTACATATTTAAATGGTGTTTTTCTTGTTTTTAAAGTTTCACAGTTGACTCCCTGAAGTTATTAAAACAAAAACCATTCTGTGAGACTGAGATATTTTTTGGCTTTCTGTAACATCACTGCTGTCCATCTTCAGAAGAGATGTTTTCTCAGTGTGTGGACAGATAGAGTTTGAGAAATGAGTACTTCCCCAGACTTTGTAGCTTGGTCATACGGACACAGAGGTCTATGGTAGATGGCAGAACTGAATCTGTATTTTTCATTGTCTGATAGGTAGGCATTTTGCGTGCTTTTTTCAGATCTGAGCTTCCCAACGATGTTATTTAATGTTCATAAACTTTTACCATGTAGAATAAATGGAGAACAGGACTCCAGTAAGGTAAGCATAGGTAAAATTTGGGAGTCCCGTGAGTGTATTGTTGGTGGACTTGGCAGTGTTACTTTTATTGTTGGACTTAAAGACTTTTACCAACCTTAATGATTCTATGATTCTATGATCTAAACAAAGAAACAAGTAGAAATGATGAGAAATATATAAAATAAAACAAAACCATAAACTGAATGATATCTTAATGATGTCACATTAATTCCTCAAGGAATTTGGCTGAGGGAATGGTGAAAGGGGGAATAAGAGGAAATTATTTTAGATGGACAAAAAGAGACAGACATCAAATCTGGGAGAGAAGGCAAACAGAAATAAAGTTAATCTGACAAATTATTGAGAAAGTTTGGAAAAAGATAGAAGACAGTCTGGAAAGATTGGAAGGTAGAAGGAATTAAACAAGACATGTAACTTTTAATGTAAAAACTAGAAAAAAGTGATGTGCTACTTATTGGAACAGAAATACTCTCATGGTACTCTGAGACTGTACTACTGTGATAATTGTGTTCGGTAATTATTCTGAAGAGTGTCAGATCAAGTAGAACCACAAGTTCATCCTTAAGCTGATCATGTGTCATGGTATTTATGCTCTGTCTGTATTGGAGCACAGTAGACACACACCATGGCAGGAGAGCTATCCCACAGCCCTTGGCATCACAACACCACAAGCCTCCCTAGAACATACCTTGCTCTAACTCATTCTCCTGTTGCACACTTTATGGCCCAAACAGAAAAATATTTATGTAAAAGTAGGCAAGAACATTATGTGTGTCTGCGGCTTTTAGGATCCAGCACTCTTACTTGTCCTGGCTGGAATAGGGACAGTGCCACAGGATCATTCACTTGCTATGACATGGGTTAAAGTGACCATGTTGCCCTAGGGGCACTTCAGAATCAAGGTCTTCATTCTTATCCTAATGTTGAGGTCCTGAATGGTTGCTTTATTCAGATTGTGTCTTGCTATTTTTCTTCCTAGGTATTGGCTAGGATGATGGCTGTGCCAGTCTTTAGTGCTGTCAAGTGCAAGCAAACTCAGAAGGACTCGGGCATAGCTTCCTAGTATACACATTTCTCTGAAGGACATTTATGATATAACAATTCCTTGGGGAAGACATGGATGTCCCTTGATAGTGTGACACAGTAGGTCCAAGAAAATCCCAAAGAACTTAGATGAGTTGATAAGGCCCTGTAATCAAATTCTGCAGAGTATTTCAAGATAAAAAGCAGGAAAATTGGGTACTTAATAATGCTGCTAGGGGATCAAATGAAAGGAAGATAATTTTCCTGCTGTCATAGGTTGTTATGAGCAGTTAATAGTCCAAGTAGTTCAAATATTTGCTATTCAAATAATCCTCTAGCAAGTGGATAGGCATTTGTGCTTTACAGAGCAGCTATTTTGTAGTATTCTGACCATGTTTTAATCTAAAAGTTGTTCACTGTAGAATGGCCTGAAGGATGTTTCAACTACCATCAGATGGGAGCTGTCCAGAATACCTCTGTGCCAGAAAACAGATTATTAGAGAGGGCTCCCGTGGACATGCCACAAATAGCACTGTGAGGTTAATGGTAAGTGGGTTGGGTTGACCCTGGTGGAATGTCAGGTCCCCACCAAGCCACTCATCATTCCCTCCCTCGGGGGAACCAAACACAACAAAATGCTTGTGGATCAAGATAAGGACAGGGAGATCACTCAGCACTTGCCATCACAGGCAGAAGAAGCTTGACTTGAGGGAATTATTTTCACTTTTTGCCAGTCAAATCAAGGTAGAATAACGATGAATAAGAAATCTTAAAACACTTTCTTCCTTCATCTCACTTTTTCCTTGACTCAACCTAACTCCTGACTTGTTTTTCCCCTTCCATTAAACAGTCCAGGCGGATGGGGAATGGCAGTTGTTGACCAGGTCATTGTTCTGTCAGTTTCTTTGATGTTGTTTTGAGAGTGTAATCAGAAAGGATAGAGGTAAAGAGAACTTGTTAACCCAGCAGAGGTGATCCAACAGCATGTGACCCTACCTGCATGCTGTGAGAACAATGAGAACTGAAATGATGGAGGAAAAAGCTGAGAGTGTCAATTGGGGCAGCTGTGTCTGTTCTGTACACCAAGGCTCTTTGCCATTGATTCAGTGCTGCTTCAGGGCTTCTGACAGCTTGGTTTTGCAAAAGCCAGTGCCAAGTACAGAAAGAAGGACATACTGCATTGTACTACTGAAAGAATTCAGTTCTGTGAAGTCTGTAAAAAACATCGATCTATTGAATATTCAAAAGTGTAGGGGGAATCTCTGTTGAGATAATTATGATGTTTGTTGTTCCCTAAGCAGCAAAACTATTGCAATACTTAGTTTACAGATTTTTTTGCTTTGGATTTATATCTATATCCCAGCATGGCAATTAGGTGTTCCTATTACTGGTGTTTCCTAACTGTTACTCTCCTAACACTTTAAAAGCCACTCCTCATATTTCTCTTCAATCTTGTTCCTGACAGATTACTTTTAGGCTCTCACTGCAGACTTCTGGTTGCCAAGAGAAGAAAAAAAAAATCCCTCTGCTTGAATCACAAGAAAACACTTATTTTGTGCAACTATCTGTCTTTCTCAAAAATCTCTGACTAGAGACAGACATGCTTATTTCTTTTTAGTGAGAGGCCTGTTTCTCTTTATTGACTCTAAGGGCACTCTAGGTCACCATCTTAGATTTTAATGTATTGTTTCAGATTTTTAAATTTGGTGAGATGAAGCCCACTGTGGGTTAGGAATGTAGATGTTGTTTGCTAAATGCATTTTCTTTCATTAATTTTTGAACATCTTGCTGTCTGGTGGAATCCTTTGGAGCTCTACCAAGCAAGTAGCCACCTCATGTCTTAGAATCTGCTGTGGGCCTGTTTATGGCTAAGCTTAGGAAGTGCAGCTGGACCATCCAGGCACAGATTTTTAAGGAGATGAGGGAAGTGTTGTATAATTTCAGTTCTGTCAGGTGGCATTTTTATAGTTTTTAATAATAGCTATGGTAATTTTAATAAAGTCCCTTTAACAATGGAATAACAAGAAACTTGAAACAAGTGTTTCTTAATGGGATTTTCAAATTAGAAGCATAGAAATATCACAGAGTGTGAAAGAGTGTTGTAAACTACATGAAACAAATGAAAAATTACTGTGTGTTTCAGATGAATAATCTCTAATGAAGGGACTATTTCTATTTGTCTGACTGGATGAATAAGGTGGTAGAAGTCTAGTTGCCAGATATAATTTTACCTGACACTTGTATTTTGTTATAAAATTACCACTGTGGAGACCAGCTCCCTGTCTGCCAGCCAGATTTTTTTAAAGTTAAATTGAAGTGACTGACTCTGTTGCAGATAGCTGTAGGCTGCATTTCTGCTTCCTACTAAAGGACTGAGAAGAAGAGCTCTACCATGGCAAAGCAGCAGATTGATTACACTGGCAAAGCAGTAAATAGATTTTCATTTGTATTTGGGCCATTCTTTCTCAAGTGACTTGAAAGAGTTCATCTGAAATTCAACTTTATTTGATTCTGTAGTTTCTCCAGCTAAAATTGCTGGCTGGAATGAGCAACATTTTATAACATTATTTAAATCAAGTAATCACTTTCCCCCCCGCCACCGTATTTTTGACCTGGAGATGAAAGAACAACTTACAAATACCAGCAAGTTGTTTACATCTGCATTTAATATGAAGTAAAGTGGAGTGAAGGAAGATTTGTGCTCATTAGTTCTGTTGCTATTATTGACCACAAATTCCAATGCACCTATGATCAAATAGATTTTTAATGATAAGACTTGCTTGTAATTTTGGCTCCAAGTGTAATGCACTCTCTTATTAACTATGGTATTGATCTATTGATCTATTGCAGTAGGAAGTGGAGTATTTTCATTGGAATGATATATGTCTGGTTTTGACTGCCATGGCTACACTGAAGTCAGAATAACTGATCCAGCAGAGGATGTGCACATTGACTTTCATAGGCACTGAAAAAGGACAGACTCTGCTGCTGATAACAAGCAAGTGGCCTCATGTGGACAATATTAACTGAGATGTCATGTTGGTACTTAGTGATTCAAAATGCTCACAGTCTTTATCTCAACTGTTCCAAATTTCAGATGCTTTGAAGAATCTTTCCACAAAGTTTTTATATCAGAGTGGGCCTGGTAATGTGTAAAAATGCTCAAGTCTATCCATAAATTCAGAACAACTGTGTTAGCAAGCAGATAATCTAATCTACATAAATTTCTGTGCAATTAAATATTTTCTTGAAGCTCTTCCTTCTGCAGTGTAGTAAAAAATTATGGATTTTCATGTTATTATTCCTTGGTATATCAATTATAGAATAATAATAATGCTTAGCATAGTATCAATAATTTTTCTGGTAATACTTATTAACTCACAATCATCTCTTGTTCTTGGATTGCTCCTAAGGGTGAATGACTGAGTACTGGTATATACTGGCTTCACCACAGCTCCCTAAAACCTCAAGGATAATTCTATGTAGAAAGAGAACCTGGGTATAGCACATGTGGTTGACTGTTGACATTGCGTTGCTGCTGTCCCAATAGGCATCACACTTTCTAGCTCCTGAAAAATAGCTTTTCTCTCTTGAAAGAACAATATGTTTTTTTAAAAGAGGAACTGGAGAAAAACTGTACTTGGCTTTTCACAGTGCCAATTAAAAAATAGCATATAAACAAAAGGAAATAGATGCAATAAATAATCAAAATAATGTCTTTGGTAGAATTTGCTACCTTAGACAAAATTTAGATAAAATGACATATAAGTGAACTCTTGTGGGATAAATACTACAAAATCACACTACAAAATTTCTCTGATAGGGAAGATAGAGACCACTGTGGAGATGGTAGAAGCTATCTCATTATGAAATAACAGATAAAGGAAAAATTGTAAAGATGTTGTTGGGCTGGGCATTGTAATCATAAATAGAAACAGAAAATGCAAATTATCAGTATGCATTAGAAGTTGGGAGGCTCAAATTAATAACTTTGAGAGATAATATAGTCCAAGATGTAGAGGGGAGATTCCTGGAAGTGTAGTGTGAGAAAAAACCTGGAGGCAATTGAGGTATAGGTCCAAGGAACAGCAATGTTTATAGGCATTAGAATATGGTGAAAATTTCCTTTCTTTAGGACTTCAGGTAAGTATTGTGACATATTCATGTAGTGCAATATCTGTATTACTAAATATATCTCAAGGCACCAAATAACCATAAAATACAGACGGACTCAAGAATGTTCAGTGATGGGCAATAGCAGCAGTGAGGAACCAGTTTATGGGAAAGGCTAAGTGCTAAAGCTTGGCAAAGAGTGGCCAGCAGGGAATGTGCTGACAGACTGGTACTGAAGGGTGCAGTCAACCAGGAGCACAGTCAAATTTTATAGCTTAATAAAGAGAGGAGTAAAAAGAAGCAGAGGGATGAAATTATGAAAGGAAATATCAAAAGAGTTCCTGACAGATTTATTTTCTTTGAGTATGATCTCACAAAAGAAGCAATAGAAGCTCTATAACAAAGAAATTTTAAATGAAAGTGAAAAAACCTGCTAGTGTATAGAAAATGGAGAACAGTCTGGTAAAGATGCAGACTGAATGGTTTGAGAGTCCCATAATTCATATTTATATCCTAAATTACACTGGCATAAATAAGTGACTCTTGTGTGTCAGTCTGCAAAATTACCTCTGTAAAGCAAGCTAATCAGATACTATCAAAATGAATCTTCTATTTAAAACAAAGTGGTTTTGTTAGGAATTTGACAGCTTTCTATTACCTTCTATGTTTTTACTGTCATAAAAACAACTCTGAGTTCCTGGGGCAGAAACGTGTCTACCTCAAAGATTCTGTTTCTGCACATGAAATATCCTCACCTTTCCACTGTTTCAGATATTTCATACTTTTTTTTTAGATAGAATGTCTGATCTGTAAAAAATTTAGCTCAGAGTTTACAAAATCTATAGTGTGATTATTTAAATGAATTCTTTTTCATCACTTTTCCACGATAGAACTGTCATGTGCAAAGCATCTGATTCTGAGTCATAAAGATGTACTTTGCAAAATAAAAACACGGTTCTGAAGGAGGATTTGCTGAGCCATCAAATCCAGTCCACTTCCCATAATTGAAAAAAACATTTAAAAAGATACTTTGCTCAGGAAAATGACCAAAATAACTTTTTAAGGCTCTCTACTTACCAGTCACAAAATGCTTTCCAAAAATCTAAGACAGACTTCTGCTCTGTGCAACACCTGGATAGGAAAAATAGTGGTAGGAATGGAGAAGGCAGCAGCAGAGCACACCCAGTGCGAAGCAGTTACTGAGGTTTCATTAGATTTGTGTGAGGGGAGTACAATAATTTCACTTTGCAGTTCTAATTATTCTTTGATAACAAAAATTTCAGATATCCATAATTTAGACAGGAATGCATTTTACTTCAGCTAGCAAAGCTAATATCTTTCTTTCACAATACCTTTCATATATTTCATTATTTTTCAAACAATGCTGTATCTTGCTTTTAGATAGAAAACTATCTGAACTATCCGAAATCACAAACAGCAGTTCAAAACTATTTCCAGGAAAAAAATTCTGTAATCTTGGATCAGTTTTCAAGCACTTTCAATTTGTGTAGTCTCTCAGGGACAGAAAAGGTGTAATGGTATTGCAATAAATTTATATCAAGTGAGGATGAGCTTCAAGTCTGGCAGTCTCTGTGCATTGATTATGTTGCCTCACCTAACGACAGCTCTCCCACTCTCTCCAGTGTGTTTAGTCTCCAAGGAAGGATGCAAAAACATGTGCTGTCTGCTACATTTAATCTGTGAACACAGCACCATAATGTTGAGGGCTGCACATGGATTCTTAATTGTGCAGCAGAATTAAGGAGGAAACACATGAAGAAAATTCTATGTCCTTTAGTATTTTAAAAAATAATTGAGATACTTACATAGCAGCCAGAATATTCCAGCATGTGTGTTAATTGGCTGAAATAGTCAAAACAGATATTGATCCTGAAAACATCCCACTTTACCCATTATGCATGTTAAAGCATTTGTTAAGTAGGAAGGCAGATGTTAATTGGTTATGAAAAATTCTTAGCAACTTGTCTGGGTCTGTGTTTGACTATTGCTTGAAGAAATAGATCAACTTGCTTTTCTTGCTGCAGCTAATTACAACATAAAGTTCTTAAGCAAAGTGTAGAAAACAAACAAATCTTATCACTCAGTTTTATTTCACCTTCTAAGAACATTAAATCTTTCTGAAGACATTTATTTTTGAGTTCTAGAAGTTCCCTTAATAAAATATACAAAAAGATATGCAAAGTCATATTTGCAGAATAAAATGAGGCCTTCTTTGGAATGATGGGTCTATAATATTTCAAAAGTAAGCACAAATATAGACCACTCTTAGGATAGTGAATTACGATCAGTTTTGTGTATTATTCCACAGTATACCTGTGGCAGGTGATGAGATTTCATAACAGCAATAATAATAAAAAAAATTGACAAAGGTAAAGAGGGCAGTGGACAAAACTGTATCTTCCAGCTCATCACCTGTAGAGACATGGCTTGATTGTACTAGAGTTCTTGACACTGAAATATATGGCATACTCCAGGGTATGATCTCTATCAAGCATTTTTATGTTACTAGAATAGAAATATTTCAAATTAGAACTATGAGACTCTTCTTCCCCTATACTATCACAACCTTCCCGTTATAGTTATCTGCAGTAAATCCTAAAAGTGAATGGTAGTGCTGTAGGAAAGCAATTTATCCAGCGATAATGTCCCATCAAGCACAATTGGTTGGCAGCTCTTACGCTATTATTTCAAGGACAGCAAGTTGCCTTTTTCCTGAAGTGAATGGCATCCAGCCAGGTGCTGTCTGAGACTGAAAAACTACAAATTGGTGTACTGTTTTCTTTCTCTCTCTATTCTGACCTAGTTAGGAAGAGATGTGGGGAGCAAGCACAGCAGGAACGTGAAGTGCAAGGAGTGAGCATCTGAGTGAACATGGTGCTCAACTCAGCAGAAATCTGGTGGGACTGGGTGACAAAAGGGATAAGAAAATGGGGCATGAAGCCATTTAGGCTGATTAATTGGGTCTGTAGGCATTAATGAATTGCCAAGTGATGGCTGTTCCTTGACTACTGTCAAATAATCTGTTGGACTTGGTAACACTTTTCTTTGTACAATTAACTAGCAGGAGGTTTAAAAACAATGGCTGAATTCGCACTAACATTGGATAAAAATAAAATGGTTTTGGAGAGTGACATAATTATTAGAATTGGGTTAGTACAAATTGCCTTTCAGCTGAGTGGCACATACTGGTGCTAGGGGAAAGTGCAATACTCAGAGAGGAAGGAAGGCAGTGAGATAGGTCCTTTGACTGCTATCTTAATTTTGATTAGCAAATTAATGAATGGACATTGATTATTCGTCTTTTACAGTATTCTGAAAATGCAAGTCATGCAGGAATATCAATACTACAAAGCAAACAAATAAACAAAAAAAGTAGGAATCGAGTATACCTAAGAATCCTTCAAATATTCCCCCAGATACTTTGTATTTTTAATTCAGGCCATCTTCTGCCTATAGCATGGCACTGTAGGGGTGGATTAGAGGGCATAAATCAATCCCTACCTGAAATGTTAGAAAGCTGCTCTGTTGGACAACACGTACCACTTTTCAAGGAGACTAGCTGTGTGTCTTGCTCCCATTTTCAATGGCTGCTGCACATGAAAGCTAGGCTGTCTGACCCCAAAACAAGAAAAGTTTATTCTTTCTCTCCTTGTGACATTTATAACATATATTAAAAAATCTATCCAAATAACTCTGCAGAAGACTTTCTGTTTGCTGTCATGGAGATTTAATGGGTTATTCTGGTGTAGACAGCTAAATATCAAAGTTTAACTTGGGATATGTTGGTAGCTGAGAATCTGTGACAGAAGTGTCTCTAATCATGGCACCAGTTCAAACCAACAAATCCAAAATGTGTGCAAGATATACTCTACTTTGTGATCCTCAGTGACCAGCATGCCAGCTTTTATACCATACATATCTGTACTGTCTTAAAACATATTAGTAAAAATATTTGAAACAGTGCACCTCTTCACTAATGACACTTTTCAAGTTTAAATCCTATTTCTGTTGTTCCATAAGCTCAAATGACTTCCATTATACTTTAAAAAGCCATCCTATTAGCCAATTTCCTCGTGTCAAAATAAAAAAAATCAAGTTATATGAAATAATCTGTTCAATTTGAAGACCATTAATTAGTAAAGTGATTAACTTATAGATAAATACTTGTGTATATCTGTATAATTGTTTATGAATTTTAACATATGATGACTTGATATTTTTAAACTAAGTCACAAAAACATCTAGCATACTGGAAAACCTCTAAATAGCAAATTGAAAAAGGCACAGTCTGTTAGGATATCACATTTCTGCAGTGAATTTAAATTCACTCACCAGAAGGTGCCAGTCTTGGTCCATAAACCCAAGACTGTAGTAATTGCATTTCAGTAAATTCTATTATAAGGGTTTCAGTGAAAATGAAAAGCACAGAGTTCTAGTGTCAAAGAAGGCAGCAGCTTATGAACTCTGAAGGCAGAACACAAAACAAATTCTAGACCAAACATAATACTTTACATTAACATAAATGTAATAACAAATGTATGAAAAAGATTAATCATCCTTCACTGATTTTCACACTGGTGTACAAATAATATGGTCTTCATGAAGGAAGGGACAGGGAAAATGGTAGGTTGTGCTTATAGAAGGCCTTTCTTTCTTCAGCCTATGTGTACTTGCTTTCCGTTTTTAATATTTTATTTTTATGTTTTGACTGTTGTGGAATAAGCATGGATCATTGGAGCTAAGAGGTTTTAGACTGTGAAATATTGAGTTTTATTTGTTGAAATTGATTTAATTCTTTGACCATGTCACCAGAGACATTTGTCCAACTACCCTCAGCAATGTGTGCAAAGCGACTTTTCTTCAAAATGCTGCAGATCCTTCTCTTATTTTAAACAAAATCAAAGAATAAGCCTGAAACCTGGAAGGTCATATTGTGTTGCTCTTGCCCACTACTTTTACAGAGATCATGCAAATACAGTAATCATAATGTTTTATATTAACATAGCTTTGAGAGCAATTGTTTACTTTGCCACATCCTGCTTTTGCAGGATTGACTTCTTCCTTGTACAAATTTTTTCCCTTTCAATGCATCACAAGAGAGCAATCTGCTCAATGCTTGCATCTCTGGGTTGTTCCTTGCCCTGCTGCTTCAGTCTGACTGCTGTGCTATCCTGGTGAGGCATGAAGTGAAAGTATCTAGATACACAGACAGGTGCCTGAGATTTCCTGTGTTTGGAGTCTATCACACAGGCTGTCATAGAGTCTGACAGAGGCTGAGAGCTGCAACATGGAGTACAGCTTCATCCTGAATTTATGCCAGTAATTAGACTATCACAAGTACCATTGTGTCACACACGTCATTTCTCTGATAAAGAAATGGGAGAACAAGAGCTGTGAAGAGGAGAAAAAAAATTATGTTCAGCCTGTTTTATCAGAAATACTGAATAAACCATGACAAAATGGATCCATTTCTGTTCTTCAGCAGTTAATTTAATTAGATGCTGTGAAAACAGTTTGTAAATATTAACACCACCCCCTCCCAAAAAATTCAAATACCTATCAGAATTCTCAAAAGCAGAACCAATGGAAGCTGGGTGGGAAAAATAGTTTAATTTGAGAATAACAGAACAATATAATTATGAAAGAAAGACATTTTCTCACATTCCTTTGTGAAATCAAGTAGTTAAATATTTTCCAGATAAATATCTTGTGTAAGGTTATTTCACAACTTTGCTATAAGACATTTAAGAGCCATAGAGGGCACTTTGTTAGTGCTGAACTATTCACCTTAGAATGTTTTTAAGAAGCATAAAATGACTGAAGGGGACCTCCCAAACAAGACATAAAACCTGAAGTCCACAGCAATTAGATTTCTGAAAGGATTTTTACAGTGACCTAAAAAACTGCATCCTATTATTTTCCCTCTATTTCCTATGTAAATGCACAGATGCACCAGTGCAAAACCCTATATCTTTCTGTTAGTTTATCCCAATTACTTTTGATGAATATCCTCTGGCAAATTTTAGCTAAACTTGATAGAGTAGAAGAGGTCCCAAAATCCCCAGACATTTCATGTTAGTAGCTGTCTAGGTAAGGAAGATCACTTGAAAAAAGCCAAAGTACATGCATGTCTTGCTTGGTACCAGAGAACCATTTTTTTAGGCAAGAGGTTTTTCCTACATGGTTATGCCAGAGTCAATAATGCCCATTTTCTCACTAGAGGTTTTCCTTTAGTTGAGGTAGTCAGGATGGCTCTCACCTCTGAAGAATCTTGGATGTCTAATAAGAAGTGAGTTTCAACAGCAACTGTATTAAAATTCACTTACAAAATAAATCAAGCATGAAACACAAATCCATAGGAACCTAAGCTTCATTAATTCCACTTTCAATAGAACTATTTGTTTACTTACCATGATTTCCCTAGTTTCCCTGAAACTGCACACTGGGGTTCTTTTCCTCTACTTCTTGAAGCTTTAGTACATTTATTCAAAATTTTTATAGATCCTGCAAATTTTGCAGAAATAAAGAATCTGCAAATTAGTATTTTTGCTTTCCTAATGATTTTAATAGGACAATTCAGGAAGGAAGATACTCCTCATTACTGGACTAGAGGTGGGCTTCATCACTTCAAATTTTGTGCATTTACAGTGGAAACATCTACATTCGAGCTAATTATAGAAACTCCCTTTATAGTCACTGGAAACAAATAAGTATTTCCAAACTGTGATTCATCTCCTCCCAAGGTTGATATCTAAAATAGGGCAGATGAATCACTCTAGAAGCACTCTTATACTCTTCTGACTATAAGGGAATTTGGACAACTGTCTCACATACAGATTTCTGCTGTTGCAGAAGTCTAAAGTTAGGTGATATGATACAATTTTACACATCTAATGCTGATCCACAGTGTGCCAGTATTAGGTGTCCCTAATCTGGAAGTAATGGCATAGAGTAATTCGTTCTCATAGGTACCTTTTTAAAGAGAAGTTTAACTATAAACGTTAGCGATTAAAGAAACAGCAGTTTTTCTGTTGGGATGGTAAAATAATTCTCCTACATGAAGTGCATGGTGTATTATGGCATTCCTGACCTGAAGGAATAATTAGTTAATTGGGCATTTGATTTTTTTCCTTGCATTTTTCCTATAAATTAACGTTCACTGTCTAGAGAGGAACAGAGATTCCTGTATAAACTACTACCTAAGCATAATTTTTAGTCCATCAAGAAAAGTACTAAAAATATCTTTAAATGCCACTGGAAGTCAGGGAAAGAGCCTGATTCAAAATGCTTAAGGTCCAGCAAAAAATTGTAAACTGCTATATTCCATTTAACTCTCTAAGTACCTATTTCATATCAGTAAGCAGGCAGATGGCTTTGTTCTCTTTCTACCACACATTTCATTTTCTGTTTTTATTTACCATGCTTTTTGACTTATGCTTAAAAGGCTTAATTAATGCAAAGCATTGAATGTATTTTAAAGTCCACTCATCAGTAAATTTTTATATATTTTGACTTTATTTTCTGCGGTTATTTTTCATTTACTCATCTTTTATATATTTAGACTACTTTTTCTTTTTATTTCTGATACGTTACAGAGCATGCCCCAGCTTTAAAGAAATTTGAATATGATGAGGACTATAAAATGTCAGGTATTGGAGATAATATTCACACAGGTATTCTTGCTTCTCTTTGCCAAATGTAGCTTGGAGAAGGGGATGTGACAGCATCATACAGAATAACTCCATGTCATAATAATGTATCAATGCACCTTTGGTCCTTTATCATTAATGAAAAAGGCATATTTCACAAAAATCTTCATTCAACCTGATTATAAAAATCCCTGAATCTCCCTCATTTAACCTGCCAGATTCACGTGGATTGAGAGTGTGTTTGCAGGCAGGAAACAAAGTCTGTGTCTTACATGAAGAATAAAACACAACACTAAGCATGACTCTGTAACAAAATAAATAGGAGCAGAAAAAAGAAAAAAAGGCAGATGTGTGAACATCTCATTAGGACACTATCCTTCTAACACCCTGGCTAAACATATTAACCTGCATAACATTGTGCACAATCCTATTGACAGGCATACACCTCCTGCATCATTATAATTTTGAATAATTCCACTGCAAAACAAATTAACTTACTCTAGAAAAGTGTAGCAATAGAACCCGATACTGCAGTAGTTTTACCCCATTTAGTCTCAGTACAGAGGATGACACTCTCATGTTCACACATTCTAAGAGTGTAATGGGGCCAAGGTCAGGGTTCCTGTGAGACTGTGGTACTACTGCTGATTGCAGTCAGGTCCAGATTCTGTCACTGGGCTTGCAAGAGGAGCACCCCATGCTGTGGCAAGCAATCATATGAGGCATATTCACTGATTAGGACCTAGAGATTTCACAAAGGTGATATTCTCAGTCTTTCAGGTGGAAAACACTGTATCTATTGCTTGTACTTAATGTACAGGTACAGGAAAAAGAAAAGCCTGAAATTTTCCTACTGACACATTCATCCTTTTCCACTGCATGTCAGATTTACTTAACGTTAGTTGCTGCCAGATCCAAGAGAATGATAGAAGTGAAGCTTCTGCTACGAGTCCCCAGGTCCACCCAGCAGCAAGGCTGAGCATGTTCCCAGCAGGCACACATGCACACTGTGTGCATGCACATATACACACAGCTGGCAGCACAGACCAAAACAGACAGAAAATGCAGCTCTCATGGTCACACACAGTGTGAAAGGATTGATCCCTCTTACTCTGGCTGAGCAAGATGAAGGCTCATTAATGAAAAAATATATATAAACATGTACAGTGGGGATCCCTCCAGGACTAGACTCAGACATTCTGCCCAGTGTCAATCCCTGGATTCCAGTTTTCCCAGTGGGGCACTCGCACATAGAAACTCTCAACGATGCAACCCCACTTTGGCTGCTGGGAGAGACTTCTGCACACAGCAGAACAGGCACAGACACACACATGGCAGCTGGGCTCAAAACCTGGGGCTTCCCCAGCAGGAATGCTCTAGCCACCCCTGCCTCATGCACACACACCCAAATGGTCTCACAATCAATTCCCAGACTGCACAGACTCTCTGGAAGCTGACTGAAATAATCCTGACTGACTCCAATAGTCAGCCCACAGACCCTCTGGTCTCTCCAGGATCCATCTTAGATATCTGACTCTAAAGCTCTTTCTCTACTCACTGGCTAGTCCTGCTTGATGTTCACTGCCCAGCACATGCAGACTCCCGTTTGTTGCACTCAGACCCCAAAAACACATGCACACAGAAGAGATTTAGAAATGCAATTAAATTAATGAATTAATGAAATTTAATGACAAGACAGGACAGACCATGCTGCTCAGGCACAGGACATGGCCAGACCAGCATGCTGACCAGCCAGCTGTTTACAGGAAGCTGACACCTTTTAAGTCCTGTTGTCTCACACTTTCTCTGTTCCATTTGATTTCAATTTCTCCCTTTCTCCACTTTTGATTTCTTCCATAATAAGTCTTGCACAACCCCAGGCTGCTCTTCTTCTGCATCTAACAGTGATCCACATCCTGCAAGACCTATGGTGATGGTGCTCACCAAGATATCCCTGGGAGGAGGAGGGGCCAGGGCAGGGGCTCAAGTTTCTGGCTGGGGCACTGGGGTTCCCCTGGTGCCCTGTGCCTCTGCCTTCCTCTGTGTGCATGGGAGATGAGCTTTATGTGCCTTAACAATATAAGATATAGCATCTTTAAAAAACATTCAGATAAAAACTACACTCCAGAGGTGTCAGAGTAGGATTTATCTACATTTCTTTGATTTTTCATCATCTCTTCTCTAGTTGACAGATATAGCAATGACATGAAAGCCATGAGCAGCATTTCAAACCATAAAGCACCCCAAAACACTGATAACTAAGGTACTCTAGCCCCACAAAAACAAGTTTCCTATCTATTTTACTTGAGTTGGTAGGTGCCACTACTTACTGTGCTTCACATGCTTGCAGTGGTGCAGGATCTGTTGCTTGGCTATTGGTTTCACTTCACTCACATTTCTTGTAAGGGCTGGGTTCACATCACGTAAAAAAAGCATAGTATTAGACACAGATGGATACTTTCTGAAGTACAGAACAGACAGTCTTTGCCAGCAAAAAGTACCATTCCTGAAAGCTGTGTGACATCCAAAGCCATGATTACAGATTGACAAATCCTCAGAAGAAAGAGAAGAATGTCAGGTGTCTGTCTTCATCTAAGGCTAGGTTGTAGTCTAGGAGAAAAATAACCAATACTCTTAGACTGATAGTGAAATAGGAAAACAAAGAATTACAAAAGGGAAAGGTCAGTTTTTGCATGAGCATTAAACTGAAGGTCTGTGTCACTCTCCATTCAGCCTGCACTCTAACCTTGCAGAAGGTTAACCCGGATATTTTTTATGTTCAGGTTTCACAGTTCAGTGTTGAATATTTGGGATCAAAGGAACACACCACCAAACTGAGTTAATCAAAGTAAAACACATTTAGAATTTTAAAAACGCAATCAGAAGAGAAAGAGCTAACCTATATGTGAATATCCATGACTATTGCAATTTTTCTTAGAAACTGTTCTAGATGCCATCACATGCTGCCCCTTATAAATAAATTTATTCTCTATTTTCATAATTAAAATCAATCTAATAATTAAGAATGAGTAGAGATAGTCTGCTGGCATACATTCTAAGATCGGTCAGCAGATATATCTATTTTGATGATGTTGCCTTTACATTTAATATGAAGAGTAGTTTAAGCTGATAAAAATATGTCATAATTACTTTCAAAATTACAATGTTTCTTTAAGACCAGATGCACCAAGATCTTCACTGCAAAGGTGATTACTTAAGCCAGTGAATGCTTTCAAATTTGTAATAGGTCAGGTAAAATTGTTTGAACATTAAACATTTATCCATAATAGCTTAAAAATAGCAGTGTAAATTATACTGATTATAAGATACAGACCTTTAAGTTAACAGAAGCATAACATGAGAAATTCATGCCTTGAAGGACATTATGCAGATAGGAATTGATGGATGGGACTGTACACAGACTTTTCTGATGGCTGAGCCTGGGGGCATGCTGTGCCACTCACACATGTGTACAGCACTAAGCTGCTGCCAGAGATTCTATTTCTGCTGACTGCTTTCCTTTTCATCTGTTGCAAATGACATATTTCAGGCTGCCTTTCACTCCAGGTACTACATGAAGAAACAGGAGGTAGAGGCTCAGAAAACATCCTTAGTTGGTGGCTTGGCAAGTCAGCAAATTGTGAGAACAGAGATAGACATTTAATTACATCTTCTACTCTGTAAAACCTCCCAAATTTACAAGTGTACAGTTCTTTTACATGTTTGCTGTTAAAATCAACTTGATGCTCAGTGTTGAGAAACCAGTGAAGGCTTGTTTCTCTCATGCCTATCCTTACAGTCTTGGCATAATTGTGTCTTTCAGAAAACTACATCTATTGAATTTGGCTGAGCATACTGACACTTCAGAGTATCTTTTATGTTTGCCGAGCCCCTACTTAACTCTGCTGGTGCTCTTCTCTTTCAATTTATTCAGGTACCTGAAAACCTCTGCAGAGATGACTGAATAATTATCTTATTGTAAAATTGTAGTCCTTTTTGAAGACAAAAAGCTGCTCAAACCAGCTAATGCTTACATTTATGTGACCATATTAATTATAGGAGACTCATTTAGCATTGAAGGTGTTATTGTTCACACTTCAAAAATGTTTTATTACATATATGTATATGCTTTAAAATTTTTGCATTATAATTACGTACTACTATTTGATTTGTGGTTAATTTTCTACATCTTATATCATAAAAATAAGCTTTGGGAATGAATGAAAAATTTCAGTAATACCAAAGATAGGTGAGGCTGAATTTTTTGCTTCTGAACTAATCTGAACCCCCTTTATTAGGTCAAATCAGAGTGTTGCATGCACAAAGAATGTGGGACTGGGGCTGAGTAGCACTTAGCAGCAAATTAAGGCCAAAAACTGTGGCCAGTTACAGTGCTTTTTGGTCATTGACTGAGTGTCTTTACCAGTGATTTTCCCATATGATTTTGTGCGTGTAGCTGGGATAATGGTAAAAGCTATTTTTCTGTGTGCCATGTAGCATTCGTTCTAATGTGCCTCATCATCAGTCTACTGTGCAGAGCAATCATGCTTCAACCAGGTTGATATTTTTAAAGCTAATGAGCCACTGATTGCTATCTGAGTGACTGAAGCTAACAAGACATGCTCTCTTCCTGTGATCTATGGTGATGAATTAATTAATATGATCCTAAATTTCATCTCCAGTGAAATACTTGCCTTTCCTGCCAGCTTCATAACACTGAGCAAATACTGAATATGTAGATCAATGTGAATGAAGCTTTGGTAATGGTATGTCAGTGTTCAAATAACACCCTGTGAATGTGTTCATATACTGTAAATATAAAGGAAAATAAAAATATTAGAAAGGGAACACTGATAACAGAATTCTGTGTGGATGAAATGAGGAAGGACTAGAGAAATAATATATTTCTCTCAAGGTATCTCTAAAGAAATAGTAAATGTCTTCCAACAATGGTGAATGGAGACCATTTCTAACTTCCCTTCAGAAATGCTATTTTAGAAGTTGCAGCTTTTGAACCATTAGAACTTTAAACACTGGTGTTAAACTTTCCTCATGACTGGACAAATCATGTCACATCCTTTTGCTCTGATCTGTACAAGACAGCTCTGAAGACTGTCACCACGATGACACAGGATTTGAGTGCATCTCAGCAGTAACGCTTGTGCATCACCCATTGCATGCTGCTTTCCTGTGCATACATCCTGTGGAAACAATAAGGCTCTACCATCAGTGTGGTCATATTAAGAAGGTGAAAAAGGAAGAAGGTTCTTGATTTTAAAAGTGTAGATTTAGATTGTAACTTCTTTCCCCTTTCCCCTTTCCCCTTTCCCCTTTCCCTTCCCTTCCTTCCCCTTCCCCTTTACCCCTTCCCCTTCTCCTTCCCCTTCCTCTTCCCCTTCCCCTTGCCCCCTGTAACATTTATATTTTATCTTTTGTGTTAATTTCTGATTTTTTTTTTCTTTAGGGAAAGAACACCTTTCTGAATAGGTCACAGATAAAAATAGGTCAGATAAGCCACAGATGAAGTTTTATATTTCCAGTATAATTCTGAAATATTTGTTTTTTTCTAAGTTGATATTTGTATTGTATTACTAATTTGATGGAATCATTCTTCTTGTATGCCACTCTGGAATGACAAAATAACAGAGACAATAATGAAAAACATTCATTAGTTTTTTTGGTGTTTTGCATTATTTATACACCTTTTTGAACTATTCCTAATTCCTGTGCTTTAATATTATTAAATTGCAATTTAATATTGCAATATTTAATCTAGCTAAAATACTGGAAAATATGTTACCATGAATTACTCAGTATTAAGCATCTGGTTGAGGTGGTTCCATTCTTCTCTTCTCTGATTAATTTATTGTAGTATTTTTCAAAGAGAATTTGACAGCTCCTGGATGATGTTGGGTGGCCTTTATTGAAGCCATTCTGAGGAAAAAAAACAGGAACCAACACAAGGAATTACTTCATCAAAATTCTCTCTCATAATTTTATTGTGAGTTCTCAGGTTAAGAATATTTTCTTGTTTTAGCTATTGTGTGTTCTGAGTCTGGAAAAGTAGATACAAATCTAAGCTTTCACTAAAGAGTAATGTAATTGGTCTGGTTTTAGAAAACAGTTTTCAAACAGATAATTTAAAAGATGGTGGAGATTTTCAACAGTTCCATTTAAAAACTTAGATCTGTATATCAAATTTCCTAGGAGCATAATTTTTGAATGTTTGGATTTTAGAAGAACTTTAAGCTATTTCTTTCACTTCTTCCATTAAAATAGTTGTTAGGAGAAACTGCATTTTTGTAGAAAGCTACATTAACCCTACACATTTCTTTATTTAAGAAATAACTACCTCAGAAAAAAACTTTAAAGCAAGTAAGTGGTCATGTATACAAGAACATCCATACATTCCCTTGTTTCAGAAAATACAAAATCATCTGAGCCATTGTTGGTCTACACTGGGAACAGAGACTGAAACAAAAGTCTGCTGGCACATGTTGCATTCGATAAGGTGAGAAGCAAAAAATCAGTTGGCAGATGTGTCTTCTGACCTAGAACACTATTGAGGATGAAAAAATGCCTCAGCCACTTCAGTGTCTTCTGAAGAATTAGCCACTTAAATATTGTAACAGAAGCTTGGTTTCACTCATTCTTTCAATGCGAAAAAAATAATCAAGTACCTTGAATATAGACATAGCCACCAAGTGGCAAGTAGCTATTTGTTCCTTAATGTGTATTAATTAAATATTAATCTTATTATTTAACTCACTGAAAAGCCAGTAAACATACAATACTAAACCTTCTGTAATACAGTTTAGATTAATTCCTTCCCTTCTCTCTCTTTTAAACTCAGTCATTAGGATATGAATGCTGCACTTCAAATGGGATTACAATAATTAAATTAAAATGCAAAATCCAAAAAATAAATAAGACTGGCAGTAAGCAGGCAATAACTTTTTTGTGTTTTTAATCCTTCTACCCTTCTTGTACCCCTTTAACGTTTTTCATTTTCTCCCTAATAAGTTCTCCTCTGAATTGTTTCCAAGATCTTTGGCATTTTATTTGCGTGATGAAAATTAGCAAAACAATCCCTACTGCTTTTTACCAAAAGCCTGATCATTAACGCATCTAATTAAGTAAAGCTTAATATTTTACTGTGCAAATTTATCCCCTGAAGCTTTTTCAGTTCCGCAACCTCAGTTTGAAATTCATTTGAACTTGACAGAATAGAGGACATCTCACAAAGGTCGGGTATATGAGTGCAATACATGAATAATAGGTATCAGCATTCCTTGGTGTGCAGAGTCTGGTTGGCATGGAGTTTATTTTCCTACACAGTGCTTTGCCTTTGTGGCTAACCCAGAGCTGATACCACAGCAGTATTTTGGCTATTGCTGAGCTGGGCTCTCAGCATCAAGGCTTTCCCTGAAACCCCTACCCTGATGGTCAGTAGGCTGTATGTGTGGAGGTGACACAGCTGGGACAGCTGACACGAACCAGCCTAAGGGATGTCCCAAACCATACGCTGTCCCACTCAGCAATAAAAGTTGAAGGAATTGAAGAAGAGTGTGAGCACTGGGGGTAATGGCATTTGTCATCCAAAGCAACCCATATACATACTCAGAACCTGCTTCCCTAGGACTTGTCTAGACATCTGTCCCTCATCAGAGCTCAGTGAAAAAATTCCTCTTGCAGTTTTGCTTCTGCTCACAGTTTTTACTTTACATAGCAAAGTGCCTTTATTTCACACCATGACTATTTTCTTGTTATTTTCTCCCCCTGTTCTGCTAATGAGGACAAATGAGAAAGGAGTTGGGTAGGGGTCTGATAGACTGATGAGGTCAATCCATGAGCCTTGGAAAGAAGGAGTTGCCTGAGAAGATAACCCCTGGACTTAAAACATTCAGCCAAATATGTGGGCTCAATGGATTTATTCTGAAATCATCCTATGAGTTTTATGCAAAGTCTGCCCCATGGATATCACTAACCTTTTGCACTGATCTTTCTATTCTGGATAGAATAAAAGAAATATAAAGCAAAACTACAGAGTTAAAAGCTTCTTGTCTTAAGGAGTAAAATCTAATCTTTACACAAATTAGAAAAAGGAAGTTTCACCAGAGATTTCAATAGATGTATCTGCTCAGAACTAGTTATTACAATAAATCAAAACAAGATGGATTTTGATCACGTCATGGTTAAACAAAATAAAGAAATTCATTGGCATCAAAATTTCATGGGATTTATATTGAACACGTAAGGAGATACAAAGAGCACTGAATGAGATTAGTTTTGTGATCCTTGCAAGTGTCAAGTTAATTTTAAACAAAACAATCCGGGACAAATTTGTCTCTACCTAATAGGATTGCAAAAAGACTATTATAGATACCTAGTTGAAGTACCACATCAGGTTTTAGTTCAGATTTTCAATTTAAAAGAGAAACTGTATTTATTTTTTAAGAGATAAATCTATAGACATATAATATTTTTTGTGCAACCTGGTTGAATCAAGAGTGTTAGCAGTACTGCAAAAAGCTATTCTCTTCTCAAAAGGAAGAATAATTGAAATCAGTGTCTTTTTTAAACTGCAACTCCTGAATCTTTAAAGGATCTGCGCATGTTGAAAGTGTAATAAAAGAGAATATAGAGAGAGCCTTGCTCTTCTTTTGTCCCCCTACTCTATTATCATATGGGAAGCAATGTTAGCCAAAAGGTGTTCTTTACCATCTGCAGTGTTGAATGAGATCATTAGTGTCTTAGGTACAAAGAAGCAATATGTCAGTTATGAGGCAGAGCAGTTTTTGCATAAAGCTGCCAAGGTACTGTCAGTCCTATTCAAAAAACAACAAAAAAGCAACGAAGCAAAAAATATTGAAAAATATGTTGCTAGTTAATTTTAAAATTATCAGCCACTCTCTAAGGTAGAGTACTATAAACCACAGATATAACCTAATTATCTTCCATTAAAAGTAGTATTTAATATGTTATAAACATATTGTCATGAATAAAATGCAAGCACTACTGACAATCTGAATTAAATGACCTCAGAAAAAATATTATTTTCAGTCTATTTATATACTGGATACAATTTATGTAGGGGAAAGGGTTGGGTTTTTTGGCAGACTAATTGATAATATGTGGCAGTCCAAAACGCAGATAACTGTGTTGGAGAGGGTTATTGAAATACATTCATTTCTTAGCTACTGAGCTTTTACAGGCAAGAAAAAGAAGTTATTTCAGCAGCCTTTGTGTCACTTGGTGCTGTCTCATGCCTTGGGACAGTGAAGACAGGGAGGATAGATAAATTTTCCTGACCTGTGACTGATGTATTCAGCACTCCTGAAGAATGAAGACACCAACCTCTTTCCAGCATAAATTGTTAAGTAAATATTTCTTTATATTTAGGAAAATGAAACTGAAAAGTACTTCCAGCCTGTTCCTGTGTTTGTGCAGGCATTACCACAGATAGATTGAGAAACTACCAACTGTTGACTTCCTAGAACATTTTGTCCTGCTGCCTTTGGGCTAGAAGTGTTTCAATATTTTTCAGTGGCAATTCTGAATTAACATGTTGAATTCCTGGCTTTTAAGACTCTCTAGTTCCATCACAACCTGTTTCCATTATGCATCACCCATTAGCTCACAGAGTTAAAGTTCACTGTGTTTTCACAGGGTTTGAGACAAAACAGAAAAATCCCCCAGACAAATCAAAGGGACTAGGAATGTGAAAATCACTGGTCTGATCTCTAAGCAGGTCCAAGCTTGTGTTTCGGTTTCTGTCATCCCATTGGTGTTTTGAAGATCCCCACAAAAGTGATTTAGCTGACTTTGTTTTTAATGCACTCATTGAATCAGCAGCTATATCACTTTATGCCGTCATTTAATCCTTTCCACACTTCTTAGTAAAGGACTTAAATCTGAAACTTTGCATTCTGACATCATCTGTACTAATTTCTGGTCTGTTCTCCACTCTAAACACTAAACAACTGCAATTTCAAGCTCTAGATGAATTTTAATTTTCAAAAATCTTAAAACATGTTATCTTGAAAGAGTAAAATATTCCTGTATTCTTTATTTACATTAAGATATGGTTTCCTTGGGGTTGTTTTTTTCTTTGTTTTTGGTTTTGTGTTTTTGCTTTATGTTTTATTTTGGGTTTGGTTTGGTTTTGTTTTGTTTTGTTTGTTTTTTTGGGTTTTTTTTTGAGGCATTTCCTAATTTGGCACAGCAGGAAGATGGTGAGCTATACCAAAGAATTCCATTCTCAAACAATTCCATTATTCATTATTTTTCTTCCTGCTTTCTTTTGCACAGAGTCCACCCCTGGGGACAGCATAAATAAGCAATATTATAGGGATGGCCTATATCAGCTATCATGGTACCACAAAATATATATATAAAGTATAAGTTTTATATTTTAATTTATGGATGATAAAAGGTACATGAGTCTGTGACCCACAAAGTCAACAGGACTGGAAATGGCACTCTTAAGTTTTGGAAAAATCGATGAATCCCGAATATGTGAGAAAGCGTTTTGTAATAAACGACTTCACAGTGGCTTGCACTAATACTATATTTCTTTACTACGTAATGTGATAATAAAAGTTCCCCAATGAGATTTACAAGCACAGAAAAATAAAATTTAATACAATAATAATGTTATTCTGTATTGCAAGCATTTGAAAAAAACAGAGAAAGTTATTAACAGAATAGACCTTGTCTTAAACTCATTTTGATTGGGGTAAACAAAATAAAGACATATGCATTAGAGTAAAGAAATCATTAATGGAAGCCCTTTTGTAAAGGGCTGAAAGGCGATTTTATCTTAATTCTAAGAACTTAGGAGAGATTTTTTGCTTAATGTGATCTCATACACACCACAGTTAAGATTTACCCTTTCAAATTGAGTCTAAGTGTACTTTTCTATGCCTTGAAAAAGTATGATTGTTACACTAAATATCATGTTCAGCTAAAAAAGTGAAGCCAGTGTTTAAAATAAAGGAATTATTATTTTTTTTACAAAAAAAAAATCTTTATGATCTTTTTTTTTCCACGTAGCATGCTAATTGATATTGTAAATTATGTCACTGAAAAGAATGGTGTTATTTCACTTGTTTTTAATTGCACAGAGGAAACAAAGAGCATAAAATGTTACAAATAACTAGTAGTATTTTTATCCTACATATTAGCTGCCAGAGGGAAGATAACTTGGCCTGCAAATGAAGACATTGTGATCCAATATCCATAATCTCGATTTTATTATTTAAATACAGCATTGTACTATATAAGAATATATATATTGGGTTTATTTGTTTACTTGTTTTAGTCTTAGTCTTTTCCACGAAGAAAAGGACCAACTAACTAGCTAGTTATCTTGAGACTGGTTGGTTGAACAGCAATATTTTCATAATGAAGTGGTCCACTTGAAAAATAAATTAAATGAACTCAAAAGCTCAACATCTACTAAAGCAATCCTATGTTAAGTATAACATACCGTTATACTTAAGTCCTTACAGAACCTGGGGCAGAGTTTCTCTAAACAAGGGAGTGAAATTAAATCTTTGGGAAGAGGAAAAAGCATGCAGTTGTGTATGTGTCTTTTAAAGATATTTCTATTTTCTATAACAGTTTTCAGGAAACATACCACATTTTGAGGGTACCGAGATCAGGTGGCAAAATGACCTATTAGAATTTACACAATCTTTGTTTACAGGACACGTAGTTCTGAGTTCAAATGCCATCAATATCCTATTAACTTATGTCCTGAAGGAAAATGAACTAAAATGTAGATTCAAATAACGATCATTAATCTGCCACATATTCTGTCACTAGAAAAAAATTGCTATTGCTACTTTTTGTCTACCCTTGTGTAATAACCTGAAAAAAAAGTGTGATGCTTCTATGAGCTTTTGGGTTTTCTTATTTCTTTTTTTGAATACCTCATTTTTATGCGTATGTCAGACTGATAAAATGTGAACTTTCAATTTAATAAGCAAAGGAAGTGCATCAAAGAGCAATTGATCTTCTTAAGCGGATCTTTAATGCTTTTCCTCTTTAGTTGTTTTGTATTTCCAGCAGGAAGGGAAAAAAAGAAATGTAAGATGAATTAACAGTTAAACCATAAATGACAAATGCCACAACAAATCATGGACTGTCCTATAGAAAACCACCACATCTTTCTAGAATACCTAGTACAAAATTGAACACATTAGGCAGCTTTATGTTATAATGGGAGCTTTATTTTTTCCCATCTGGAATTTCAGCCTTTTCTACTGAATACTTTGTTACATTTTAAAATGGAGACTAGGACTGGAAGTTCAGCACTTAGTTAATATAGCTTTACAATCATGAATACCTAGGCAGTGTCTCTGGAGAGTTATCAACCTCATGAAAGCACTTGGGACAAAATTTTTAAACTGACAAAAGTGTCGATATGAGCAGGGAGTGGTTGTCACACAAATAAGACAATTAAAGACACTTACAAGCCATTTCTACCAGAAGAAATGTATCAGAAAGATCAAACTGCACCTACCTTCTTGCAGGTGCCTGAGGAGTAGGAAACCTCATGAGGAGCAGGTGCCATAGGAGGAGCAGCACTTGTGTGTGAGGTCACTTGGCTCGCTTGGCTGGAGAAGAGATGCTGAGGGGAGACCCCATCAGGGTCTAAAGATTCCAGGGGAAGTGGCAAGGAGAGCATAAATCTCTCTGGTGAACAGAGATGTGACACAAGGGGATGGCAGGCAACTGTGCCAGAGGAAATTTCAGTTAGATATTTGGAAAAAGTTTTTTATCTGGAGGGTGGCTGAGCATTGTTACAGGCTCCCCATAGAAGAGGTCACTGTACGAAGCCTGACATGTTCAGCAGCATTTGGACAACACTCTCAGACAAATTAAATTATTCTTAAGATTTTTCAGTGCAGGGCTATGAGCCAGATTTTGCTGATCCCTGGGAGTTCCTTCCAAATCAGTATATTATATGATTGTACAAAATCATACAAATCATGTACAAAATAATTATGGGGCAAACACAAGCAGGTATGATGAACATTTCTGGGGGCATTTTATGGAAATGAAAAGATGATGCAATCACTGCCAAGTGATGCATATTTAGGGAAGGAGAAAATCATATACACATTCTTTAGAAACCTTGAACAATTTTCGTTTCATCAAGGATTGCTATGCAGGCATAGCTGACAATGTAAAATTGGAAAGTATTAAACAAAAATACCACGCATGTCACTCTGAAAGTGTCAGGGCTACAGATCACTAGTGGCTGGTGTTTGAAGGAAGTGAGCAATCAGCACACACTTGCCTTATTCTTTCTCAAGCACTTTCTCTGCTGATGACAGGCTTTGGGACAGACAGACCACTGATCTGATATGACAATTTTAATCTTCTTGAAGTTTGTTAAGCAAACTTTTACAAGCTTCAAGCAGTATTTTCTTCTTTGATACAGTCAAAGATATTCTCCACTGAAGTGATTTTTCTAGACCAAGACAAACAAATGAGCACACACTTGTACTGCTGTGACACCTCTCTGCTCTTTTCAAGGTAACTGGCATCTTTAGCTAATACTCCTTGCTGCATTCTTTCTCTCCTTTGATATTATTAATTAATTTGCTGCTTTCCCAATGATCAAAACATATACTTGCATTTAAAATCCTGACCCAGCATTGAGAAGATTATTTCAGGCTCTCAGAAATATACCATTATCTCAGAGTTTATCTGTCTCAACATTCATTCCAGTTCTTGAGCCATCCCAGCCAACAGAGATGAAATTCAAATTGCTTCACAGTAATGTTGGCTACTAGCTGCAATGACAGGAAATTGCACTGTGAAAATATCTGTGTCTCACTGATCAGCACCAAAAGTGGATCAGAAAGGTTTGAGCATACATATATAAGTGGCCTAAATAAGCCTTTTCTGTTTTGCTTTTACATTGACCCTCTGCAGAGTTGTTACTTTTATTGCAGTTAAGGATTTCTCTCATCTTTGCTATTCCAAGCAATTGAAACATAGATTTAGGCTGCTGTAGCTCTACACAAAGGACACATTTGTGCAAAGAAACACTACCAGGATTGAGAGAGTATCATCTTTGAATGTGAAATTCTATTTTCTAAGGGAAATGGCTTTGACCCCAGGATCTGGCTGACAGATTATATCTAGGTTTTTGTCATAGTATTTTAACTAATCTGGACATCTGGCAATCTGTTGGCAGGATCTATTTGACTCTTTCAGTTAAGGTTTCTGTCCAAGTTATTGCTTGTCGTGAATGCAAGTGTTTTTCTCTCTCCAAAGAGTTATAATGGTTTGAAGTAATTGTCTACTCATCAAGGTCATCTAAGCAAGAATTCACAAGTAGTGCTGCAAACAGCTGTACACAGCTCAGAAGCTTGTATATTAAAAATGTCTAAGCTTATCTCAGTGCCATTTTATAGGACTATACCAGAATATTCCATTTATGTTAAATAAGCCTATTCACAAATATATTAAAGACTGTATTCTTTCAGTGGTAATCACATATCATACACTGCATTTTTGCAGTGAAACATCACATAGGACACAAAGTACTCTAAGGGGTTATTTGTCGCAAAATTTACATTGTTTTGTGATAGCAAAATACTCAGAACAGGAGACAACAGTAAACAGATAGGCTTTTGTATACAGCATTATTCCACTGCAGCACTGATTGTGTATAGCATTACTACTTTTTTTATGTCTGCGTTCATGATATTGCATTTATCTATGTTTGAAAGTTTATTAAAGTCTTCATAAAAAAGATGCTTTTCTATATCTTTTTGTTATTATATAGTGTCCAGGTATATTGCCTAGAAAAATCCAAGACAGATTGCCTGTAATATAATTTGTTAGATATAAAGCAACAGTATGTGAATTCAATTCTTGGATATTGATGGGAACTCATGGCAGTGTTGCTGTAAACCTGGGCCTTTCATAATAAACACAGTTTTAGGCTTTTTTGTGTTTCTAGAGTAAGCAATTTACTGACCGTTTTATGTCAGAAATACATATTATATGTTATTTCTTTGTTCTACTACCCATAAAATCAAGTTTCACCTGCTCCAGGTTTGCATGTCTTTAAATTACCATGTCATGGTTTAAGTTGAGCTGGAAATTAAACTCCATGTAGCTGCTTGCTTAACACCCCTCTCTCCCTGCCACCCTGGCAGAAGGGAGAGGAGAAACAAGGTAAAACCTGTACACTGAGATAAGAACATTTTAATAATCAGAGATAAAGTAAAAATACAGTATTAATGGTAAATTTAAAAAATAATAAAAAGGTGAAACCACATGATACACAATGCAGTTGTTTACCACCTGCTGAATTTTATTAAATGCCTTCCTAAAGGAAAAAAAATCCAAAAAACATTAAAATCATAAGAGCATGGTCATAAACTCATAAACTTTCAGTTACATCCAAAACCAGTTTGCAAAATATTAATTTAGAGTACGTACTTCAGTTTTGGTAGCCCCAGGTTATTTGAAAGCCAACCTAACAATTGTAATTCACCTGAGTGCTCTAAAACTGTGTTATTGGAGTAATCTGTCAGACCTGCTGGTTGGCCTCCATTCTGCGGTGTGTATGCCTCATAAGCTGAGAGAAAGTTTCGGAAGAGTTCTTTATGATTTTTTTTTTAACAAGGGTATCAATTCTCAGAATTTATTTTACATACGTAATATACTTGGAATCAAGACAGTGAAAGAAAATTACTTGTAGACAAAGAAACATCTGTGTGAAATTTCAGTACAATGAAAATCAAGTCATTCCCTGTATAAGTACAGTTGTGATACTCCCATATCTAATAACTAACTAGTTCTTTAATATCTCTGAAAGGTGTACATTTGCTCTTTTCTGACATCACTCATTTCATCTCATGTTTTAAAAAACTTCCAAGAAACATTTATGTCTTAACTTCTAACACTGGTTCACATTTTGCAAAATACTACCAAAATTTAGTTATTAAGAGCATAATCACAAAAATTTAAATGCAGGTGAAAAATTTAAAAGCATTATTAATAAAAATAGCTAAAAATACTAACAAAGACCCGCAGAAGCAGATTTGCTGGAGTGACTAAAGAAGCTGAAATTCCCACATTTAAGCAACAGTATGTGTAATGTGCTCTCAGTCTTGGTTGACACACCAGAATGTGCAGAGAGTCTCTGCAACAATAGTTACCCTCAGGAACAGTCTTTTAACAGAGCATTTATGGAAGAATGACCCTGTTGACTCAACAAACACTTAAAGCTTCTATTTTGACACAGATCTCACAGTGTAGCTCTGTTGTAAGTGGTCTAAATATCTTTTTCTAAAAAAATATTAATATTTTGGAAAACTAGGTTTTTAAAAATAATGTATATGAACTTTCAAGAAATTAAAATATTTATGTAAAGAGGAGCATGATGTGAGAGGATCTTTTCAGTGACAAACCATTTTAGAGAAGACAACTGTGAAGAGAGAAGTGCAAAATTTCTGTTCAATAAAGTATCTCTCTTGACTCAAAAAGTAGTGTAGATGCTTAGACCTAAGCATATAGCAGGTGGAATGTACTCAAAGAAAAGTCATGATTTTATTGTTGGGGCTTAAAGAAAGTTTAAAAGAAAGGGTATGTCATACTTTTAAACCACAGTGGTATTTTTTCTCTCAGAACATAATGTTTGATAACATTTGAGGCTTGCTTGATACTAAATGCTTATTATCTTTGGTCAAATCTAGTTTAAACCACAGAACCCTAGAGGTTGCCTAGCTTTAATTGTCTCTAAAAGTTAACATAATTTATTATGTCTGCTGTGAAATGGCTAGCACACATAAGAGGGCTCTATTAAATGTACTTCTATTGTCAAAGTCAACTGCTTCTGGCAGTGCCATTCCTGAAATGCTACTGATCAAAAGGTAATGAGAATGGACAGGCAACATCACAAACGTTCCATGGTAAACAGCCTGTTAGATGACGAATTAAGTGAGTACTGCTGATTGATTGTTTCTACATCAGTGAAAGCTACTAGAAAGGATAAGGGTTTCTTGACATTCATTTGCACATCAGGATGAATAAACCTATACATTAAAGCACATTGGAAATAACCAGCTACACTGAAATACATGCAGGTGTGTACATAAATGACTTTCAAAATAAATCCTAGTATCATGACACTAAACCACAAATCTCTCATGTTTTCCTTTGCTGCACAGTTTTTGTTGTGTCTGTGTGAGTTAGAGAATCCCAAAAGAGTAAAACAAGGGGAATGATCTCACAGATGAGATAATATCCCAGTTCAGTGCAATTATTCCCAACTTTCAGTACCGTGGTGTGACTAATGGTTATAGACCCAATTTATAGGTGTCGTGCTATATTCCTCAATTAGTGAGAAAAATATAGAGCTCTAAATTCTGGCTGTGCATGTCTGTAACTGCAGGGATCAATATAATCATTTGAAGTGTATGTGCTTGGTTTGGTCTGTGACCATTATTTTTTGTCCTATATCTTGTGGACACAGCAGTGTAATTTCTTCCTACTGACAGCCTTTAACGTATCTTTGGCACGTCATCCTCTGAATTTTGTACTTTAAACAATCCCAATTATTTTTTTAACAGCTCTGTTGATCTCCACTGGACTGTTTCCAAGTAATTTAATATATTCAAATGCTCAGTGCTTTTCCTTGAATTTTCATCTACTTTACGAATTAGCTAACGTTTTTCTCATACAGTACCTAAATATTTAATTACAAAACTGAGTAGTAGGAAACCTGGAACAGATTTTTTAATACCTTGCTTGATAAAACTTTCAACTTAAGAAATATTCAACATTGTTTAACTGTCTATGTACCCTTCTATTATGGTTTAATCTAGACAATATTTGCCTGATTTCCCTATGAAAATTTTAGAGGTATTCTTATCTCTAAATCTGTGACATTTCCCACTCTTCTCTCACTTTTATCTTGTCAAAAAAAGACATTAAGTTGTTTTGATTTGTTTTGCTCTTGACAGACGAATGTTGACTGTTAAAAATAGATGTCTTATATTTTTGTTCCAGATTTCTGAACATTTTTTGTATACTGAAGTTAGGCTGAATTAGCTACAAATCCCCAACCATTTAATTTCATTCTTTTCTTATTGTTTTTTCTTCAAAGACAACTTATACATTTATAACTTTTTAATCCTCTGCAACTCTTCTCTTCCTTCACAATTTTTTAATGCACTTTTTTTTAATGCACAAGAACACACAGTTTCTAATGTTGCTTATATGAATAGCTATAGGTCCTCTTTATCTGAGGCTTTTAACAAATCCAAACATTCCTGTCCTCACATTAACTTCCACAGTTCTACATGTGTTAGTGGCACTGAGTTTCTGATAATACTTATGTTGATATAAGCTGAGCAAAAAAGCTTCAAAAACTTGTGACTCCTGTCAGCTATCATTAGCCTTCTGTTTTCACTGAACACCTCACAAAGACATTTCCTGGTTGTATGGTTGTATTCTATTAATTTACTTATGTCTTTTTTTTTTTTCCCTCTTTTTTTCCAGGGGTTTATTCTGTTCCTTATCCCTCCTGATTTTCTCCTGTCATGCTATAACAATTAGTCTTAATCTTTAGTAATGTCATCATTTCCCAATTGATTGATTCATTCTTGAGTTTCAGACCACTGGAAAGCTGAATTTAGTTAGATTAAACTATAAATATAATTTATTGCCTTACTCTTTGATTTTGATCCACCCCAATTCTTTCTTCTTCAGTGTGTTTTTCAAAACTTGAAAATCCTTTATCAAAAACCCCCTTCATAATTCACTTGCAAAATGCCCCCTTCAATGTATAAAAACAACTCTCCTATGGCATTTCTAGCTTCTGAGTACTTGTTTTTACATTCTGAATAATAAATTTGAGAACCAGATAGTAGAAAACGGAAAAGACAAAATTGTCGACTTTACATACTATTTCTCTGCCCTTCACAAATTCAATATTTGTATCTTTCACATACAGCAATACAGAATTTAAACAGTTAGAAATTCTACTCCTGCTTCCTATGCAGGTTTATTAATTCATGCAAGAAAATTCACACAAAAAAAATTTTAATAAATGTATCTGAAATCTAAACTTTTTCAAGATAATAGCTTTAATGCATGTGAAGTTTTTAAAGAAAAAAAAAAAGTTTGTACTTTAGCTGATTTCACAAAGAACTGTTCAGGAATTGTACATAGGTAAGAAAATCTTTATACAGTGTTAGCTTTAAATATGGAAAGATAGATTATTTGGGAGTGTTAAGTCACTTGTGGTTGTTTAGTTTGCCTTTTCTGGTTAGTAAATTCAGAAAGGACTGTAGCAACTTTTATAACTCAAGTCCCCTCAGAGTGAAGATGCACTAGTGTTGATCAACCCAACCTGACGAAAAAATAAGCTATCTTTTCAGTATTAAGTTAAACAAAAAACAACCAAAACATACACCTTGTGCACAAACATTCATACTCATAGAAGATGAGCTGTTTTTCCAAAGCCACCTGTTTACCTCTGATTGCTTAATAAGAATACAGGCAGCACACACACTGAGAAAGACCAGAGAGGCCTGTGCACCTCAAGGCTATGACTTTGTTTATCTAATTTATAAAGCCAGCCAAAATATTTCCATCCTCTTTGCATTTCTTAGCATCAATTCATCACACTGTAAAACATAAAATTCCAAAAGCAACTGACTTCTGAATACACTCTGCCTATCCTCTGAATATTCTTTGCCCATGTCAATAGAAAACTTAAATTAATTCTTACAACTCTCAGTTAATATCTAGAAAACACAGATTATGAAGCTGAACATAGTCCTTTAAACTGAACTGCTCCTGTAAATAATTCAGCAAAGATCACTTTAGGAACGGACATTAACTTCTTGTGTCATTGAAACTAACTTAATTATACAACAAGTTACAGGTGATTGTTCTATTTAATCCCACCCTAAGTATACAGCCAGGGAAATGTGATTTTCATGCCATTTGATCTGATTGTAAAGTCATATATTTCCAAGCCTTTTCATATTAGAATAAAAAATCCAAATAATGGGCACAGGTAGTGTACTGGTAAGTGAGGACTGAAGAGATTGGTACATAATAAAAATAAATAAAAGTATCAATCATTATTAGGTATTGAATGAGAAAGCAGGAATACAGGTTTTTATGAGTAAGCTGAACAAGAGTCAAGATATATGAAACAGCAATATAGGTGTCTTCTTAACTGTACTGTTATACAGGCAGATCCAAATGGACTACGACAGAGAGATTTGCATTTACTGTGCTGGGGTATAATATAAAGATGATATATTTAAGAATTCAGGATTTCCTTCTAGACTTCTAGATTTCTTTTTCTTTTTTGTTCTAAGGTTTTTTTAACGAAGAGCTTTCAGCAGAATTAC
>PYHW01009979.1:9971550-10001535 GCA_013186435.1 Turdus rufiventris
GACTGCACTCCTTTTACGACCAACATTGCAAATTAATATTTGTTGTGACTGTATAAAAATGTATATTACTTGCATGTAAGTTTTGCATATGATTTTATTAGAATACTTAGCTACATTGATAAAATTTGAATTGTGACTTCCAAGGGGCTAAGTACTTTTAGAAACAGGAAAAATATAGAGCTTTGATTTTCTAGAAAGCTGATTTTACACAAACCATTATGAAGAATTATTGACTTCCTGGCTTCATAATTAAAGTCTTCATAGTCTTTATTAATATATTTGTTTCAACATTGTATTTTTTCCAAAAGCTTTTAATTATTCTGGCTAACACAAACACTAGTTAGCAAGTGTGACAATAATTTCTTCTTTACAATATTTTTATATTGCAACTTTTCATTTGTGAATATGTAATACTTATTTGCAAACTGAAGAACTATATAGCAAAGAGATTGAGATTCAGCTAAGAAGCTGAGCTATTCTGAGTCAAAGTTGTCATTTACAAATCATTAATTTCTTTCGAACAGATTATTCTCTTCACTGTTTTTTCCTACTTAAACTTTCCTTAAAGGTTTTCTATGGACCTAAGCATTGTAATAATATCTGCAAACTCATTGCAAGAAGAATGCATTCTGTTGCTTGCTGCCAAAACCTGCTATCTAAGTAATTTTATCTATTGGTTGACAGGATGGCCTTTCTTATATAGAATTCACTGCTGAAATATAATTTAATCAACTAAACTTGTTTCATGAAAAGATTTAAAAGTACTATTAGCCTAAAACTGATTTTTCTATGAACTTAACAAGACTTAGGCCTCATAAATTATTGATGAGAAACAAACTGATGACATAAAAGGCCACCTAGTTCACTGAAATGTTTGTGAAAAAGTTTTTAAACCTCCAGTAATTTTAATTGAGAGGAAATTGAAAAATATGGAGAGATAATAATAATAATTTTAAAAAGCATAGAAAGGCTTTTCTGTTCTCCAGGGAAACTATTTAAATTCTATATTGAATATGCTTTTTTTTTTTCAACAGTTTGAAATAATTTTATAAGGGCCATGTAATTCAATAAAGCAACAAAATATTAAAAGTCAGTTATATTCTTTATCCTATGATAGTAGTCCCCCAAACAACCTTTCTACTTAACCAACTCAAAGCAATACACTTTTCCCCAAATTTTGCCTTTGTACAGCAACATTTCTCTTCCCAGTTGCAAAATTCTCAGACTCATCCTTTTCTTCATCAAAACAGAAACCAATAAAAACTGTGCCCAGTGCACGACATAGATGCAATTTCCTTGCACTGCTCTGTGAAACAAAAGCAGAGTGGCTGACTGATTGTGCTGCTAGGAGCTGGTGAGCAGGGTCAATCTACCAGCTGCAGCACACTGACTGGTAGCGTTTGGAGGGGCTGGCTGGGCAGTGACATTCCTTCCTTAGCCAAAGCTGCTTTGCTCAGCTTGTTGAGAGGCACATACTGCCTTTCAGTCCTTTAGGAAATCAGGTATTTTCCTTACTTCAGATGATAGACTAAAGAAAATGACATGGATGAGTAATTTTTTAGCACAATCTAGAGAATGCAAGAGAGAAATAGTAAACCATACATTTTTAGTATTGTCTCCTAACTGTCTACCTATTTTCAGATATTTTGGGTATTTTCTACTTTCCAGAAATTCACAGCATTCAAAGAAAGAAATTTTAAATTTCCCAGATCAGCATCTTCATTCAGCTACTTTAGCTTTGAGATAAATGGCTGTTCATGGACTTTTCTTCCATGAATTTTTCTGATTGCTTTTAAATTGTTGATAATCTTCAAATTTTCAGAGACTTCTGTGGTATAATTCCCAGTATGAAAAAAAAGTATTTAAAATGTCTTGCTTTTAACTTGTTGTCTCTTACTGATATTTGATTGCTCACTAATTGCCTTGTGTCTCCATGTAACACCATGTTTTATACATACCAGGATGCCTTTCTCCTTATGTCACTTTGCAGTGTGGAAAAATCATAGTCTGCTCAGCTGTTTCTGAGAAAAAGCTGTATATTTGATCATCCTGTCTGTCATTTTAGTTTTCAGATTTGGTTTTTTTTTTTTCTGATAAGACGGTTATATGAATAGACAGTATTCAAGAAATTTACTCGTCTTTTCATGATGTTCTACTGGTCTTCATTATTTTATTATCCAGAATTAAAACAACTTGTACAACTAACTGCCTCCATATTTTCTGTAAGAATACTTCTTGTACAGAAAATAAACAATACAGAAATTGGTGAACAGCTTATAAAATAGAATTGAGAATTTGAGTGGAGTCTGCATTACTAATAACAAGAAACTAAGTAAAACTGTATTCTATAAAAATGACATCAATCCTATCAGAATCTGAGATCAGAGAAAAGTCTGATGCGTTTTTTTGGCTAGTCTTAGTGAACATGTAAAATATTCACATATCAATACTAACAAATAAATATATATAAACTTTTAGAACAGAGGGTTAAATTAATGTTGCATGGTACTTTATGTAATGGTGAACAGAAGGGTTCAGCAATTACTTATATCTGCCTGAAATGACTAAAATGAGAAAGAAGTATAACTTTAATTTGCAGAAAGAGAAACTTTAGCTTCTTTTCTTATTTGACAAATTATAACCTCTGATGATTGTGTGGTTGCGTTTTTACTTCCACTGTCTATGCAGCATTTAAATTACTGTGTGACCCTCTGTTGTATCTATAGGGAGAGCTAAATTCAAGTCTTCTCCTAGTGTTCCTTGTCTCAGATCTTCATTCCAGCAATTGCAGTGTCCCAGATTGTGTTTTTTATCCATCTCCAATTAAACAGCCAAGGAGATCAGTTCCATATACTGAAACACCCCCTCAATACTGAGGTTAAGCTGAGTCTTCCCAGCTTCTTCTCTTAAAGTATCCACTTTCTTTTTTCTCATTCTAGGTTCCAAGTTCTAAACATAGATGTTTTTTTCCCCTAAACCACATTAGGAAAAGATAGCAAAACTTCTTCCTCCTCTTTTCATGTGCCAAACTCTTAACTATGTCTATTTCTTTTGACATCCAGTGCCAGGAGGAAAGTAGTAATCTTGGGAAGTGGAGATTAGCAAAAAATAGTTCCTTGAACAACTTGTGGCAGTGGCACCAGTAAATGTATCTCTGACCCTTAAAGTGTTTTTTTAATCTTACTTTTCTAGAATAAATAAAGGAAATTATATTGAATACCATTTACATTGAGAGTTGTGGGGGAAAATAGAGACCTGTACAAAGAAAGGCATCAGAAAACCTAAGAGGATGTCTCTCTGGACAAATTCATTTGCTGCAGAAAATAATAATCAGCTTGTAATAAATTTAATGATTCTCTCCTTTGTGGTATCATCCCAGAATTCAGAAAAAAATGAAAAAGCAAGTGACCATGCAGTGCTTTGCACAAGTAAGACATAGATCAGTGCATCTATAGTTTAAAAATATTATAACTATTTATTTCTTATCTGTTGCAAAATCAAAGACCAAGTCTGTGTAACAGCTGAGCTTGGTAAAAATTTCAAGGTTATGTAAGGTTTTTAATTTTACAAGTAAAAACTGAAATTAAGTTTTGGGATTCACTTTGCTGTGTTCCTCCCATTCATGCCCTTGTTCTTCCAAACTTCCATCAGGGACACTAATTTGTGTTAATTGATGCAGTGTTTCCTCCTATTCATGATAACACTCATAGAGAATCTGCTTGCCAATCAAACAGATCACAATAGACTACCTTTCAGGAAAGAGAAGAAATCCTGCGATTTCAATGAGCATCGTTTGGGCAAGCTTTGGTCCATATCCCTTCATTTCTTGTCATCCCATTCACTTTTAGTGTTTTCACTTGGTTTCGGAATTTTCCCATGATTTTTTTAACCATTTCATTTTTCACAAATATCTCAACAAATTCTATCTTTTCCTTTCTTCCGTGATTTAAGGATGTTATAAGGAGTAATTTTAGCACGTTGTTGTCCATTTCCATGCACTTTTTGTCATCCCATTAATTTTTTGGTTTTTTCACTTGGTTTAGGAATTTTTCTTTTCTTTCTCTTGCCATTTCAGTTTTTTAGTTTTTTGGCAACTGCTCAACAGGCACTTTTTTTCCTTTTCTTCCATGATTTTAGGATGTTGCCTGGAATAATTTTAGCAAGTTTTGGTCCATTTGCCTGCACTTCTTGTCATCTGAGGCAATTTCATCGTGGTTATGCTATTTGCAAAGTTCCAGGAAATTTTTTCATAGAATTTAATTTTATTGTGTCTCCTCTCCAGAAGGTTTGGCAGACTTTTTCCTGCAATTTCAGGATTTCATGGGAAGAGAAAGAAGAGGAAAGTTCTGAAAACAAGTGAAAAAACAAAAAATGAATGGAATGACAAGAAGAGCAGGGATATGGACCAAAGCTTGCCCAAATGCTGCTCATTGAAATCGCAGGATTTTGTTCCCTTTCCTGAAAGGAAATTCTTCAAAATTGCAGTTAAGTGTCTGCAAACCCTCTGGAGAGGAGATATGATGAAATGAAATGTGATGTAGAAGAAATCTGGAAATTTGTAAATGGAGTGACCACGATGAAATGGTTTCAGATGACAAGATGTGCAGTAAAATGGATAACAACTTGCAAAAATTACTTCTAATAACATCCAGAAATCACAGAAGAAAGGAAAAAATTGAGACTGTTGAGAGGTTGGTAAAAAAATGAAATGGTTAAAAAAATCTTGGGGAAATTTTGAAACTGAGTGAAAGCACGAGAAGTGAATGGGATGACAAGACGAGCAGGGATATGGACCAAAGCTTGACCAAATGATGCTCATTAAAATTGCAGTATTTCATTCCCTTTCCCGAAAGGATGGAAAATTTACTGAGAATAACCAGACACTTCTGCAGCTAATATCAGTAGCATGCTTCCTCATAGTGAAATAAAACCCGCAGAAAAAAATTGTCAGAGGCATTATTTAACACCAAGAGAGATTTTTAAAAGCTTGGAGAAAAATCTGGAGTGTATTTTTAATGTGTAGGATATGGTGCTGAAATGGAATGAAAAGCAAATCAAAACAAAGGAGATTATTTGTAAATCCGAACTGCACTGTGTAAAGAAATAGAATAATTGAAACTTTCCAAGCTATAGGAAGCACACTAAAACCTAAATTCATAGCTCACCTAGAAATAAGAGGGCTTATACTATTAGGTAACTCTTAAAGCTTGTTTTTTTTCACCTCTTTCCTTTATATTTTAATGCTGTATACTGGAAAGAGAACACATTTGACTCATTTTGTAGTACCTTCTTTGTTGTGAAATGATAATTTTGGCAAGACTATTGCCTTCTAGGAAAGTTAGTAATGAACTGATACCACATGTGTATCCTCTGTCTAAATAGCATTGGCATGGAGGCTGGTGTTACAGTGAAAAGCAGTTTTACAATTTTTGCTTTCATTACAGGGGTGCAAGCTACTACTCTGTATCCTCCTGTGCATGATATAAAATTTTTGATCCAGTTATAGCATGTGGTGAGTTAAAGCAAAAAGATATTCACCTGAGGGAAGATGTCTTTCCCCTTTTCCTAAGGGCCACAGATCTATCAATTTATCTCCTGAGAACTATTCCTAGACACAGCCCTTGATCACAAATTCACATTTATGATCCTTCTCCAAAATCTACACTTTGAATATGTTTGACCTACCTAATCCAAGTTTTCAGTTAAAAATCATACCCTTTACCTGAAATATGAACGCCATTAAAAAAAAAAATCTATTTCAATGATTCCTGTAAGTGCCTGTGTTTGTTTCACAGCTAAATTAACACTTAGGCCAGGAATTTAGAAACAGCATTACATTTTTCTAGGTTCACAGTCAAAAGGAAATTGAGATGCATCTTGCAATACATAAAACATAATTCTTCAGTGAACATGAGTATCTTTAAAACATGCTACTCTTTCCAGAAACAGAGGTTGAGGTTAAAAGATAGTATGTAAGCCATTGCCTCTCATCTACTCAACAGAGAAATGAAGAGGTCATCATGGAAGAATGTTTTTTCCAGTGAAAAAACAAAATACTGTGTTCCAGCCACTGATCTATAGCCCCACGAGAAATTACATACAAGCTGTAGAACCAACAAACAAACAAAAAACCTAAACAGATAAAAAAATCCAACCAAGTTGAATCAGGACAGTCAGTTTGTTTTTGAGCTACCAAAACTAGAAGGGCTTGGAAATCTTTCAGTATTTTTTGGCCTTGTCCTGTATAAATGCTGGACTAACTCATAACAGCATGACAACATCAGATGGTCCCAATTAATGATCTGACAATATTAGTCAGGGGTTTTTATTTTTTTCATTTTTTAAAATTTTTTAAAATTTTTTAAGTTGTTCAACCAGGTGTAAATAGTTTTGCTCAGGAAATGACTGAGGGTGCACAAACAAAGTCCTCTTGGAACAGCTGTTACAGCAGGAGAAAAGATTGTGAACTCTGCAACTCATTAATTTACAAGGTTAGAGGAGGAGCATGTCAAGCAGTAGGGAGCATGAGAGAAGAACAGAGGACTGGATGAGGTCAAAGAGGCTGCCAGATCTCTATGCCTACTGTTGGAAACTTTTTCAGCTGCTAGAAACAAGGAAAATAACTAATCAACTGTCTACTCCCTTTAAAAGACCCAGAACAACCTCTGAGGCTGCCATCTGTCCAAAAGATAATTGCTTGACCATCCTGTCATTAACCATCTAAAAGTTGTAAAGTAGAAGTAGTTGAAAGTTTTCCAATGCAATACCTTTCTGTTAAAAGCACCTGATCTGTTTTAGAGGAGCAGATACATTTCTTGTGTCTGAAAAAAAAACAACAACAAAAAAAAAAAACCAAAAAACCCCCCTACCTGTATCAATAGGACTGTTCCATCAGTGTTGATTCTTGCTTTCCTGCATTGGGCTTAGGGCAGGACTGTGAGGCAAGTGTTCAAAAGTTCTCTGATTACTGTTCTCTGTGGTGAGTGACTCCTGGTGAAGTGTATTGAGCTGTCAGTGCAGATCTGTGCACGAGCCACAAGAGCACCTTTCATAGGACCCCAGTGTTATGCCAAGTGCCTGACCCACAGAAGATAACTGCTATTACCTCCAAAAACATAGCAAATATGCCTGTCTAAGCAACCAGCATACGCAAATTTGTTCACTTAATGCAAATTAGCAAAATTACATGAGACAAATAGAGAAAAAATATTTGAATAGAAAACACATATAAAAAGAAAAGAATAAAATAAAAAAATGTTTTGCAAACTGTCATTTAAATGCATTTGCCCTTTCAACAGACTGGGACACTGGGCTGCCTAAAGAGATCCTGTGGAAGGTGTTGGAGTGCTCTGTTTTATGATTCCTGCTTACTGCTGTCAACAACTGTAAAATAAAGTCACCAAAAGCAGTTTTTACTAAACTGGTTGTAGCTAAGACTTCAGATAGACTAGAGGATGTACTAAACTGGAGTTTATATTCTCCAAAAGAATCTACAAATAAATTCATGATTTCATCATCAGTCTTAGTAATGGCAGCTTTAAATTTTGTATGGGAAGTGCAAGGATTTTGAGTGGGCACTGTCCAAAAGTACAGCCAGCTGTAGCAGTCCAGTGGATTTTGAAAATGCAGTGAAATAGAAAGGCTGGACAGTCTAATGTAGCAATCTCAGGTGGGGAAGGTGAGTGCAGGTGTTTTTCTGGATAAAGAAGGTTGTCTATATCTCATTAAAGAACTCTTGATCAGCATCCACCAAGACACGAAGCCAGCTGCTTTGTCCTTTTACAGGTTATTAGAAACCTCTAGGAAGCAAAGTAAGTTTTGTGTGATCTCAAGGTTGACGACACTTCACAAGTGGTGCAGAACAATAAGAACTAGGAAACAGCAAACCCTTGAAACTAAATACTAAATTTTAAATTTCATCTAAAATATGCCAGTAACTACAGTAAGATCTGAGGGTTGATTTTGGCCCATCAGTCCAGGAATATGGGTAAGTACTTTAAAGGACATATCCATACATCAAAAGAAGGGAAAAGAAGAAAAATACTTCATGTTTTGAATAGAGTAATATATTCAAAGTGTAAAGTGAACTTTACTAACAATTGATGCTCTACAAAGCCTCCTAAATAGTAACAAGACAGAGTAATTATGCTCAAATCAAATACCAGCAAGGCAGCATAAACTCTTACATGAGAGAGTAAACAAAGCCAAATTTGGAAGAACCATCAGCTCAGTTCAGTCAGGATAAAATAGTTAAGCCAAGAACTGGAGCTGATAAATTGCACATATGTAGAAACATGTCAGTCCTTGATCTGCCATCCTTTGAGATAAAGCATCACAAACACAGAATTTAGTTCGACAATTTTCTGTGTCCCAAGAGAGATTTACAAGATTTCTTGCTGAACATGAGTACAAACAACTTAGTACACCCACAGGCAGTACCAGGGAGTAAAATAAAAGTAATCTTTAGTCTGATAGTGCGTCAATATTGCATATTGTGGCAGGCTATTCTTGCTTGGACACAGGGTGCCAACAAAAATCACTGTATCACTCTCCATGCTCAAGTGGGCAGGGGAGAGAAAATATAGTGAAAGGTTCATGGCTTGAGTAAGGGCAGGGAGAGACTAACTACTACCAAACAGATTGGATTTGGGGAAATTATCCATTTTATTACCAAACAAATCAGAGCAGGGTAATGACAAGTAAATCCAAATCTTAGGAATAGCTTTTCCATCTCTTCCCTTCTTGCCAGTGTAATGTTATTCCCAATTCTCTGTCTCTTCCCCCCAGCAGCACAGAGCGACAGAAAATGGAGGCTGTGGTCAGTTTATTACACATTTTCTCTCCTTGCTCCTGACTATTCTCCCCTGCTCCAGCGTGGGACCTCTCCCACAGGAGACAGCTCTCTATCAACTTTTCCAAAGTTAGTCCTTACCATGAGCTGCAGTGTTTAATGAACTGCTCCAGTGTGTGGATGTTGGACTCAGGACTGGTGATCTCTTTTTCTCTTCTATCTGATTTCCTATTCACTTTGTCCTTCTTCCCTCTTTTATTTTTTTAAATTAATTTATTATTAGAAGACAGGGGCAAAGCATATATCAATTTCCATGCTGAGTGTGTAGTATGCTAATAAAATTTTGTGAGCTTTTTTGGACTCTTTTGACTTTTGCCATTCTTTTTTTCCCCATGAGGACCTACAAATTTTGAGTGCTCTGATTGATGTAGGAGTGAGAGGTGACAGCTCCACACAAGCTTGACGACATAATGAATAAATTATGTAGTCTTCAGCAACAGATTCAGAGTTTTACCCAGAGAGAAAAAAAAAAATTTACCAAAGTGGATTTGACTTCTCTGTGAATTAGCAGAGATGGAAGTGAAATTTAGATTTCTCTGATTCATAGAGAGTTTAGCAGATTATCAGGACAGCATCAATTAGTTTCTACATTATTCTAGATTAAAAAAAGAACAGATTTGGGAAAACTCTCAGAAGAGTTGATGAGAACCCATTTGAACATGAATTTTCAGGACACTGTATGGCAAATTAAAAGCCTAATGATCTGTCTCCATTTTCACACAAGGTCAGAAAAGAAAGAATTGCAGCCCAAGAGTGGAATCAATGGAATGGAATGTGTACTAGTCAAATAGTTGAATATCAGAAAGAACATCAGTTCAGACTGGTCACTAAAAAAAGGGTTCTCATTACTGAAGCAGAAAATATCAAAATCAGTTCAGATACAATCTGATTAATGAATAAAGAGAAATGTGAAGGATATATACTTGTTTCATGGATTCAAACCAGATGAAGAAATCTTTATCATGAGTGTAAGCACCACAGGACAGGATGCACTACAGAAGGTTACAGATAAAATTAATTTAATTTTGTGCACAGCACATGTTTTTTGAAACACTTTTTATGGATATATTGGGACAATTGCTATTTAAGAACATTACTTGGCAATGTTCATGACATGGCACTGAAGCACTGCTCTGTAAAGCATCAGTGCTTAGACTTCCTGATACCACCATGGCAGTCACCATTTGAGTATATGCATTCAGAGAAATTTTTAGAGCTTATCTGAAAACAGTTGTCATCTCATATGTAAGACAATTTCTGAATAAATTATGCCCAGATTGAGATGTAATTACTATGCTGTCCATAGCAAAAGGCATGTAAACAGAACACTGTAGTAAGGTCACATCACTATCTATGGAAAGCAATGCAATCTAGAAAATTCTACTATAAGCTGCAAAATATTTGGATATAGCTGCAAAATTATTTTAAAATGTATGTTATCTCAAAAATACGTTTCTTTAGAAGCTACATAGGACTGCAGTGAAACATGTCAAAGCCAGGCTCTAATGTGATCTAACTCTGTACCTGAAATAATTTTATGAAACAGAGAGAGATAATGTAATTTCACCTTCACATAAAGTCTTCACATAAAGTTTTTTATGAGGATTGGCTTCACAGGATATGATGGGCAATGGAGCATAGTGGGCTACAGTAGATGCTATGGTATTCTGTCGGTGTAGAAGCTTTGTTGATGGTAAATGACAGGAAAAATAGTCTGAGAATATAGAAAAAAGAACCATCAATATAAAATTAGAGTGTTTGCTTTTCTCAGACTAAAGATATTCAGAAAGAACTAGACTGGTATGCAAAGAAGCAGCTGTGTCTGGAACTACAAAAATCAAATAAAAATCAAATAACCAAAAGGAAGTGTAATTGTCTAGCAAGACTGATGAAGTGTATAAAAGCTACTGGCATTTTAGCGAGCACTTATATGCTTATTTTTTCCAAAATGCATTGTATCTATGAGTCAACTCAGCATAATGGGCCATTCTTGAATTAGAGGCTACTTTTGCATGATGGTATGTTTAAATAATCATGAATTAGATGAAAAAGAAGCTTCTGCTACCACATGCTAAATCTGCTGGTTGGGACCATTAAAAAGGGCAATAATTTTGTTACTCCCCTTTGTAAAGAGATTTATGATCTGTTGACAAGTGTCATGTTACGCCAAGGAATAGTCAAGTGTTCAAATTACTGCAAGTTTATTATCCATGATATGAAATTAATTGAGTTTTAAAGGTAAATCAGCCTTTTTTTTTTGTTTGGGATTTGTGTATTTTTTGCTTTGATAACTTGGACAAATTACATCCTTTCAATATAGCCATTAGAGAAAATAAGGTTGCATTTAGTTGGCAAAAACCAGCACAAATAAATGCAATAGAGACCTACTAAGAATTACAGTAAAAACAAATATAAAGCCAGAGGGAGTAGGAGAGTAGGAGAATCATAAAAGCTGTAGAAAAGAAATAGGACCAGAAAGAAAGTGATTGAAGACAATTTTCCCCCATTTTGTGATGCTTAAGATTATCATGGGGATATTGCTGTGGTTCCACATTGCCTATTAAAACAAAACAAAACAAAGCAAAACAAAACACCTGGGCACTGATATGGGACTTACATTCCCAAATAATGCTTAAACAGGAGTTTACAGGAACTACTTGGAGACGTAATTTTATTCAAGTTTATGATATCTTCATCTCTATAAAATAAAAAACAAATGGGGAACAAGCTCTGTTTCAGTTGAAAAAAGAATCATACTCAAGCTTTGTTTTGTTATGTGGTGCCAAGGGAATGAATGATGCAGCATGGGAATAACTGAAACAGGATCTAGATATTTGTGTCAATTAAACACATTTATTGAATAGCTCAGCCTACTGAATGTTTACTTGGTCTATCCAATTATGAAACAGTTTCCACTGCAAGCTGTTTTTCTCCCAGATTTTGGAACACTTCTCTAAAGTTTATGTAGTTCTATTCACCCTAGTTCTCCTTTCTGAAGCAGCATAAGGAATGATGAAATCAATCTTAAACAGGCTAACAACAACTTTTTGTTTCCTATCTAGTATTTTGCATGTACTGTTCTGGAATGCAACAGATTAAAAACAAAACATGTTTTCAGAATTTTTACTTGACATACATTAGGCAAAGTAGATCTATTTGTTTACTTTTGTAAGGAGGACGCTTTATACCTGTTTGAAAACCATCTCTGTCAGTTTTCCATTGACTGTTATAATGCTGCTTGAATTTGCACTATCACAGAATAATTTAGATTGGAAGGCACCATCAAGTCACCTATTTTCCAATCTTCTTCTCAAAGCAAGTTCAGTTGTACTAGAGAGTGTGTGAACATGCTGTTTGGTGGCACTATGAGGCACGATGGCCTCAGCTGGCACCAACTGGTTTATGGGGACAAAGAGTGAATCCCTGCACATTCCCAACGGCAGTATTGTCACATGCATTGTACAGAAGAATGTGTTACTTCTAACTGTGCTTTTATGTGCATTTCAATATGCAACAGCAACACTGAAAACATCTGGAGCCCCAACAATGCCATATAAAACCCCAGATGAAAATCTTGTTTTCTAATGCACATTCGTATTGCTACAAACCTTTAATAGTTTTTTCTGACATTGTTTATGTCATTATATGATCTACATTAATATTTATTTTAAGAGAACAAAAGAGAGAAACAGAGGAATGATTATATGAAAATCAAATTACAAACATAAAAATGAGGAAAAAATTGTAAGTAAAACAATTAATACACAACTAATGCTAGTGCTCCAAATACTCAGGAACACGTCTATCTGTCTGATAATAAAATTATCATGGAAATAACTAAATGGCTTAGGAAAACAGATTAATAGGATGTAAGAAAGCATGTATGTAAATTTACACAGCAAGTAAACAAAACAAATCACAGCTTGCTACATTTGACAAATAGATAGATAGATAGATAGATAGATAGATAGATAGATAGATAGATAGATAGATAAAGTATTCTTACTCTAAACAAGGACAGAATCTAGAAATAGGGTACCCAGACTCCCCAGCTTTATAGGAAAATATAGAAGAAAAAGTTTGCAATAGAGAAACTATACAATCACAGTAAGGAAACATAAATCTGCAGATTTATGTCCCTGATAGTAAACAGAATCAGAATAGGCATATTTGTATAGCAGTAATCAGAACAGGCATATTTGCTTAACAAAATTACAGAATATGTTTTGATTGGTTTTTGGTTTACTTCTTATACTCTCTGATTTATTTGTATCACTCCAGCTGGCAAGAACAGTGTTGCCAGACACTTTTGTGTTTATGATCCTGGAAACATACATGAGAGTACAGAATAGAAAAAAAAGTAGTGAGAGTTACTTAAAGAAATCCCCTATGATAGCTAAGTGTGAAAAAGAAAAGGTCTTAAATTACACAAGCAACTTCATAGCTGTTTATGAGCATATTAAATTATTAAAACCATAATAATGAACAGGTTAATTATTAACAATTTATTAATAGAGTTTTCTTGCATTGATTATATTTTAATGGATTACGGGGGTATAGCTCTGTGGTCAGCCTCTTCTTCCTCCTTCCCTTGAGTGATTCAGCAGTATACTAACTCCTTTTCTCCCCTCCTTCCCCTCAATAGATACAATGTTTTAACCAGTTTATCTCCCTGACCTAGAACACTGATGCTAGCACAAATTAGTGAAGTAAAATTGCATAAACCCATGTTAAGATTGGTTTACATTAGCAGGAAACATCATCCTAAGCTTAATACTGCAAACAGAATCAACATTGAAGTACTAGTATTGTCAAGTTCTTTATTGCTTGGTATAACACTTTTGTTCATCAGTTTGGTCTACTTTGAGTGCTTCCATCATTCAAGAAGCTGGTTAAGCATTTCTGTCAGCCCATCTTGATATGGGAATTAATATTACATCACTGAAAATGACTTATGACCTGGAAATTTTCACATGGTCATACAACCCTACAGATGCTTCTTTATTTTAATCTCAAAATACTATATGGTGCCTCAGTACATCATTAGAGACATGCCAGCTTTGACAGATCTGGTGTTTAAATTAGCACTTCAACTAATTAAATTCCTAATTCCTCCTTGTGCATCTTAGACCACATTTTAATAAAAAGTTGGATTTTTCACAGTACATCTTTTGAAAATGTGGAGTTAAATTCAGCTATATAATATTCTCATATATATATATAAAACAGAGCTAACCGGATGATATTCTTTATTGTCTTCCTTTAGGGACCTGTACTTACTTATCTACTAACGACCCCCTTCTTAAAATTCCTAATTCTGACTGTACACCTTCCTCACAATATTCTCAGAAATCTTTACTAGTGTTGCAAATCTTGGCCATGTAAGAGCTGAACTTAAATCCTTGCTGCACAGGGAGTTAAGCTTCTCAAGAGTTGTGAAACATCCTACAGATGAAGAAAGAAGGACTTGAAGTGCCAAATAAAAGACTAAGTCACCCAGAGCATCAAGGTGGAGCTACTAATGGACCAGTGTGCCCCTTTCGTAGTGCTGTTGCAGGACTCAAGACTGCTGTCCAGGTCTGGGCTCCACAGCACAAGACAGGCGTGGAGCTCCTGGAGAGAGTCTAGCAGTGGGCAGGGAATACTGTTAGGGGACTGGAGCTAATCCCTTATGAGGAAAGGTTGAGGGATCTGGGCCTGTTTAACCTTATGAAAATAAACAAGTATTTGAAGGGAGGGTGCTAAGAGGATGGAGCCAGGCTCTTCTTGGTGGTGTCAGCCAATAAAACAAGAGGCAGTAGGCAGAAACATATGCACAGGAAGTTCCAAGTGAACATGAGGAAGAACTTTACTGGGTAAGCATGCACTGGAACAGGTTGTCCCGAGAGGTTGTAGAGTATTCCCTACTGAAGGTATTCAATAACTCTCTGGATGCAATCCTATGCCATGGGATGATCCTGCTTGAGAAGGGAAGTTGGGCCAGACGACCCACTCTGGTCCTTTCCAGCCTTAACCACTCTGAGATTCTGTGATTTTGTGTGACCCCATGTGTAAGGAGTTAAAGAGCATAGTTGCTCGTCTCAAACACTGTCAAGACCACAGAATGAACTTGCCATAGGATGAGTCATCACAATGGGCCTGAGATAAGAAGGGAAGAATTCATTACAGGGAGGCACTAATTGCAGGCCTGGCAGAGGCAAGATCTGGTTAGCTCATCCTGGGTAATGCATCTGGACAAGAATTCCCACTGTGGAAAACTGTGGGAAAGGCAGGAGCCACTCATAAACTTATCACCCCAAGTTATGGAAGAGATAACATCTTCAATGATCACTAAATCATTTCCAGATGTTTCATTTCTGGGACCTTCCATCAGAAGACTGAGCATGAACCACAGTGTTAAAACCCTCTCCCCAGCAGAGGTACCTGGACATGGCCACATGACCTAAATGTACATCAGCCTGTTGAGTTCTTTGTTTTGTAGGCATCCCCCACCACAAATGGATCTAGCCCTGTGACCATCACTTTTACCAACAGAAACCTACTTTTCTCATTGCTGAACCCACAGGTGTTCATATCTTTCATCTTCACTGTCTACTCTTATGCTTTCTTTGTCTTTATTTATTTTCCTTAGAAATTTTATTAGATCATATTCTATACTTTAATATTGATATATTTCTATAGATAATATTTATTTATATATATTTATATATATGCACCAGTCATTCAGGGTTGTTTCACTCTAATCTACCCCAAGGGATGTCTTATCTAGAACCTCAGTTACTACTTTGCCTCAGAGGGGTGGTTTAACACCATAATGGTCTCAATCACCCAACCAGCTGGGGCAATTATCACCCCCCATTCTTGAAAGGAAATGGAAACAAAAATGTCTTCAAATCCCAAGGTTTCACTTTAAAATAGAAGTGCACCAATATTTAAATGGAGAAAAGAATCTCCAAGCAGAAACAGAAAACAATTCTACTGTCTTCCTCTCTACATGTTCACTCCTTTCTTCTGGTGAAGGGTTAATGGAATAACCCAAAACAAATTCCATACATCTTTATCCTGTACAGAAAACTTCATAATGAATTATCTCTTAGTCTTTATAGATCCTGTAGATGGCAAACTTTCTCCACTGAGCATGCTCACTTGTTGCAAAAAACTCTTAAGTCAACATTAAACATTTTTAAAAGGATACCTAGTATTTATGCAGAAACTGAAAACAAAATCCATAGTTTTATTATCTATCATGTTGCATTTCAAAGGCAAAGAATGAGTTTTTATCAGAAACTTAGAAAACAGAGTTTTTAAAATCTTGCTTTCAATTCAGTGTTAGACTTGGATAGAATGGATAGAAGGATTATATTTAACCTTGGAAATTTCTCGTCTCCTCAAAGGCTGGTCATTATCCTCAGTGTGTTTTATCAACTGCTTGTCACTGTGTTGCTGTCTTGTAGATCTTACTGCAAGGTGCTACTGCTCCCCTGCACTGCAGAGAGGTTTTGGAGAATAAAATTGTTTTCCAAATAGCACTATGGCTAAGCTGATGTTTTGACTTACTCTTACAATGCTCAGTTTAGTCCTGGGCCCAGATTTAAATCCTGCATTTGTTGTTACATTCCATTCAGCTTCAAGCACTACTGATAAAATTGTTCCTGGGATCACTTCTGTTAAAATTTGAAATTACCCACATATTCTTCTCAGTGAAATACAAAATTATTCTACCAAAGCTCAAGCTCTTTTTCTTGGATTGACTGCATGTATTTTCAGCATAATATTCCAATATCTTTGTTTCAGATTATGGATATGTCAGTGTCTGCTTTTCTACTTTTATATTTAAATTTTATGTATCTTCAGCAGCCCATATCACATTAAAAATGTATATACTTACTTATTTTGTTAGTCTTCATACTCCCCCCTTCCTTTCTTCTTCTCTCTCTCACCTTTTTATTTTTTTAATATAAATATTTCTACTGTGGAAAACTGTGATACGTCAGACAGATTTTTAAAAAAGTTTTTACTTGCACTAATCCATTTTAGGAACTTCTTTATTGGTTTAGAAGGCAATAATTCTTTTGTGGCACAGCATGATATGCCAGGGAAATAGAAGAGAACTTCAACATGTACTCAAAAATTTTTTATGAAGTTGCACCTGACTTAGATTTTTGCTTAATTGCTTTTTATTGTCTCCTCCTTAATATTAGTGATATCAGTTTGAAGGTATGCTAACCCAGAAGACTGATGGATTGAAAATTATGGGAAAGTTCAGTCAATATAAAGGGTTGGACAGTGACACAGAGAATCTTAACCTCATAAATTGCGAAAAACAGAGTTATCATCTGTGCTGACAAGTTTTCATCTGATGAGCTGCAGGCAGCCCAGTAAACTTGGTTGTATTACTTGACATAGGATACCTATAAACCTTTCCAGCATATGACAGCTGAATGGGAAAAGTAAATGAAGTCCAAGATTTTAGCACATGAAATATTTCCAGCAGAACTGAGAATGTTATTGCACAGGACTGAGCTGAAATCTTGTTGTAATAATGCATGGAAAAAACCTCTGCCAGCAGATATAGGGAAGGACAGCTAAAAGGAAAATTAAAATGTAGAACTTGTCCTATTGAAATAAAAAAAAATTGCCTTGGCTTACTTAAGTAGAAGGAAGAGGAGAGAGAATATCAATACTCTTTGTTTAGACACTGAGAAATCAGACTAGAGAAGACCTATTAAAGCTAAAGGATAAAGGTGTCAAAAGAAGAAAAAATATAATGTGACCATGAATAAATTCATGTTGCTAATTAGTAATTTCAAACCTCGAGAAGCATCAAGTATTGGAACGACATTTTATTCAGAGTAGTGAAGGACAAAAAAATTCAAAAACCTTCTAAAATGAAGATTAAGAAATGTACAAGAAGGCTTATATACTATATCTGCCTTCAACAACAGGAAGTCAAGTCACTGACCCAGAAATCTTATAGCCTTGAGCTCCCAAGTACACATGTATTTTTTAATTTTGAAGTTAATATAAAAGAAATTGCATTTTAGTCCAGGTTCTATAAATCAAATTTTAATATTTGGCTATTTTATAACTGCATAAATTTCTTTAGAAGAGCTGTTACTCTAGAAGATAGTTAGATGCTCTTTGAGCAACTAGTGATAATATTAACTCCACTTGATTGATACACTGAATGTGACCACATAGTATGCACTAGCTGGGACCATTTCCATGCAATTATTGCTGTGACATTTTTCAGAATAGCACTACTTGACATTTACAGTGAAATGTAGTGCCATTCTGAAAAATGTTTCCTTATATTCACTTTTTTTGGGGACATTTTAGTCTGCTATCACAGTAGGACACACACTGTATATGAACTTTCACTTGTACAGTGATTTTCTTTAAATTGGATAACATATGCAGTAATCTTTGGTATAAGGATAGAAATTTTATTAAATTTTATTAAATTTATCCCTCTGATGAGTACTGTTTAAATTTCTCAGCATGTGTACACAAATTTTCTGTATGTGAATTATTACTACTGCACTGAAGATGTTATACTGAAAGGATAATAAGACACACAGAAGTATTTCTGCATTCTTCTGAGTGCTGCAAATAGAAAAATAGAACTCATGTTAAAATTAAAAAAAATTATGACCTCGAAATTAATTTTTCTTCCTAGAATTTAATTTAATTTAATACAGTACTTTGAGGGACTGCAGAAATATGACCAGTATTTTATGGGGCTTTTTTTGTTGTTGTTTTTATTGGTGAACAGCTTCACTCTGCATTTTAGGAAAGAATAAATATTTATAAATAATAAATAATACATTTTAAACCCTTCTTTTAGCAGTCACTGCTACACAATTTGAAAATTTCAGTTACATTGCATATTTTTATGTGCAACCTAAAGGCTTCCTAACCTTAGGAAAATAGGGACTTAGATAGAGCTTGGTATCTTAGCTACATTACTGTCCCAGTTTTATTGTGAAATTTGTCCAGAAATTATATGTCTACCTATACTAATATTTTTTTCTTGAAGTGAAATCCAGCACTGAGTTATACAAGATTTGCAAGGAAGCCTATAAGTGTGCAATTATTGGCATTACATCAGCAAATTCTTAGCTGTCCTGTCTCATACCAAGGTGCCCAGTATAAAAAGGCTGGGTACAGTATCTGTCAAAGGAACAATAATTGGCCCCAAGTTTTCCAGCATAAAAATAATATATTACAGGCTGTTTCATGCTGCTGTGTCTTTTCTTTGGGATGTGGTGAGGTAAATTCAGTCATCATCCATCACTGGCAATTGCTGTCCCTTTCTAGGTGGGTGATTAACAGACACCAGTGATATTGTAGGAATTTGAAGACTATGCAAACCATTTTGCTAGCACAACTCTGTCAGTTACAGCCTCAAGAAAAACTTTCTCCATTTCTCACAACAATTTATAATACATCTTTGAAAGTCCCAGAAATCTTTGCACCTTTTCATATTGCCAGTGTGGAACCCCAAAAATTAACTTATATGAAAATTCCTTTGTCATTAAATGTAACATTTTCTTAGGCCCCATTATTTTATTGAAATAAAGAAAAGTCTTTAACATCTCCTTAGAAACAGCTTTTGATTTTCCAGGCTTTTTTTCTCTGTAATTGTTTTGTAGTCCAGCCTATTGATCAACAGTTTACTCATTCTAATTGGCAGATGTTAACTGTGAGTTTGTAGAATTCAGATGGAAAATGTAGAGTACAAATACTCTTTAGCCATTCTGATACGCTAATTTACTGGGTATTTGAAGGAATTAATTCTTTTGATATTGAAATAAGTTACTGTTTCAACAGATATTTTTGGAAGAATTTTCATCACTTTAGGGATTTTTGTTTGTTCTTCTCTGTTTTTCCCCCCTAGAGGGATCATGAATTGTTTGTCTTTGCTTGTTGATTTAAGAATTAGGAAAGAAACTCCACTGTCTTAGATGATGCTTTTGTTTCGTTACTTAGAAATTCAGATGAATAGACTTATAATCTCATATGTTTTTTCTTTACATTATTAGTGCTATTCCACAAAAAGATCAAATTTCTGACAATACTTCATTTTCTAGTCATGCCTCGCTCCATTTTAGCTCACTGCCAGATCACAGCCATTTCCCAGCTCTTCTGTGGTAGCTTTATCCTTACTTTATCTTCTTCTCTTTGTAATTAAGGCTATCCTACTCCAGTATTTAACTTTTACTAATTAATGAAACCTCTCTCTTTCTTTTTCTACTTCAATACAAGTTCTCACTGCATTTTTTTTATTTTATGTTGCAATGTCCGTTGTGTCTAGGCTTTGTCCTGAGCTGTCCAAATAACAGTTGTTTGTCCCTTAGTAGTATCTATTTCTAGCTCTTCAAAATGTTTCTCCTTTTCCTCCAAGTAAATGTTATGCAAGTGATGTGAGACTAAACGCATGAAGGAGGAAGGTGTTGTAGTCTTGTGAGTAGGAACTGCTAGGGGTTGCCAGACCAGGTGGTTTGTCAGAGGTCAGCCTGCTGCAGCTCAATTCCTCCAAGTCCAGCTGGCAGCGAGGGTGAGCACGTGCTGCTGGTGGGAACACATGCATAGACACACGGTGCTCATGTAAATATGCACATGGAGAAAAAAAGATGAAATAAAACTCAGATATGGAAAATACAGAAGTGTAGATATTATGGTTTCATCCAGTAGCTGGCCTTAGGCTTTCACCCAGCACCTGGCCCCTGGACTCACCAGGTCTCCCAGCTCTCTCATGCAATATTATGCAAATGGACCTTTCCAGTAGGTTCCAGAGCTATGGACACACCTGGAGCTGACTGGCAGAGTCCTGGCTTCTCCAGTCGCTACTCCTGGAGCCAGCTCACATTCTTTGGTCTTTCAGAAACCTTCAACCTCTCTGATACCTGGATTTCTCTGGCTGGTGTGGTGCTCTCTACTGAGGTACAGCACATAGTCACACACTCTGCACACACATCCTGCTCTCCCCAGGTGCTGCACCATGGACACGAGGGCTCTGACACATGGCCTGACTCCTGTAGCTGCACTCAGGCCTCAAATAAATGTGCAGACAACAGACAGCCCCCAGCCAGTTAGGAAAGGATTTTATAAGAAGGCATGCTTCCTCCTCCTCAAACCCTTCCCTTTCCCCATCTTGGTTTCTCCTTCAAACATTATGTAACAAACCTACCGTAATTCCAGAATTCTCTTCCCAGCATTTCATGACAAGCCACATCCACCAAGGCTCTTTTCACATGTGTCAAGTAGAAGCAAATTTCAGCAAATTTTCACTAGCAACTTCTCCATCATTGGGCAGATTTAAGCTCAGTAAAGGAAGAATTAAAGAGCTATCATTATGACTTTTTGGGCAAGGCAGAGGCAAAGTTCAGTCTTATTTTGAGATCTTTCATGGGACAAATTTCACATGTTGAGAGTGTTTTTAAACTTCTAATTTCTGGAGGTAGCATTCTCTTTATTGTACATATGGTGTATATTCTACATACTGTGTCTGTAATATGATTAAAAGCTGTAATATACCACAAACCTATTCACCACTAGATTCTTTTTCTGATTAGCTTCTATTTTGAAAAACGCCATAGATGAATACATAGATGTCATCCTTTTGATGTTGAGTGTATGTGTTTTTAATCCATCACAAATGTAACAGAAAATTGAGTGAACACATAAATGTGTTTGAAAATACCTCTCCTAAGGCTTTGCACATTTTGTGCTATGTCTCGCTGGCAACAACAGCAATGGTCTTTTACTAATGTATATATTTTTATACATTCAGTGAATTGTTTCTCCTTGCAGTAAAAGGCTCTGCTAAAGAAAATTTTGACATATATATTGTTGAATTACAACAGCTAGCCTCTATTTTTTCTGATTTGTATTTCATTTAGAAAGATAAATGCAATATCCGACGTACACTTCTAACAAAAAATACATATTTTAAAATCATCTGAGCAAAAACTTACACAACTGTACTGTAAAATATTTAGAGCTAAATTTACTTAAATTAGGCTCACTGTAAGTATGTATACCTTTATTTATTCATTTTATGTTCTCCGAAGGTTAACAAAATGAATGTGGTCATACATACAAAAACCAATCTTAAACTAACACATTGAAGCGGGAAAATGCTATGTGTTATCAGTATTCATAAAATCTGATCAGAATAACTTTTTTGGTAAAGATTTGCTAGCAAAAAACCACCAACATAGTATGAGTAGAACCCAGTCCTCTCTGAAGATTTTGGCTTTCTGATTTCACTAACTTCCACATGGGGTTTACTTCTTGAGCCAACAGACTACAGAATAGAAATTCCAAAAATTATTTAAACTATTAATAGAATGGGAAAAAATAATGAAAAAGTGCTAAACACCACTGCTGAAATAGTTATGTAGTGTATAAGAGGCTTAAGAGTCTCAATCTAACCATTAGGAAAACTTTTTCAGAGGAGTGTAAGTGATTAAAATTTCTAAAATTAAAGCAAAGAAACTAAAAAAACCTGAAAAATACATCTTAGGATAACTTCTTAGGAAGTTATCACAGCATGTTCACACAAAAATATTGCAGGGATATACCAGCAAATAATTTCTTTGTGCATTGGGGTTTTGTTTTGTTTGTTTTCTGTAATTTGAAATTCCACTTGTGGGACCATCTGTAATCACACTATCTAATGGTTTTACAGATAACTCTCAATAACTGTATTCTGATGTCAATGGACTATTAAATTTTCTGCAACAATGGAATTAGAGCTTCTGTTGGAGAAAGGCTGCATATCTTGTAAGGTGATTTTCGAAAGTAGGAGAAAGAAGCTTGAATACTATATCTATAGAATTCATTTTTCATTCATTACCCTTGAAAAAGTTTCAGGACTGTGAAAATATTCCATTTTATAGGACACAATTCTGTTACTTAGATTTCTATTTGATCAAAATATATGCAGGATTTTGTTTCACTTACATCAAAAATGTTTTACCTTTCTATTATATCAAAGTTTTGATATTGTTCCAGTGCTGTTTATGAAATTGATATTAGTCATAGTTGTGAAAGACTAAGTCAACAACCACTTATCTGCTCATGATGGCTAAATTAAATCTTATCACAGATTTAATTAGTGCCCTTTTTATTCCATGCTTACACAAAGTTAATTCAATTGATACTGATCAAACCAGCAGCAGGGTGCTGCTGATAGGCTGATAGCACATGATCTGGGAGTGTTTGAGCATCCTCTTGGAGGTGATGAGTTCATTATAGGACTAGGATGCAGCTTTGCCAGTTGCTTTTGTGCAATTTTAAGATGATGTCAACAGACCTGGGACAACTACAAGTGTGATGGTATCTGGATGTTTAGCCTGTAACCTCTACACCTCCCCTACACCATCCTCTTGACTGAAGGATGGGTTTAACTTCTGTGGTGTGGTTGGGGTTTTTGGTTTTTGTCCTGCTTAAGCTGACACATTAAGCAGATCAGTTATCCTCTACATCCAGCAAATGATCACTGTCTGCCTCAGTATCCCCTTTCTGGATCCTTAAAACATTTTCACTCACATGTCAATTTGTCCCTTCTCTCTCATCAGCATAAAACGTGCTCTCATTTACTCCTTTGCTTTTGATTCCAGATTTGATACATCTGTACTCAAACAAGATTTTTCTGATACTGTTTGTTGATTGTAGCAGGGACAAAGTTGATTTTCTTCACAGTAACTGAGAAAGGGGCTATGCTTTTGATTTGTGCTTGGAACAACACTGATGGCACAGGGATGTTTTTGTTATTGCTGAGCAGTGCTTGCACAGTGTCAAGGTCTTTTCTGCTTCTTACTCCATTATACCAGGGAGGAGGCTGGCCATGCACAAGTTGTGAGGAGACACAGCCAGGACAGCAGACTCCAGCTGATGGGGCGATCCAGATGTCTTTCGTGGTGCTGCCTCTGTGTTACCTGTCATGTCCATTTGTCTTTGCTATCCTGCTGAATAAGCACACCCACAGCGTGGGCCATGGTCAAATAATGTGCTTATAGCCTAAAAGTGCAACCCCATGACCTTCTATATGAGATATATTAAATATTAATGTACACCTAGTTTTAATGCAAATAAAATGATTTCTGATGCAATTTAAGTACTGGATGAAAAAACCTGCCATGCTTTCCTTCCTCTAGTAGATTTTTTTCCATACTGTTGATCAGAAACTGCCACTTGTTTCCTCTGGTTATTTCAGTAAGATAACTGGGAGAGATGTGGTGCACTATATTTCCACCATGTTCCCACAAACAAAAATTACTGTCTGGCACACTGTGTTGAAATGCCACCTCTCTCCTGAGCATGGTCACGTGCTGCACGGCTATGTATCTTTGATAATGAGACCCCAGGAGCCTCTCCTGAGACCTGTATTTCAAAGCAGGAATATTTTCTTTTAAAACAGGCAGTAAAGTTATTACTTTTTAGATAATAGCCACTGGTACAAATCCTCAGCAGACAGGAGTTTCATTCAGCAAGAGGGAGTTAAAATCCACGCATATTGCCACCAAGATGCAAGTCCTGATCTCAAAGGCTTTAAATTATGCTGGGGTTGAAGCCTGCTCATTTGCTGAAGTTTTGCAGATAACAAGTCAAGGTTTACAGGGCAAGGATAGGTTGTTAGATCGATTGGCTCTTTAGTCTAGTGTTTTAGACACTGATTCTTCAAAGCTCATACTCTTAATTCTCTAGTTGTGTTGAATGGTATCAGGATGACATGCAGAAATAGTGCAGAGGAGCAGGTTTTCCTTCTCATCTCTCTCTCCTACAGGGTGCTTTTCCTTTAATCTGTTTTCTCATTTGGAATATGTGTGTTTTGGAAATATAAGTGTAGAAGGATTTGGAAATGACTGTCGCATTTTATGGGAAAAGCTAATAATCACTAAATTACCACTTCAGAAAGATGAGTGACAGCTCTCTCCCTCTAGTGATTTCAGAAGTCATAGCTATATTTTGTAAGACGTTTGATTTTCTACATTTCTAGGTGAATTTTGACCATGTTCTGAGAAATGCCTGGGTTACTCTGGAACCAGTGAAATTTAGGGAGGTGATAATCACTGGGCTGCTCAGGCTGGAATATTTCTGAGACCGTCCATAGTTAAAACAACAGGGAGCAAAGATTTCAAGCAGAGAAACATCCATCTACTTAGACACATCCTATATTATATAACACAGTTAAGAAGGAGCTTTTGATATTGAAGAAATTCATTTGAGGACCTCAGTGCTACCTAATCCATGTTTGGAAACTTAATTCATGTATTTAAGTTTGCCTGGTATTTCTATTAAAATGTCAGATTTGCTGGCATTTCTGAGGTTTTGTCAGGATGGTTACAGCCCACAACAAATAGAGGATATGAAAATGTATAGAAGCTGCTGTTCATAAAAATTAAAATAGTGCATGAGACACTGGAAAGGAAAAATAGCCTGTAATTAGAACAGTTAAAATGTTTTACTCAATGAATGATTGAATAAAGTGCATTAGCAAGATAAAGCCAGCTGCAGAATGTATATCACAGCTGGGGAAGAGTATTGGGGCTTCCAAAGTTTTGCTCTGCCCACTAATTAGCAATGCTAAAAAAGAGGGAATCAAGCTTATATCAAATATCAGGAGACTGAGTTGATCAGAAGCACATAGAACTGTGTGGCAAGAACTAGTATTAATCAATAAGATATTCTGGAATAATGCTAGGCATTAGAAAATGAGGTCATTGTAGGACTATGTACCAAGGTCTGCAATCATCAGTGAGCATGCAATGGGAGATCTTTTATCAACTGAAGGCCTGAGAGGAGTAACCAACCTGAAAGTATTCACTGGAATACCTTATTGCAATGTGTTTTATTGTACATGAATTCACACATCACCACAGTAGAGCAAAATTGTTTATTAATTTATTTAGTGAGAACAGCGAGGATCATCAGTATGCAGTTTCTACAGTGCATAAGAAATCTTACTTTCCATAGCCAATCCTCAGGTAATTTATTGACCACAATTCATCAAGAAACAGGAGACAAAGAGCACGGAGTTTGCTTAAAGGATGATGAATTTCTTCATCCCTTTGCCTAAAGGGCATCTCCTACTGAAGCTCATTTTATTACCTCAGTAGAATAAGTAGTTTATGACTGAAGCCTTTTTACTGAATATATCCACTCTAGACAATTCCAACCCTGTAAATGTATTAAGCTTGAAAGTTTTAATGTCCTTACTCTTGAAACTCACATGGTTTTGTTATGTTTGGAGACTGCTTGGAGGATGACAAATCACAATCACTGTCACCTACAATATATTATATTGCAGGTCTTTAAAATTTCCTTTTTTTATACAAAGTTTGCCATGTCATCCTCAGTTATCTTGCATGTTTCAAGACAATTTTTTTCTCTAGAATAACAAGAGTTTAGGGTCTCAAGGGTATTGTTTATGTCCAGATGGTATTTTAGTACAAGGAAATTTTCTAATCACTGGTTGTGTATTGAATGGTTCTTTTCACAAGATGTCATGACTAGGCTTTTTCACTGGGCAAGAGAGCTCTTCTGCAGTATGTAAAGTAAGGCCTATGTGATAGAAGACAAATATCTTAGAATAACTCCTCCCAAATTTCCACAATGTTTTAAAAAATAAATTATCAATTTTATAAGATTTTATTCTTTCCCTGTTTTGTTTTAATATTGTTTGCTACTTAATATTTTCATTTTCTAATTCTAGAATTTTCTAAGAGAAAATTTCTGAACTTCTGAGAGAATTATTAGTGTTGCAGTTATGGCAAAAGTGAATTCACTAAATAGGAAAACTATTAATCAAACTCCAAACTTTTTAATCAAAAATTTTCATTAATTTAGGTATTTAAACGTAAGAATTACAGCTGAGGTGCTTTATTTTACCATTGCTGTTTATAGACAGTCTATAGACAGATTATATCCCAGTGAACACAGTACTCCAGTCCTTCAAGGGTGGTAATCAGCTGGTGTTTCCTGGCCTAAGAGGAACTAAAATTTGAGCAATCCTGTATACTGACCTGATGAAATACTGGCTCAGGGTGACAGATTCCTGACAGTTTTTGACATTATGTCAAACCCAAGCATGTCACTTCCACCTCGATAAACGAAATGTTTCAGTTCAAAGATACCAAAAAAGTTTCCGTTGAAAATTATGTAGATTCTATATAAATTCTCACAAAACTGATTCAGTTCTCATTCTAACAGCATGCAGTTCCACAGAAAAGGAAAACAAACATCTGAGACATTATTATAAGCAGAGGCCAGTAAACATGAAGATTTATAAATAAATGCTAACAATTGTAATTTTATTTTGAAACTCATAAAATATACAGGAGTCTGAACCACAGAGTTAAATTACTCTGTTCTTTTCTATTCTTTTGCATCGTATTTTCTTGTATGTTTATTATATTCTATTCAGTTTATTGTTATAATGGTTTATTCCAATGCACTCCCATATTTTTCCCTGATTCGCTTATCCCAAAGTCGTATGCACCTGTGAAACGATCTTATTTGGCATTCCCCACCCCCTGGTCCATCATTGTAACCCTGCCCCTTGTTCCAGCCCCTTTGTTGTCTGTCATTGTAACTCTGCCCCTTTCTCCAGTACTTTCTCTGTCAGTCTTACCCTGGGCCAATCCCTAGTTGTTCCATCCTTTTAGTAATTCCCTATTACTTGATGTCCCATTGGCCTATGTGAGCCTTTCTCCTCCCATGGCTCCCCTCATGGGTTGTTATCCTGTCAGACCTTGCCTTCCACTCCTCCCCCAGGGACCTTTCATTGGTTGATGGTTTGTACCCACTGCCTGATCTGCCCCCATATTTAATCCCAAGCACAGCTGTGCACAGCTGGCTCTTTGTCCCTGGATCCTCCAACATCAATAAATCCTTTGGAATCCCAGAAGAACAGAGCCTCCCTGGACTTCTTTATCCAATCCTTGGTGTGGGCCACGTTGAAGAGTTACTAGCCATTAAGTTTCTGCCTCCAGGAAATTTCACCCTGGAGAGCTCCCCACACCTGGCACAGCACTGATGTGTTCCAAAAAGATAGCAGGAGCTCTGGTAGCCCATGCCACTTGGGGGGCTTTTTGTGACTGCAGCAGGTTGAAAGCAATGTGGTTATTGGTGTTGTGAAACCTAATCCCAGGTGGAGCCCTAACCCTAGGACGAGCTGCAAAGGCCTCGTGAGGTGTAGCAGCTGCCAAGAAGAAAAATGCATGGATGGATAGATGAAGCAAAATTGTGGCAGAGCGTGTTCTGCTAGGTATGCCTTGTAAAACTGCAGGGTGCTTGGAGCTCTAGGCTTTGTGGTTTTCTGAACCCTAGGTCCATGCAAAACCCTAACCTAGGTGCAAGTCAGAAATTTTATGAATCATCATTAACAATGAACGTTAACATTCAATACAACCTAAAAGAGCAGTGAGAGATTACACTGAATGGTTTATATGCATGTGTGTAGAGATATAAAAAAGCTTGGCTGTATCTTATTTCTCCTACGAGACACCACTTTTTAAATGAGTCTTATGGGAAACCAGAACTGTGACAAAATCTTTGAGACCTTATGTTGCCTATTGAGTATGAGAAATCACCACCACCTCTTATATCAAAGAAAATTAGAGTAGAATAGAACATTTCAATCTCTAGACTCGAAGATGGGCTTTTTAGGAGTTACTTGTAAAATGGTATTTTAAAGAATTATTTTATTACATACCAAATTCAAAACTCAAATACACTTGAATTTCTGTACCTTGAAACTTCTTTTCTAGAAATTGTCTTATTTGTAATTTCCCTTTGATGACCTAAACTTTACTTCTTTTCATGTTCATTTTTCTCTTGCATTGTTTATCTATATGATAAAAAGATTGCATATCTCTTCAGCTTAAACACTCAGTTTCATTTTAGCACTGGCTTTTATACAAATTATTTATAATTTTTATGTTTTCAGAATGTGTATCTTAAACCTAGAAAGAATCTGTGCTACATCTGCTGTGTGGGTATACCATATTCTCATAGGAATTAGCAGAATTTTATGAATCTGCTTATGTTGCACAGATATAATTGTGTCAAATTTATCACAAATAAAACTTATAGAGGGGATTAAGTAGAATTATGGTGAGAACTGAGGGGGTTTTTGCTTGTGCATATGTGAATAAAATATGACAGTTTGTGTTGAGCATGTTGAACTGAAAACTGGAACATGTTTTTAGCTAAGCAAGGACATAATATTGCTAATAATACAGTTTGAGGGAAGAAACATATATTTACAGTTGCTTTCTTATTGTACTGAAGTCATAAACTTCATGGTTTTTGTCTTGCAATTGCCTTAAGGCCACATAAAGCACATGTAGAATGGGTTTGCATGGTAAAGCGGACACTGTCTTGTGATAGCAGAATGGTTCTTTCTGATGGTGTGAAGTTATTATGAAGATTTACAATAAAAATAGTACCATTAAGTTTATGCAACAATTTCAGTCACCCCCCGCAATAGATCTCTCTGTTCCTGAATTCTCTCTTATTTCCTGTGAATCACCTTTCCTAGATGATTTACCTATCAATAATATTGCTTTCATTAATACTTGTGAGTCATAAGATACTTAATCTATTCCTGGACTATAATCACTTCTAATTCTAAAGCCTGCATTTACAACCCTTTAACTGAAAAAGATGACACATAATACAACAGAAAACTGTCATTTTTCAGTGTCTGGAAGTTAAAAGTAAACATTGAGACAGAAGCACAAACAATTTTGTGGATTTTTAGGCTTGTTTAAAATGTGGTTAAGATGGGCAAAGTGAGATGAAGAGGGTGTCTTGGGTTACTGTACAGGGTGTGATAAAAGGTATCTATTCTACCATCTGTTGAGGATGGGGGCAGTGATCCTTATCTCCACGGCAGATATTCTGCTAATGGGCCATCCATTGAAACCAGGCGGGGCATTGTTCTTTATCTTTTCACAACCCATCCTTCCTCCAGTGAGTCATTTTCTGCTAATGGCCATTGAGTCACACTGTGTGACTGATAAAATTATTGCATCCCATTGGAAGTCGCTCCAGCCAGGGGGAAGAGCCCAACATTTCTTACCAAGATAAAAACAGAGGTTTTGGGACACTAAGGTAGC
>PYHW01009979.1:10001585-10013581 GCA_013186435.1 Turdus rufiventris
TGAATCACATCTGTCACTGCAAGGGGACTGCAGCCACCATTTAATGGGACTGCTACCAACACCCTGCCTGACGGGGTGTCAGGCTGTATTCTGACTTTGTCAGGGCTTGGGGTTTGTTTCTTTGTAGCATTGTATTTCTATTTTAATTTCCCTAGTAAAGAACTGTTATTCCTAATTCCCATATCTTTGCCTGAGAGCCGCATGATTACAAAATTATAATAATTTGGAGGGAAGGGGTTTACATTCTCCATTTCTAAGAGAAGCTCCTGCCTTTCTTAGCAGACACCTGTCCTCCAAACTAGGACAGGGGGTCTTTTTCCAACTCAGATAATCACATATTGATTTTTCCCCCTTTTCCTCTTCTTGCTTAATTTTTTCTTTTCCCATTTGTCAAGTGCAGATTCTGAATGTCAGTTGGAAATCTGCAGTGTTTGTTTGAGATTAATCTGTGCTAAGAAATGTGAATACTGAATTATCTGCTAAGTACATTGGAATTTGAAGTTTAGAGAAAGTGATATAATACTCATGTACTGTCCATCATGCTAAGTAAACTTAACACATAATCTTTCTCATCAAACACTTCTTTTTATGCAGGAGCATGTACAGTGACTGCTGGAGCGCCATCTTTGTTTTAACAGTGTGGGCCTTTTTGCTTTCACACAGGGAACAATTTGTTCTAGCAGATTCTAAATTTATTTCCATAAATATAAGGCAAAGCAATTGATTTCCTAACAGACTTCTCAAAGTATACTGTGACTTTAGGAATAGCTATTAAGTGTTCAGTCCACCTCCTTTCCTAGCTTGTCTGCTTATTTATTTTTCCTTAGGATCCTGAATGTCTATAAGGTTTATTTAGAAACATGCAACAAAAATATTTTCTCACCTCCTTTCTACTGGCTCTGGATACTTAATGAAAGCTTACTGTCACAGTGTCATAGGAGAGTTCAAGCTGGAAGGGACCCCAGGAGGTTCAAATTCCTGCACAAGGCAAATCAGCTGAGAGATCAGATCAGATTGCTCAAGGCTTTATCCAGTTGTTTCTTTAAGATTTCCAAAGAGGGAGACTGCACAGCTTCTAGGGCAACCTGTTCCAGTGTATGCTCTCACACTGAAAAAAGTTCTTTACACTCAATCTAAACATTTCTTGTTTCAACTTTTAGCTATTTACTTTCTTTCTTCCACTGTGAAGATTCTGCTTCCCCCTTCTAAGTGACCTCCTCATAGATGCTAGCACTAGTTGCCTCTAAAGTTGTTTCTTCTTCAGGCTAAACAAAACCTCTCTCTTTATCCTCTCTACACAGGGTAGGTTTCTCCTTTGGAACCCTTAGGAATTTACTCTTATATCCACAAGTTTCTAAAAACAAGAGAATGGTCTTGAAAACCCATTAGCCAGCTCTCATACACCACTGGAAGCAACTCACCTGAACCTGTGCTCAACCTACACTAAACAAGTGCAATGGGAGAAGATTTTCCTCTTGCCCTTGACAGACCGTTACATCAAACTTATTTTCAGACAGCTCCATATTCTTAAACTAAGTAATGACTTCCAATTTTCCCCATTAGGATAATAATGTACCTGTTTTTCATGGATTTCTAGAAATGTGTAGAAACCATAGCTATTACTGACAACTGTCCCTTTTCCTTATTAGATATATGCTTTATACTCAGAAAAAGATTTGGTTGTTGAGGAAAAGATTAATAGAATTTTTTTTAATTTTAGGTACACAGTTGTGTTTTAAAAATTCATGGTTTCAGGTTGCTCACTGTCACACTCACCCACTTTTAAAAAAAAGTGTAATAATGAAATTCCAAAGTACTTTTACAGAATTGGAGTGAGGACAATAAAAAGTCTGAAAATACCTCTACTCAGTTGTGACTTAGTCTATCTCCTTTAGTTAGATATAAAATGCAAATTATTACAACAATGCAATTGTTAATGATTTGATTTTTTTAAACTTGGATTGTTTTTATATATAAAATTGCCAATTCTGAAAAGGAAAATATAGAATAGTAGCTACATATTTTAATTTCCAATTTTGGAAAATCATTCCCTCTTTTAAAATGTTTTTTACAATTTTTTTCTTTTTTTTTTTATTGAAGTCTTTGAGGTCCTTGTGTTGAAACTAGGTAAGGTACTCTGTGCTACTTATTTATTTAAGAGAAAGTTTTCAGTACAAATGGATAGGACAGACTTTAATTGTTTTTTACTAAGATTGAAATCTCTAGTGAAATAAGATAAGTGCTCTTGAATCTGATAAACTCCTCTGTGTATGAGAAGAGAGGACCTTGGCTTCCCTCTTTCAGGAGTTCACACTTCCAATCTACTTCTTCAACAAACTTAGACAAGTAAAAGGAGTGACATGGACTGAAGTACATCAGAATGACGATAACATGCAAGCAACATCTTTAATTGGTCTCTTATGGGCCACTTACTGTTTGGAGTAGACATAGGTGGTAGAAATGAAGTATATGCTGAGGCCTTAATTCAACTGTAAAGAGGTATTTTAAAGAACACTTATCAGTGAAATACAGATGGTTTCTTTGTGTTAATGTCACTGGTGCACGAGGAAGACTGTATAGCTCTATCCTGTATGACCACCAGCTGAATTTCTGAAATCATTCCACTATTTTTATAAAATATATACAGCCTTTGTAGTTAACACTGTCCTGAAACCACTCCAGATGGATGTGTTTGGGGCTTGTGCTTTACAGTGGTGAATGCACAGTTTTGTCTGATGACAGAAAGGGCACTTTTCTCTTGGCTTCTACAATACTTCTACACATTAGGCTTTAATGATCTCATTAATAGGAAGCCTTACTGTACTTTCTTTTCAGATGGACAACTTCAGTAGAAATCTAACAAATCTCCTTTGTTCAATCTTGATAGTACTTTGGGGCGTAATTCACCTTCTCATAAGTTCTACAGTTAAGTGAGGTGTTGATGAATCATTTCTTTATTTTTTAGGTGACATTTGATTCAGGAACTAGAGGAGTCTCTTTCTGTTGACCTTTAATATACTTTTTATTTCATTGCCCTACAACTATTTGTAGTCCAGTATTTATAGCAAACAAGACTGAATTAGTACTGTAACTGTAATACTTTTTTTGTCTGTCAAATTTCAGCTGAGCACATAAATATTGCCATCTAAGCAGTAATATTAATCATTACATGCATGTCTTCATAATTCTCTTTAATAAATCTTCTTAATAATTAATGTGGTTCTTTTGATAACTCCAAGATAAGCTAGGAAAGATTTAATAACTTTTCTCCAAATGACCTACCAAGGTCTCAAAATCTATTGTAATAATTAATGTTTAACTGTGAAGTTGAGCATATTTCACATAATTTTTTTTAATGTGCGCTTCTGATAAATATTGTTTACAATACCAGTGATTAATCAGTGTTATAACTACTTGTCCATATGCATAAAGGAGAAAAACCCCAAGTGAATTTAAATTTTGCTATTATTGGAGCTAGAGAAGAGAAACTGTGAGCTGTGGATGAGGTAAAGGGCAAGAATATTTGGTAGAACTGCCTCTGAAGCAAATCTCACACATTCACAGTGATGTTTTTGTACCTCTAGGGCTGCAGTTTCACCATTATGATGATATGGGATGCATTTTAGGGCTGAATTCATAGAAATGGATGTGATGTGGTTTTCCAAACAGAGCATCTTTTAGTGGTGCTGCTAATAAAATTGTCTACTGAGAAGGACTCCAAACCTAATGTTATATAGCTGTACCAGTTTAAAAAAGGCAATTCCTTAACCTAATCTTCATTTTCAATTCAAAAATATCTAGGTAAAAATATATCACCCTTCATATTGTGGGTAATGTTACATCCCTTATGTAAATTTTCATTCCGTAAAATAACTAACTTATAACAAATACCAATAAGTACTGTTCTCTTTTCATTCCAGTATGAACATTTTGAATGTCACCAACCTTAAAATGCATATGAATAGTTTTTCTTTTAAAATTATTGTAAAAGAACAGTGATTTTCTTTAAATATTTTGCACTATGTTAGTCTTCCACATACAGAGGTAGGTACTGCATTGATGATATTCCTAATAACTTTCCTGTGATTGAGCTTCCAGTACTGAATTTTAATCTTTTTCCTTATTTTATAAAATAAATTAGAACAGAAAAATCAAATATTGCATGTAGAAAGATTTCTTATATACATCTCTCCTTCTCTCAGGAAAGTGAATGCCTCTGGGAATATTACTACATCCAGCTGGAAGGTAGAACATGACTTAGAAACAAACCTAGTGTCATCACGTAGCAGTTTATCAGAACTCTAAAGGACTTGTCAGTCTGCAAGAAAAAGCTTGTCTAAAACATTAATTTTAGTACTGTAATTATTTGCCAATAGAATATCTCCCTGGATATTCTTAACCCCAGAATATGAAACAGCCACTTATAAAACATGTATTATGTATTAAAATGGTCAAAATCTAATGACTCTGTGATGAGAGGGCTTGGGGACTTCATAGATGGTTTTCATAGTGCCCCATAACCCAGAAACCTCTAACACAGATGAAAGATGATACTATTAAGATCCACACTACTCGCATTAGGTGAAACAGCTAAAACAAAAAGAAACTGAAATGCTCAATTTCCTTTAATTTCTAAAAGCAAACACTGTTTTAGAAGTACTATAATAATTAATATATTCTTCACTATTTTTTAGTTCCTGAATTTACTTATATGGACTTCCTAATTTGTTTCATGTGCTGTTACTGTGATGGCATCTGACCAAAATGGTATTTTTACGGTCTGATAGCTACTAACCAAAACCAGAAAATTATTTACACCATGGTGCTACCTACAGATCTCACAAATGCTCCGCGTCCTGTCACCAGAATATGTAGCATGCTTACAATTAAAAGGCAGTTAATTTCTTTCTCCAAAAGAAGTTAAAATTTACAGGAGCCTTTGATTTTCATTATGGCAAATATTGTAATGTTAAGTCCCAAAAAGTATTATTTCATTTCCAGAAGTTTCTTTATGGTAGTCGTGGTCGTAGTTTATAGTTGCAAAACCTGTAATTCTGAGAGAAATTAAAGCCTTGTCTTCAAACCCTACTATATATTTAAAAATACCCACGTTTGAATGCTCTCTGGAAAAAAAAAATTTAGGTACAACCAGTGATTCAGTACAATTGTGTGTTAATTTCAGTAATTCTTCAGGAAGACCCTCAACTAGTCTACCATGCTGTATGCCTTGAGACATGTGCAGCCTTGGTAAACCTCACCAGAAAGTGAGAAAGAAGGTGTCTGTAAAGATCTGCAAGTCCTAAGCAATCATATTCAGTATTCTTTAACTTGAAGTTTAAGTTCTAAAAGCAACTCATTTCCCAGTGATGAGGATATGCTAAGGATATATTTCTGATGATGTTTGGAGAAGTTAGTATTATTTTTTCTTTTCAAGAAATGAAGCAAATTATTTGTGCCTAAATTGAAACTGGTGGCATAAGACTTACCGAAGACTTATTTTCCTCTTTTCATCCTGAAAGGCCAATGTGGCTGGAGAAGTCTTATCTCTATCTTCTTTATTTTGGAGAAAGAAAATATTCCTTGTTCAAGAGCTAGGTAAGATTGTGCATTACTAAATTTCTCTTTATGGAGGAGAAAATGTTCTTAGCAAGAAATCTGTTTCAATTTTTCTACATTTATTTATTTATTGTAATGTATTCCTTGACTTTTTTTTTTTCCCTTTCTAACCCAGAAGTCCCATGTAAAGCTGATCAGATACAAAATCAAGTGAGGATACCAATCCTTTGGGGAGTGTAAATTTTCCCTTACTGTAATGGTTCTGTGCTGATATTTTAGAAGTGACTTATTTGAAAGTAATTCACTAGGGGTATTTGGAACAATAGTGTACAGATTTAAAAGATTTTGTTGCAAATACGTAAGTGGCCAGTATCCCTTTTGGGAAAAGCTTAGCATCTTTTCTAGTCTTCTGAAAAATACGACTTCCAGCAGTGAGACATATTATCAAGCACAGAACACAGAAGTATGGTTGTTCTTTGCATAGAGCACATGGCGTAAATCAGCTGCATCATGTATGACCACGAACAAAAGAGAGATACAGTAAAAAAAGCAGATTTTTAATCTTATTTAGGGAATACTAGAACCTGAAATTCTGCTTGCTCTTTAGGGTCAAATACAGATTACTGTGACTCTGAGTCATGCTTACTGTTAACTCATTTTTCATTCCTCCTACTCATATTCCTTTTCATCCTGAAATGTTCTTTGTTTCAGGTTTTGAGGTTTGTTGTCTGACATTCTGTCCTTTCTTCCACTCAACTGATGTGTCATGGTATTATGAAAACAAAGACAGAACTTGCTGCGGAATCTTTTTCTACCTTCCATTCAGTGTATTTCAGCAAACTTTTTTATCAAAACCTCTGGGTAAGAAAAGAATCAGTAATTTATAACAGTAGTTCATTTCATGGACTGGTGAAGGATGTGTATGATCTGTTGGACTGCACCTTCTGAAGTCAGAAAATGTGCTGTCTCCTACCTGCAGAAGGAAAAGGATGAAGTATGGTAGTTGCTAGCGTATTTCCTGAGTTTAGCAGAAAGCACTCAGCAGTCACTGTCTGAGAAGCCAGTAACTTGTTTACTGAGGGCTTTGTATTTGCACACTGTTTGCACATTGCATTCTTTGGGGGTTTACACTTTTTGTTCCAGATTGGTTTCCCCGAGTCTTTGTTGGGCTGTGCTGAATCAAGACACAGAACTTTTCTCAGTTTCTGTGTGACAAGACAATGGCATGTGTCTCCAAGCCAATAAAGAGAGTGCTGGGGTATGACTCTTCTGCAGGTAACTTAATTATATTCTTAGGTTTACTTTCAGCTCAAATTAAATATTAAAATATGTCTTCAGAATTATGTTTCCTGCCCTACTAGAGTGGAAAGTGTACTGTGGATATAAAATATTAAATCTGCACTGTTCATTTGTGGGTAGGAGGTCAGAAGGAAAAAAATGTATATTTAACAAACTTTTCTGTTTTAAATACACATTTGCAAAGGAAGGAGATAGCAAAGTAGCATTTACCTTTCTTTATAGAAAGTGTTATTGTATAATAAACACTTTTTTCTTCCCAGTTGTCATTGGAAATTAGTGTGAGGCTGTATGAGATTTACAAGTTAATCTATTCCTAATGTACAGACCTGAATATTGAAACAGATACAACACAGACATAGAGGAATAGATAATCTCCATAGCTTTCCAAGATTTCCATATCTGTCAAGGTAAGCTGATTTTAAATTCCCATTTATCTGTAAACAAGATTCGATCAGGATTTTTTTTTAAAGGTCCCTGAGTATTTTGAGGTGCAGAAAACTTGTTCCATCTTATGGGTGAATAAGAAATAAAATATCGTTTCATTTTATCATTGGATTATAATCTTATAGTTTAATAAAATTACTAAATGCTGTTCCATCATTACAATAAGTAACACAGTTTTCAAAGTAGTTCTAGACCATTGTTAAAGTGCAGTAATTTAAACTTTAGATAATTACTTGTAGTAGAAACTGATGTATTCTTTCATTTCATATCAGAATTTACTACTACACTATTATTTTTTATATGTAAAGTTGGAACACTGCTTTTCAAGGTTTTGAAATACCTTATTCCTCCAGAGATGAGAATAACATAAAGGAAATATTATAAAGAAATAAAATTCTGAACTCACTCTGAAAATGAACTATAGGTTAAAGTTATTTTAAAACTTACTTAAAAAAGGAAAGTCAGTGATATTAATCACTAACAATGTAGTTTCACTTCTGCTTTTATATCAGGGTGATCAATGTTAGTAATTTCATTGTAAAACTCAAATAGAGAAATTTCATTATGGCAATGGGGGCCCAGTTCTGGGAAGCAAGCAGTATGGGAATATAATGTGGAACTCGATTATTTGTGCTGCAATAAATTTCCTAAGCTACATCACACCTAGAATGTTATAGTCACTTAAGTACTGTGCACTTGCAGTATCATTGGAAAAAATCTCACCCACTTCAGAAGACCTCTGTCCTTTGTTGGGAGTATCTGTTGGTTTGATACACTGACTTTTCAACTAAATGAGGAAAGATTTTAATGTGTAATTCACAGTGACATATTTTGGTTTTCTTTTGTTGTAGTTTTCATGAACTTTAATTAGTTCTGTCATTAATCAAATTTGAAATTAAAAAATAGATATCACCCAATATTTTGTGTTGTACAGTTTGTTGGGTCTTGTGTCATTTATTAAGGAAATGCAGACAGGTTCAGACTGATGATATTCAGGATGTAGAGTAGGAATAAAAAAAATTCTTCTCTAGAGGACTATCAGAGTTATTTACTAAGCATAATTGCTCCATTATTCCTCCTCTCTTTGCCTTAATCCAAAATTGCTGTATTTAAAAAATCTTTCAGACAAATTTTGTAACTGAAAACAAGTTAAAAGTGCAACAGATATAAGTGCAAAATCACCTAGAGTTCAAAGGAACTCAGCTCTAATTTTTCAATGACACTGTCGTAGGTTCTGCAACACATTGTTTAACCATATGTGATAAAGGTCAACCAATATTAAGAAGTCTACTCATTAACTAAATTATTAATTCAGGGTGGTGGGTATTTTATTTGGAAAAAAATGCATCACTTGTGTTACCACAATTAACAGTGGATAAATTATGACTAATCTTCGCATTTGAACTCTCCTGTGAAGAACTTAGTTGGTCAAATACTAAACTCTTGGGTTACTGTAAGGTATGTTCTCTTTCTGGGCATATTGACATTTTAGGTCTAACATGGAAGTTTTTTGTTCAGCTGTGAAAGTCACTTGTTTCAGCTTAGATGTGTGTATTTCTTCTGTGTTTATCTATTAGAGTTTATTTGACATTTGATTAAATTTTTCATTCAAGCAGGTGGTGAGCCTTTACTTAATGCCTTGCACTGTTCAGCAGAACAATTGCACAGGAGAGAAGTCAAAATGCTAATTGCATTGAAACAGCCTAGTGAACCTCTATGCAAATATTGTTGCCACATCTACAGGAGTTGTGTAGATAGTTAAGAGGTTACATTAAAACTAACAATTTTATCTTCTGTTATCAGGAATTTTTCCTGAGAGTTAGAACCAAAGCTTTTGAAGTTATTATTTGCTTAAGATAAAACATTCAGTAGACTACATTAACTTTCAGACACAAAATTCTTTACTCAGGTCAAATGTTTGACTTACAGACAGAAATGAACTATTTTCTGCATGGATAAGAAGGCTAAAGCTGGTATAAAGCTGGTCTGAGCAGGTAGACTAAATCTGAAATATTTGGAATGGACACACAGACCAGAACAGAAGAGTTACTGTTATAAAATACTGCATCTACAGTGTAGGCTTGCAGTGCAAGTGCCTGTTGGGGGCCTACACTTAATTAAGGTGTTCTTGAATCTCTTTGATATGTGACCAGCACTTGCTACTCTCTTGATTTAAAGCTGACCCAACTAGGGCTGGCAACACCATCACCCCTTTCATTGGCATTTCTTACCAGTCTTCATTTGCAAACTCTATACATTTTCTACTGCAGACCTTATTCTCCTACAACTGTCTCCTTTTTTTTATAGGCCTCTCTGTTAATTCTGACTCCTTTCTCTTATAGAGAGTTTCACATAGCTCTAACTCCTTTCATTCTGCATGGCTGGGTCACCCCAAGCTATCCCTTTCCCAGCCACCTAACCATGACTGCCCCTCGTACAACTTTTGACCTTACATGTCCCCTGGTTCCTCACAGCCAAGCCAGCAGCCTTCTGATCTGTCCACATCTGCAAGTATCTCATGGAAAGCTAACCTGCTCCTTTATAGCCTGTAAACTGATTGGTGGGGCACAAGCGTTTTCATTCTGTGGTAATCAGTACAGCTGCAAGTTGTTGGGGAAGATTCCCTCCTGCATTACCCTAGCTCTCCACATAAAGTCTTCTTTTAGCAATGTCTTAAGCAGTGATTTCTCAAAAGTGGCAGTAGCTAACATAGCCAACTTGTGAAATACTGGGATTTTCTGTTATTTGTAGGGCCTTATCTTTCTACAAAATGTAATTTTATCTAAAACTGCTCTAAATTTGGATCACATAAGCAGTTTCCCCTGTTCTCTATGGATTTTAAAGGAATCCATGCATGTTTTAGAAAAGCAGTTGTTTTTGGAAGGAGGAATTTCACAAAATGCCGGTACTATGTGCTGCTCCTGGACTATGGTCTGCTGTCAGAGGTTTATGTGGGTATACCCTTCTGATGAGCTGGTTTAAAAGCAGTTTGAGTACATGACACAGTAAAAATGTATTATGGTGTAGAAAAACATTGAAATCTAAAATAATAAAAACTTGCTATGTTGACAAAAAGTAGTTGCAGGGCTTGACTGTTTTCCAAACAATTCCTGTAGTTAATGCACACTTCAAGACAAGAATCTAGAGATTATTTTCTTGTTGGAATAGACTGTGTTTTTCCTGCTGTTCAGCAAGTCAGTGCTATTTCAGTAGGACAGTAGCTGATTGGTAACCTGGCCCCACTGCTCCCTTCCTTTGAAGGAACCTGCAGACGGGAAAGAGATGTGAGGGCTGGAGTGTGGCTGCCCAAGAGAAGCAAAGGAGCTTTCAGGAATGGACGATTTAGAGGACAGAACTAATATTTATTTTGCATACCAGAGTTTTAATTTTCTTTTGAAGAGACATGTAAAGACAGCAAAAGTGCCTCCTAGCTATTGCCCTGGTATCTTTCTAAACCGCTAGGGAGAGAGTGGCAGAATGGACAAAAATTTCAAAGGTGTAACAGGTATGAACTTTTGACTGAAAGAAGTTCACCACATGGTACGTGATTAATACTCAATATGACTGAGAGTAGAGACTGTCCTGTATTGCCCTGCTAGAGAATGAGATGTTTTTAGGTATGCAAGTAAGTTAAGGTCTGTCACAGATAGATATTGATATGATCTCCTGAAGTAGTAATGTACATGTGGAAAGCTACTCTAATGAAGTGATTTAATTTTTGTATCATCAAAGTTGCAATGAAATATAGATAGGAATTCAAATTCATTGACTTTTTGGATCACTAATTCTAGATATTGAAGAATGTTTCACATGGATGGAGCTTCCATTCCTTATTTCGGTGTAGATGAGGCATTCTAAAAAAATATCATTTTTGGATCTCAAACCTTAAAAGAGTTTTCTTAGCACACTGCACACCTTTTTAAAAGATGATCAATTCAATGATGGTGACAGTTCAATTACAAATGGTTGAACACTTCTGCCATTTAGCTGACAAGGGAAAACAGGACTGTTTTTAAGGTTTTGGGAGATTTGGAATATATTAACCTTCTTTCTAAGAAGTTTGTGTGGTGTTGTCTTTATCCCTACTTTTGTATAGTTTTCAGTACCTTATGTTAGCACAGAAACATGTTGAATTCATTTTTAGGTCTTTGGAGTGAATTTCATTTGGTTTATGGAAACTAGGGAAAAACACAGGGTTTTGATATGAAAATCTGAGAATTTTGTTTACTACTCTGATGTTTTTTCTCTGTTCTTCCTCTATCAATGCATTATAAAACAACAGAATTTTTCTTTTAGGAGGGTAAATTTAAAAAGAAAGATAATAAGAGGAATATTTGTTTAAGGAAACTGCAAGCAGTTATGTATCCAGATCTGACCATTTTACCAGTTCTAGACAACTAAATTCCTCTTTTCAATTAAATGCCTACGTTCACTGTTTTCTTACTTGGTGCTTACTTCTTGGGGTGTAGTTTTAGTTTGGTTTTTTTTTGTTTGTTTGTTTTGCTTCTTGTCTTTGTTTTGTTTTTGTTGACTTTCTTCTTTGTTTTACATTTGTTTGTTTGTTTTTTGTTTTGTGGGGATTTTGTTTTGTTTTGTTAGTTTATTTTTTTTCCCATTTAAATGTTCTCTGTATTTATTGGGCACATCTTTCCCTTCCCTTCCCTTCCCTTCCCTTCCCTTCCCTTCCCTTCCCTTCC
>PYHW01009979.1:10023579-10108643 GCA_013186435.1 Turdus rufiventris
AATGAATATTATTGTTCATGTCCCCTTCAGCCTTTAATATATGCCTGCTATTCTAGGGTTTACTTTCACCAAAAATTCTAGCTGCTACACTGTAGACCTAACAGTCTGGTGGAACAACATGTCATAAAAGAAATCTCTTTGAAGTGTGTATAGGCATCAAGCTATCAAAAATATCACATCTGCGTGTGCTATCACACAGACCATTTGTACAGCTGTGGCCATGAATTGCCAAGGAACTGGCCTGACTGTGTCTGATATTTTGTGCCTGTCAAACGAGATCTACAACATGCCATAGGTCTGCAGCACTCCTGTGATGAGAGAAAAGGTTCGTAAGAGGCATAATACATAAATGCCTATGTTATTTAGCTTCACTTCTAAAATAATTTACTGCTTGCTCAGTCTGCTTGTGGTAGTGTAGACATTCCACTTCTAAAGAAAGATTTTTGCTCTTGGGAAAAATGGAATTGACTGCAAGGCAGACTTTGCAGACATCTGAAAGATAGTTTGAGGCTCAATTATTTCTCTCAAGATCTGAACACAGTGGCAGACAGAAAATGTTTATAGTTCTTCCCTTTAGCTGTCCATTACTCATGGGAGTGATTCTCACTTCCCTGTTCTCCCTTTGAAAATCTGTTGGCTCTGGTGTAGCTGTAGGCAGCACTGCAAATCATTTCATTATGTGACTTCTTTTTTTTTTTTTTTTACTGTAAAAGGTGAGTATTCTCAGGGATTTATACAGTAAAATCAGTTAAGCAATTCACTGTTGCATTTGTTTTTTTTTTTTGGAAGGGCACATTAAGTGTAAATTTCTCTGTTCCCTCCCTTGTTTTGAACTTTATACATTTTAAAGTGAACACAGTAAAGAGACAAGACCTCGGTATAAATAACATCTAATAGTGCTTAATACTATGCTGAATTTACGTTATTTTTAATATTTATAAAATATACGTCTTGGAATTTATTTTATAAAAGACAGTAAACTCATGTTTTGTTCATCCTTAGATTTTGGGATCCACAAATAAATTTTGTGACAGATTTTTATAATTATTTTTTTCTTTAGAAAGATGTAAAAGCCCTTATATTTTGGTGGTTGTTTCCATTTTATGACTATTAATGCTTTAAAAACAACAACAAAAAAAAAGGTAGACTAAAAATAAATCATACAGAAAAACAAAAGAGAAGGCATTTTTGTGTGTTAAAAAAAAGAAGGAAAATTTTTTACGCTTTTTTTCTGTAAATATAGCCATCCCACAAGAGCACAGAGAAATAAAAAAAACCCCAGGGGTTAAATATGGAAAAAGACAAGGACATAAAAATGATAGAATTCATTAAAAATACTGATGATCATTTACAAGTAATAGATGCACTCTTCTTTAAGAAAGAATATAAAGTTAAAAACTTATGATGTCTTTTTTTAATGGTAGAAATCTTAATTTCTACTCTCAATATTCATTAATAAGTGTGGCCCCCCCCTTGTGTTATTAGAGTTTCAGCTACATCTGCCAAGCTGATAATTGTGACTGTGATGTTTCTTTGCTTTTCTGTTATGGGACTTGCATATGCATATGTTCACTAAAAATAATTGAGGAAGAAGAATATTGACTGTGCAGATGATATGAATAGATTACATTAGTGCAAACCTCCTACAAGTGGAAATCCCATTGAACAGTAGGACTCTTATTCTTGTTGTGGGAGTTATTTGCCAGGTATGAGCTGTGAAAAGTATAATGATCTATGAAGATGCTACTAATGCACTCTATTTCATTTTACTTACTGCAGTCAAATGTAACTCAACCAAGAGGATTTCTACCACATTATAATTAAATATCAACAGGTGCCTAGCTGGGCAATGCTTAGTGCTTGGGAGGGCTTGCCTGAGCCTGAGCTGGTGCCAGATTGCTCTGACAATGATCTGGTGGTCACAAGAGCATTGCTTGAGCTGAGTCAAACTTGTGTGACAGCCAGAGGTGGATGAAGCTGGTCAAACCAGACATTCACCGTGGGACAGGCAGCTGCCTGTGGTGTCTGCAAGGGCTGGGGGAGGTTGTGATGCAGTGTTCAGATGGGGCTGGAGCCCAGGCAGAGGCAATCAGGTGTGAGAACATTGGGAAAACAGCACTGATCATAAAAGGAAAGAAATGTCCCCATTCCACCTTGTACACCACTCCCCACCCAGCACAGAGCTTGGGTTGCTAACTCACTTTGACACCTCATTTTCTTTCTGTGTGAAGAATTCTGGGGCCTTTGAGAGGGATACTGGGAGTGCCAGAACAACACCAGAGCAACTGGGCAGCTCAGAGCAGGCTCTCAGGATAAACAGTTTGCAAGCATATTATTACCAATGAAGTTTCCTATGTTTGGGCTATGTATATCATTCTAACGGGACTAAATATAGATATTTCTTATATTTTGATCAGATCAAGATTTTAATTTGGCTAAAAAGATATTCTTAGCTCCATACATAAAATATGTTCCCTTTGGTTGTTATACACTTTTTTTTAGACCTGGTTAAAACCCAAATAAACACTTCATACTGCACACCATTATACACCTAGCACATTATTAGGGATGAACTTTGCAAGTCACTTAATTTATAGGAGAAAAAACGATTTTCACAGATTTTGCAGGCTCAATGTGATCTGTTAATCTATTGCTAGCAACTTTTTTTCCTTAAATGTATGTTTTCATGGACAGTCATGAATCAATATAAAGTGCTAGACATTGGTAATAACTATGCTGATTAATATGTATTTCTTTAGTACCAGACTTCTGTCAGGTCCCACAATCACATTAATAAGAAATTCAAGTTTGTTACTATGTTTACACACAGTAGTTTTCTGGGGTTTTTTTTTTCCTGCTTTCTCTCTTTGTTTAAAAGCTAACTTGGGCCTTGCTCTCATCCCAATGGAACCAATTCCCACAGGTATACCTGTACAGCTTGCCTTGTGGGAAAGCAGATCGAGGTAAAGCTAATGAGTAATAAATGGAACATATGGCATTTCAGTAGTATAGCACCAGGTCTGAGAGCAAGAGAGCACTGACCCATTTTTTACACTTGCTGTTCACTTCATTAACAGGTGAATTTAAAAATGCACTGTGTAACAATGTTTCCATTTCAGTGGTTGAGTATATAGTAAAAATATTACTATTTGCTTTCATTGGTTTTGCTTTTACACATTTTTGCATATTAGTCAGGGGAAAAAAAGGCCAATGTTGCATTTTAAAAGTTCAAACTGCATTTTATTTCATGTTTAGTCATTAGAAACTAGTGGGACTAGAGCCATATACACTCTTCTAGAAACTCAGATTGTGAGTGGTAAAGGACATTGATAAGAAAAGATAACTTACTGGAAGAGCAAAATGACAATACCTAGAGAAATTATGCGAATGTTTAAATAGGGAAACTTTTCAAACCACAGGTTAAATTTATTAAATGCATGAAATAAAGTGTGAATTAATAGAACCCTTAAGAAATTCACCTGCATACTTTGTTTTTTGATGTTGCTTCTACCGAGATAGAAGAAACTAGCACTGAATAAATATTAAAATACACTCCTTCCTACTTTTTAGCATTAAGAGCTTGAAACATGATCTGTAGAGGTTCTTAATAAGTAGCCCATTAAATGTGCTACTTCTAACTGTTAAGATTGGGTATTAATAAGTCAGCTTTGAGAAATCTTGATTTCAAGATTTTTCTGAGTGTACTTAATTTAATTTAGTTTATACTTCACATTTTTAAACTAAATAATCCCAGTTGAATATTCTTTTGCTCCTTTTGTACTTGCATCTTTTTCACCAGTTCATAATACTTAGTGTTATCCTGATGCTACAGGCTTTATTTGGGAATAAATGGTGAATAAATGAATGGAACTGAGTTCCATTTACTCAGTTGAATTGTTCCTTTGTTAAGAATGTTTACAGAATGTTGAGAGACATTTATATCTATATTTTATTTCTGTATTTCATGAGGATATTGAAGGTTGCAAAAAATGGTTACAAAATTATAATTCTTACTGTTTCAGGAAAAGATGAGTCTTTTTTTAAGCAACTGTGGTATCTGTAACTGTGTAGGATTCTTGCTCAAGACTCCAGGAAATCTAAGCACTAAAATTACCTTTTCAAGACCCCAGAGCTACCAACACCCATTTTATGCCATAGCACATTCCCTACCTCCCCCACCAAGATATCCCGGTTTAGAGCTGGGAAGTACTGGCTTATTGCTGCAGGTTCTGACCCTAAATCCAGCAGGGTAAGGTCTGGCACCCACTCTGCTATTAGAGATAAGACTTAACTCCCTCCTAGAGAAACTAGAACACTAATTTTTAAGTCACTTTTCCAATTGCAAGTAAAATAGTATTTGCTCGCAAAACTATGCTGATATTCATTGGATATGGGAGTTCCAACTTTGGCCTTGCTGCTAGTCTTGATTGCTGTGTTGCAAATGCACAATCAATGCATGGACAGACTGAGGAATGAGATGCTGGAGAACAGTGCTATGGAAAGGGACTTTGAGGTCCTGGTTGATGGTAAGTTGAACATGAGTCTGCAGTGCCCTGGCAGCCAGGAGGGCCAACCCTGTCCTGGAGAGCACCAGGCATAGCATCACAGCCAGGCAAGGGAGGGATTGTCCAGCTCTGCTCTGAGCTGGGGCAGCCCCACCTCGAGTGTTGGGGCAGTTTTGGTCACTGCAGTATAGGATATAAACTCATTAGGGAACATCCCAGGGAGGTCTCTGAGGATGGTGAAATGTCTGCAAGGGAGGCCATAAGAGGAGTGGCTGAAGTAACTTGGTCTGTTCAGCCTAGAAATGAGGAGATTGAGGGAAGAGTACAACTTCCTCATGAGGGGAAGAGGAAGAGCAAACACTGATCTCCTGTCTGTGGTGACCAATGACAGGACTCAATGGACTCAACAAACTCAATGGACTGAAGCTGTGTCAGGGGAGGTTTAGGTTGGAGATTAGAAAAAGGTTCTTCTCTCAGAGCGTGGTCGGGCACTGGAACAGCTCCCCAGGGAAGCAGTCACAGCACCAGACTGAGAAGAGTTCAAGCAGTGTTTGGACAATGCCCTCACATGCAGGGTGTGACTCTTGGGCTGTCTTATATAGGACCAGGAGTTGGACTCAATAATCCTTTTGGGTCCCTTCTAACTCAGGATATTATATGATCTGTGTTTCCCTAGTTACTCCAGGACAAGGAATCTGTTGAGATATTCTGAGGATTGGATAAGACCCTGCAGCTCTTCAGTTTGAGTCTGTCACACAAGCTCATTTGTGTCAGTGCACCAGAGACCACAAGTCAGACAAACCTAGATGTTAGGCTGCAAATGCTGAGGAACATGGTGATGAATAAACATTACTGAGACAGAGGACCAACTTTGTTTCTAACATCTTCTACTTCAGATTTATATCTGCAACATCAGAATGTCTGATGTGGAAACAGGAAGATAGGCAGCCGATTCTTCCCAAATCACTTCATAACTTGGAAAATATAAATCTCAACGTTTATTATGGAAACTGATGTACTTAAGTGCAGCTCCAGTAAGCTCATGTTAAAAATAAAAGTATTTAAATTCTATTATATTTTATTCTGTAAATAAATAAAATAACTCTTGTTGGTTTTATTGTGTTTCATTGGTAAGGTGTGTTATTCAAATGTATTAAGGTAGAGCTTACATGCATTTTGATTCAGAAACAGTGTACAAACCCAATGAATTTAGGGCATTAATTCCTGCTTTTGATAACAGAACTTTTTCAGTGATGCATACAGAGGAATCTAAGCCTGCCGTCTTTACAGGAAATTAAGACATACAGGAATGTTCAGAGAATGATCCATTCTCACTTAATTTAAATACTTATCTAAAAGTGGAATGCATTGTCTTTTGGAGATACTACATTACTTCTGTTGACTAGAAAGCAAAACTAGAAAATAAACTGGGAACCTAACTTTATTCCCACGTCTGTTTAGATGGTGCGAGTCTTACATTATATGAGTTACCAATTTTGAAGTTACTGACTTTGGCCTTTATAGATTACCTGACCAATATCTTTAGAGATGTTAAATAGGACAGGTACCAGGATAGACCACCTGGGGAAATCCCCTTAAGTAATTTTCCAGCTAGAGTACGAAACAATAACTGCTACCTAGAGCTTGTTAATTCAGACAGAGTTTTACCCTCCTGGCTGTCCAGACATTCAGACATCTTTGCTTGAATACAAGAATATTGTGAGAAAATGTCAAAGGTCTCACTAAAGTCAAGGTAAAGAATTCCAACTAGTTTCCATTATTTCATGGATTCAATAATTTTATCATAGCTCATTTCACCTTACTCTGATATCTTTATGATCTTATTCTTGATAAAACCATGATGGTTGGTCCTAGTAACCTACTTCTCCATTATGTGACTAGGATAGACTGAACTGGAATTTTCTATGGACTGAAATTCAGCTAATCAATCCTGTTGTACCCTCATTCCTCACGAATACTTCTTGGCCTACTTTGAAGACAGGTAACATATTCTCTTCTGTTATAATGGACCTCTCCTCTCCACAATGTCTGAAGTGTGATGGAAAGAAGTGTCACAACAACATCTGTTGTATCCAATCTGTCTGGTCCCACAGACCAGAAAATACCACCGTTATCTAGAAAAAGGAAACCTGAATTTATAGTTCAAATATAAACTTATAAAGGAATAAAACATTTAAATGTAATTTCTTTGAAAGCAGTGTATCTGGGTTTGCTGCAGAGTTCCACAGGGGCTCTCAGAGCAGTGAGTCTTCCCAGGTGCTATAAGAAATGCAATGACCAGACAGTGAGACCTGATAAGGATAGTATTTTCACCTTATTTTTGATTTCTTGACTTTAACCAACCTAGGAGCTATCATTTGTATCTTTGAAGAAATCCTTTTTCATTTCACATGTCTGGGTATAGACTCAACCCTAGCTATCTAATCTTGAAAATCAAGCATCTAGCTAAATCTGCACTGCATCAACATTCTATTTTCATAATATCCCCAAGTGAAAATAAATAAAAGTTGATGTGTATACTTTAAAGGGAAACTATGGATTATTGTTTTTCTATATTCATAGATAATGAGGGCAACAGGGAGAAGTGAAAGCATTTCTGCTTTAGTTAAATATCTTCTGGTCTATTTAAATTACCATGTGCAGAGTGAAATGTACTATTATAATTTTTCCCTAATAAGTTGTGAATTCAGTCTGGCTGAGATGTAGCTAATTTTCCTCCCAGCATTACCCTTGGAGCTGTGCTTTGGTTGCTAGAAAGGTGCTGATAGCACACCAGTGTTTTGGGTAGTGCTGAGCAGTGCTCACACAGCATAAGGGTTGGATTTCCAACATTCCCACTTGCCAGCAGGCTGTGGGGGGCAACATCTTGGAAGGGAACATAGACAGGACACATGAATCAAACTGACCAAAGGGTTATTCCATACCAAATGACATCAGATGTGCAAAAAAAGCTAAGAAAAAGGAGAAGAAAGGGGGATGGGCATTATTATTATTATATTTTTCTTCCAGAGCCACCATTAATGCATATGGAAGCCCTACTTCTCAAAATGTTCCTGCACATATGGGGAGTAAAAAATAATTATTTTGTTTTTCTTTGCTTCCATGTGTGACTTTCTCTTTTGCTATTGTTTTATTGAACTGATTTTATCTTCACTCATTAATTTTCTTCAATCTTATTTTCTACGTGGCCCATTCTGCTGAGGAGGGGAGGGATAGAGTGGCTTGGTGAGTATCTGTCATCCAAGCAAGGTCAATATACCACAATTCTTAGATAGGGGATTTAGTTTGCTTAATATAACTTTGCTAATTGATGCAATAAACTTTCATAAATACAATCAGCATTCGAGTTACTGCATTTTTTATGAATATTGGGTTTGTTAATGCCAGCTCGTTTGCAGTGATGCATGGGAAAAAAAAATATTTTTCAGTCCTCATTCTCTATTATTCCTAATTTTAAACTTTAGTAGTCTCAGAAAGAAACTGCACAAGAAGCAGGGAGCTCTGACAGTATTATAAATTTGGGGCTTTGTGTCACAGTCTGTCCATGGTTCCTGGTTTATCATTCCACATCCTGGAGCCCTGGGGAGCTAATGATTACCCTAAAGCAGACCTGTGAATAGTAGCTAAGGAAACCATACCTGTTGTGTGTTGCAATTTGTCTGGAGGCTGGCCGCCCCTGAGCTGACTCTTTGTGGACCAGGAACCAGAGAACTTTGAGGAGCTTGCAGTGCAGGGTAGGTTATCTTGCCTGATTCACTGCACTCCTCTGTCATCTGCTATTAATGGCCCAGCTAAGACTATTGTACGAAATACGTCTTCCAGTTTCCAAACTAGTAATTTAAACTAGTTCAGTTTTTTTCTGTGCTATCTTGCACTCCAATCTATCCTGTGGATTTTGCAAGTGTAATTTTGCAAATGTGTGGTTTTTTGTTCCCCTAAATACAATTTGAGCAATTCCATTGAATGAAACTGTTCAAGGCTGTAGTTTATTCATGTATAATCCACAATTAGCACAAACCACTCTTGAAATATTAAATGCTGATTTCTTAACTGTATTTGCATTCTTAGTTGCTGAAATATTAATGTTCTGTCAAGGATTCAGCACTAATAGTTCTGGGTTTTTTTGTCCCATAAGCTGTTCTGTGCCCTTTGTGACACCCCGTGACAAATCACATCGAGTACATAACAGCTTGCAATCAATATAAATACTGAACAACCTGAACATCAACACAACACAGGTAATGTGTGACTTCTGCTGAGGAAATACCTGCCAGGAGAGACTGACATGAGGATGGAAATATTAAATATTTGAGGTTGGGCAGAAATGAATAATTAGTACAGAGCAGTTGTAATTGCTATATTTAAAAGATGATGCATCGCTTTTGTTGTCAGGTGAATTCTGAGTGATTTGTCAGCAGTTGGCAGCTTAATGGTTGCAGTGTCCAAGAGATCAGGCATATCACCCATGCTCATGTCAGAGCAGGGAATGTGGCTCTCCCAGTGAGCTTCAGGCATTCAGTGAGTCAGACAAGCGGTTTTCTTTGCAGCACCTCAGCAAAGTAGGTGAACTCAAGGTGGACTGCTCATTAACAGTGGAGATGGCAAAAATTTTGTCACCTACAATACAATTAAGCTGTGTTACAATGGCTTTTAAATCTTTCACATGTTAGCAAACTACTTTCAAATCCCAGATGAAAAGTCAACTAGTTTTGCCTGTACCAATATGGAGTACAGGTTGTGGGATTTATTAAAAAATGTGTTTTTGCTGAACATAAATCTATTTAATCTCTTATTCAAGATCAGTTTAGGAAACATGTGAGGAAACCTGCCTCAAATATCTAAAATAAACTTTTCTGTAGAAATACAGATTTCTAATTTTGGAAGACTGACTAGAGCTTTATTTCACTCTCAACACCAAATACTTCTGCAAAGATATTGCTACACTTAATTAAAAGCATTAATTATACATAATTGCAATTATGTGATAAAAAAATATTTGAAACTGAACAATTTCTGGAAACAGTTTTCTTAGATTGACCGTTTCCTTACAAGAAGACAAAAAAACCTAAACAAACAAAAAAACCCTCAAACCATCAATTATAATAATAATTACACAAAATAAATATTTAAATTTTTTTTAACATGAAATGTTCTGCAGTAATGCGATACCTGTATGGACCAAGAGATGACTTTAAATGTAGGAAAATGAGATTAGATAAAACTCAAAAAGCACTTTTAAAAATATATTTGATTCTGAATCAAGTTTCTACCTAATCAAAATTTTATCACAGGTAATTAGTACGATCAATATTTATTGCCTCTGATATTAATGTGTTTTTCAGAAATGCCTCAAACTGTACACTAATGAAGAGTTGCTGTTAAGTCAGAAATTAATCCCATATTTGCACCCTCACAGTGCCTTCCAAGTCAGAGTATACTCTAGGTGGAAGTCTTCAAATCATATCAAGGATATCAGCAAAATCCCAAGTCACTAGCAGTTGCCTATCTCCCAGAATAATAAGACAAAGCCCTTTCCTTTGAATAACCAATTTCTTACTTTTATTCCTAAGCAAAAGTTAATTTGGCTAGACCTGATAAAAATATGTTATTACTAGGACATTGTGCAGGATGAGATCTTAAAAAATATGCCAAGGAGAGACAATGCATAATCATGATATTGTGCACATTTTTGTATTGAGTGAACGTTCTTGGCACTGTAACAGTCATAAGCTGGCAAACTTGTAACTCTTTGATACAATGGCCATAGGAAAGAATTTACTATTCATTAATGTGACTGGTGAAGTTCCACTAATCAAGAAAGAGTACAGCACCACACCTTTCTGATGCAATGCTGAAGATATCAGATTGCATTGTTTCAAGGGTCTCCAAAGTGGACATGACTAGCAAGATACATATCTATTTTTGAGGCAATTTAAATTTTGAAATAAAGAACATTCAAATTTAAATTTAAATGTTCTTACCATCAATATAGCCACATCAGTTTCATTAATTATCTGAGGTGGAACTTCAGTGAATGAAAATGACTGAGGATTTACCCCTGCATGTTGCTACAGGAATGGCAAAGCATATGTGAGATCTAGTCTTAGGATGAAATTGCTATTTTTTGGGGGGATCAGAAAGGATTAAGCAATAACACTGTAAATTTTTTCCACTCCAGGTAACTTTGCTACAGATATCAGCACAAATATCCTGTGCAATGGAGTAAGGTCAGATATACTTCATTAAGCAGCTGTTGTATATAGTTTTACTATTATTGTTCCCAAGCCAAATTATTGGCTCTAGAAACTGTGCTGTTTTTGGTTTCTTTTTGTTAATTTGCTTGGAAGGCATTGCCTGACAAATAAAAAGTCACTTAAAATGGTTTAATTTAATAGTGATCCTGTACCAAGTATCTTCTCTGGTATGGTTCTGCATTATTTAATAAATAATTATGCTATTGTGCTGGCCTCATAGCGAATGCTTATAAATTCAAATGAGAAAAATAAGGCAGTGCAGCATAAGAAAATTCTAGAAGACAAGCACTGTAAAGTACTCTGTAGACTTGTGTTTGCTTCTGCTTTCATAATTTATTTCATTATGCAGCAAAATTGAAATATAGATGATATTTGATCTCTGCATGCATCAAAACGTCCTATATATTCTTTTATTTCTGTGTAACAGAATCTAAAAATAATGTATACAAACACCTCTTATGGTTGTAACATGATTTGAATCAAAACTTTATCTAAAGGAAAAATAAGTTTTTCCTCAAATAAGGTTCTTATAAACAGGAGTTCAATGCTACTCACAGTATTTGAAACTAACACTACCATAGAGAAAATTGAGGGAAATTAAATTGCAACTTATTAGAGAAGGTCAAGACTAACTGTGATACCCTAATTTTAGAAGGTACATATATTTATATATTAATATTTTTCTGTCTCCAGACCTCAGCTTTTGTCCACCTGTCTCTATAGATGTCCACTGCATTTGCAAGGGTCAATTTAATTAGTGTGCCACCACGGCACTGTGCAAGACACTTTTGGAATTATCCAAACTAGGAGAATTATTAGATCTAAAGGTGCACCTACAATAATAATTAAAATGTTCAACACCACCTCATTAAGACACTTGAGCAAAACAAAATTTCCAAGAATCAAATTGTGCTAACTACCTCTTCTTCTCTGGAGGGGAACAGGATGTACCCATCCCTACATTGTATCTGTACTACTTAGTAGCAATTCCCATCTAAAGTGAAATTCCAGTTCAGATGAACTATGATAACATATACAAATTATATTTAAATTTTGTATATGTATATATTTATTGTCATCAATAGGAAATTGTCATAGAGAATTGTTATCATAGAATAAAACCTGTAACTTCTAATAGAAAGGATCCCCTGAATTGTATTGATAACAATGTTTATGCTGTGAATTTCAAAGAAAGATTTAACTTAGATGAGAAAAATCAATATTCTTTACGTAGCGTGAGTGTTAATGCACACTTCTATAGGGAAACCTTTAACATCATGATGTATAAAACCCCTAAAGGATTAGAATAATATAGATGTGAATAATCCTAACATTTAAAATTATTGGTTATGAGGTTTTTTTAAATATAAGGATGGGTGAGAAAAGTCTATGCAACATTTAATTATCAGTTCTAAATTTTCCTTATCATGTACTAGAATGTTTTAATGAGAGAATTTCTTTTAATTCTAGGCATTTCTTGAACTTAAAAGACCTAAATCAAAACCTCTTTCCTCTTTTCTATAGTTACTAAACTTTTATCTATAATACTTCTAAAATTTTGGGGAGGAGAGAAAAATGAAAGAAATATAACTCAATTGCTTTACTTTATTATTTAGAATGATTTTTTTCCCCAGTTGATTAAAAGTTATGCATCTCAAAAAAATTTTGTCTGATTCTGCTCTTCCTGAGCTGTATGAAAAAGTTTTTAATATTTTTAATAACCTTACATAATTGAGAACTCATGTTGCATTTTGACGGGTTTAATATAGGCACCAGGACAAAATAAAATAGAAATGAAACAGAGGAGGTTCTTGTCAGAGGATGAGCTAGAAACTAAAAATATGATTAGATTTGAAGAACAATTAATTATCTGCTAAACACAATAGTCTAAATATAATCTTTGGCTCAGAAAGTCCATAATTGCCAAGCACAGGGCACTCACAGGACATCCATCAGATAATTCTAGATTTTCTATGGGTTGTTTTTGGATTTTTTTTTCATTCAACACCATTTTGTACAGATGATGAATCACCATTGACATTCTGTTAATAAAAATTGGAACAAAAGGGGTGTTTTAACAGTAAAAAGAAGACTGATAATCATAATTTCCCAAATTTTTCTGCAAACTTGTTGCTGTTCTCCAACAATCCTTTTATTATCATTCTTTAAAAAGTAAGATATCCTTAATACAGGTGTTACTGCTGATGCAAATGTTTTAAAATGCTGACCTCCTGGTGAAAGGAATTTTAAATGCCAAGAATTCTACAATTATTTTCTATTTAATACTTCAATTTCTTTTTGAGTGTAAATACCTAGCAAAAGGAAAAGAATGATAACTTAATAAAATGGTTTATTTATGACCTATTGAATGTCATGAAAATGAAAAAAACCTTTCATTTAACTGAATTACTTGATTCTCTAATCTGATCTGGTTCCATGTGTTGAGCCTTCGACCCACATCCAGTATAACAGAATGCTCCTTCCACAGGAAGGGATGTCACTGTGAGCAATAAATCACCCTAAATTCTTAGGCAAAATATATGTTTTTGTGCAATCTTAAATGTTCCATTAGAAACATCAGCAGGTCTCCTAAGTTTTTTTAATTTGAAATTTGTGCTTAAGACTGTACTCCTGTAGGTGTGATTGTAAATCATGAACACAAAAATAATCCAATCCTTAATTAAATGAGTAGACATAGCTCTTAGTTGTGCCATCACATATTCCATAGTAATGTTCCCTTTATCTATGCTAATGTAAAAGTTCTTGTCAGCAGAATCTGATGCTTTGATATTCATAAGGTATTAGATGTATGTATTGTGGATTGTTTTTTCTTTTATCCTGTAGTACAACATTCTCTGCGTATATTTTCAGCAGGTACAAAATAATATTTGTCTTAATTGTATTACACCAGTTCTAACCAACCCCTTTGTACTGAAAGATAAACTCCAGTTTTGTTTGATCATGTTAAGAAAACAGCAGAAATCATTAATGGAGGCTTCTAAACAACAGAGTTTTAAGAAATGAAAAAATATTCCTGATTTCACTAAATTAGCTGACAAAGCAAGTAGACAATGAAGGCCTGAGACCCAGAAATAAACCTGGCATAAGAGATGCAGTAGTGAACAGAAGATAGTAGCAAAAGTGGCTGTTATTCTTTCTGTGATACCACTGGGGACTGAATCAGGCAAAACTTCTACAGAACAAAGCAAATAGCATGAATGTATCCTACCAGCTTTCTGGTGTCGGGCAGAATTCAGTTTTGGAGTGAGCACAAACTAATTGTTTGGTCTGATTTGGTTAGAATTTCTTCAATTTACTTTGGTTTATTCCATATTGATTTGTAGTTCCTTGGAGTTTAAAAAAATTCTCCTTGGTATTTCACAAAAGCTGATTCTGTAAACCAGAATCAATTCAAATTTGGAAGATTTTTGTTGCCCTTTATTTCTAAACATAAATTTAATCCATATGGAATTAGAAGTATAAGCAAATAAATATGTCTTAAGGCATTAGTTAATAAGAAAATCTTGTTCCATATTAGAAAATAAAGACAGAAAACCAGAATGCACAGCTCTAACCAGATAATTCTCTCTATCTCCCTGTGAGGAAAATATGTCACATAAAATCTTTTAAATATTTTTCAAGGTCAAAAATGCAGGAAAGACTAATTTGTCCTGACCTCTTCCTGCTGGTAAATTGAGATCCTAACCACTAGGCTAAACAGCTATGAACATATTATATTCCTAAAAATCATGTTTCAATGGCATGCAATAGCATTAGCAATGTACTGGAGGCCAAGTAATCACAGTAAAAAAACAAATACAGAAATATATCAAATAAAAAGTTTAGCTTAAAACACAGAAGTTTAATAGAGAAGTAGAAATGTTTCACTTCTGGCTAAAAATGTGCAAGGCTCTCAAATATATGAAATAATCCCCCAAATGTCTAGGCATTGCAGATTAACATCATATTGAAACATGAAATCATATATCAAATATGCAGTTTAATTCAGTCAATAGTACCTCTAAGTTGCAGGTCTATATTAAATTACTGGTAACAGACACGCAAGCCTTCAGTGTTGCGGTCATAACTGTTGTGAGCTTGAAACCTTTATTTATGAAAGGCTACAATATTAATATCAAACAATCCCATCTAAGACAGTGGTAAACACGTAACAATGTGTGATTTTGCTTTTTCTTACCCTTTGCAGAATTTCAAGCATCTCACCAAACTCAGTAGTTAATCCCTCTTGCAGAAAGAAGTATGAGATTCTTTACACTCTATTTTTGAGACCCGATTGAAAAGGTATAGGGCAAAAGAAACAGATTCGAATGCCCTACTGAATAAAATTCCCCATACCTCTGTATTTATTCAGTAACATTAGATGACATGGTAAACCAGAATACACTGGCTGTTGTATGACTTCTATCACCTTTTTTGGCAGTCCTTAAAGTTGCTTTCAAAGTTGCCACCAGTACAGATAAAACAATTCTGAAAAAATATAATGAATCAAATGGTTCATTTTATTGTGATGAAGGCAATGGACTCCTATTTTTCACAGATCTTTTTGCCTCCTTTTCATTTTCTCAAGTGTATCTTAAATATTTAGATAGCTGAAGCTTCTGTTATTTCATGTGGATTTTAGAATTTTCAATGACCTCTACCTGTAAGAGATATAAGACAGACATGATTGTTGTATAAGGACCATGGGAATATAGTACATGGAGTTCACAGGATACAGTATCACAGATTACAAAGCGTCCCTACTTTACTCTGGCTGTCGCCAACAAGTTAACATGCCTTTTAGTATTTTTTTCTCAATTTACTATGTATCAAGCAGTGGCATGATCTGCAAATGAATCATTAACATGAAATAAATCTCTATGTATCTTTATCTATCTAAATGTCTATGTATTGTGTTTAGGCTTTTCCTCCATCTGATGCACTGACAGATTTATGCTTTAGTTTCAATCTGTGCTAGAAAAAATGCTCAAAACCCAAGCCAGATCAGCTGCTAACATCCCTCTCATTCTTTTTCCCTCTCCAACTTACAAAAGGATCCCCATTATTCTCTGCAGAACAATTCCATGTGAGTTTGATTAACAGCTGAATCTTGGCAGGATTGTTCCATCATTTTTTCTGATGACTTGCAGCTGCAGAATCAGCTCATCACCCTTGTAGCTGATGAGGAATTGGGAATGATGTCAAACAGCATCTCTCGTGGCTAAGTCTGAGCTGCTCAGGATCACAAAAAGAAAGTGGTGTGTGGTGGTGGCAGGGTGGTCACTATGCAGGAGGCAGAGGCCCTCGCCTGCTGGCCAGACTTGTCCCCTGAAGAGGTTTGCTGGGGGCTTGCATTATGACTTCACTGAGAGGCGACCGGTGCCTCAGCCAGCTTAATGCTTCTGCAGTTATTCCACATAGACACCAGTAATATGGACAGGGGTGACCTGGGAATTGCCCAAATCTGTATAAAAGGCTCTGTGGACAGTGTTCAACAGCATATATGTAATGTTTGACTCCTGCCAGTGAGGAGACAGCGCATTAGGAGCACTCAGCAGACTTCATGGGTCAACAATACTTTGCATAGCTGGTGTTTGAGTAGGGCTTCAGGTTCTACAACCATGGGGCTCTCTTAAAAGATCAAAACCTTCTTGCCTGAGACTGGATCCATCCTGACCCAGTCAAGTGGGGCATCTTTCCCAACAGACTGAACAAACTGGTGAAGACAACCTCCTCAAAAATCGAGTGTGGAAGATTCAGGTGGGGTAGATAACTAAAAGCTCAGGATGATGGAAAAAAAAGAGACATCCAGCTGACACTGTAACCACCCAGCTGAGCACTCCAGGCACAGGACTCATCCCAACAGGTTTCACTTTTGCCAATCATATTAAATCTCTGTGATCAGGCCAAAAATTTAAGTTGCTCTTGTTTGTTCCTCACGCTGTATGCATTGTTTCAGGTGTGGTACTTCATAGCCAACACCTCGTGAAGCAGATGAAGAAATCATAAATACATAAACTTTCAGATTTTTTTTTTTTTTTTGATTTCGCAAAAGGATTTTGTAACTCATTGGGAAGTCATTGAGGGAGAATCTCCTCCTTGAGTAATTTGATTCCCTCTGACGGATATTATATCCCATGTATGGGAGAGTCTCATGCATATTTTTTTCCATATGAACAAAGACATCATAACAATTGCAAAAGTCAAGATCTTAACTGCAGCCTCTGAGCTACTGGACTCTGGAGTACTCTGTTTTTGCCGTTTAATTGTCTCCATTTGGTATAAAACAGTATTATAGCAGACATAATTTCAGTGCTCTGGTCACTAAGCTGTAAAGTTATTGTCTCTCTTTTTCAAAATTTTCTCGAGTATATACTCACATTATTAATATATTCATTTATTTTTATTAAAACTGCGCAGAAATAAAGTAGAAAGTAGGCTACATAAAATTTATTATATTATTATAAGAAAAATATTATATTTAATGAAAACTTTTATTTAAAAATAAATTCAGTTTAATCTCTCTTCTTTGCTCATTTTATGCAATATAAATTAGATTTTTGGTGGTGGTAAATTTATCCTAAGAGGTGGAAGTAGAAGTTAGCTTATGCCTCCAGTTTAAAAGGTAAAATCTTTAGTTTTCTACTAAGTCAAAAAACCCCTTCTGTGTTAAAAATCTCAAAAATAGTTATTATTGATATATATTTGTTTACTTTTGCATTTATTTGAGCTTTCTAGTTTTTGTCTCCTTTATTATATTTGGGTGTCTTAATAGACTGTAGGTATAATAATTCCTTCCTGAATAAGTCTTTTAATTCAATTTCATGTTCACAAGTTGATTCATGGCTTGATTAATCACACCTTCTCTTTTGATACTTTGTCCTCACAGACTTTCCTTATTTTTTTATACTTCTGTCTGTCTTTGAGACATATCTAGCATAGCTCTTAGTGGATTTTAGTGGATTTATCTCTTCCCATTTATCAGCCCTGAAAAACGTCAGTTCTAGTATAACACAATGTTCTTTATAAGGAGGCTACCCTCTCCTCAGCTACTGTCTTTACTGTCTAATACATTTTTGCAATTTTCCCGAATTTCTCAGTACTAGCTACTTCAGTCCAATACAACACTGGAGTCTATTATACATCTACTCTTAGAAGTGCAGCATGATCAAAACAGAGCTTTGAAAATGCTGCCAGGTCTTTCATGTTCTTAACTCACAGAAGTGTGAAGTCTCTGTCCACTCCTTATAGTGGCTGAATAGAAGAGTTCCTTGTAGTTGCACATGATCATCTGCTCAAGGCAATATTGTGTTGTGCAGAAGTGACAAAGAAAACAAGGCTGTGATCAACTCCTTGAATGTTCTTCCTTAAAAAAAAAAAAAAAAAAAAAAAAAAAAAAAAAAAAAAAAAAAAAAGGCCAAAAAGAAACAAAAATTCCTGCCATGGCTAAAAGACTCAAAATCTTAAAAATTCAGCACTCCTGGTGCTAAAATTTTGTCAAAGACCAGAAGATTATACAGTACTGTGCCAGAATTTTTGGTTTTTTTGGAGTAGAATGATATAGTTTCTGGAATGTCATCATGTCATCTGCAAGTGACCTTCATAGTTTGTCTTCTTCACTGAAGCAAATTAAGATTGATGTTAAATCTTACTTGTCATCAATGACAAATTATTCAAATAAAAAGGAGTAGCTTCTTCATCTCCTTATAGATATAATATTTTTTTCCAAAATGTCAGTAGCCTTTTCTATAAATAGACATAGAATTGAATTGGAATGAACTTTTGTTAGCATAAAATCTTAAATAAGGTTTCTTAGGTATCTTGGAATCTGGGAAGTAAAGTTGAAGAAGATGGAAATATCATGCTGTTCTCTTTGTGACAAAAATTGTTCAGGTCACTACTACAAAGCTGCTACTGGATTCTAAAAACCTCTCAGCTTCAATCAAATAGTATAAAATTTTCTTATACCTAAAGACTACTTTCAAGCAAAATGTTGGCCTTTAAGTCTTTAGGGCAGATTATATGGAGCCTGGATAATAAAAATGTGTATGTCAGAATTTTTTAAATATATATTTAATAATTTAAAATATGAGAATGAGAATTCTTGAATTCTTATTCCAAAGTTATCGTCTTCCCTTTCAATGTAATAATATTGTCTATAACATTTTCTGTTATAGATAAATGATACATGTAACTAATTTATTGCACAGATATGAGGTTTTTTGTTTTTTTTTTGCACTTAGAACAATTTGGTGCTGTTGTGATCAAGTAGACTTTTTTTTTTCTTTTGTACCTGTGATGTTCCAAATCATTGAATAAAAGGCCAGTGAACAAAGAAAGATGCCTTTCCAGTTGGTGTCATTGCATCTTTCTTTTCAGGGTACAGTATAGTACCTATAAATACAAAAGATTCATAGAAAATGGTTTAGATGTGGAACTAAATGTTAGGTAGCCTATGACACATCTACCAAAAATAGAAATTTAACAAGCCGTTCTATGAATTGACAAAAGAAATCTTGAAAGAGAGGTATGTGAATAAAGTTCCAGGCAGGTGTTTTAAGTGCCGAAACATGCTTAATAGAAAATTCCTTTAACACTTCCTCCTCTGATAAATACAAAGAAGACAATTATAAACCCAGACAAAGTAAATAACTTAAGTGCTTAGAAACTTTTTATGGGATAAGTGCCATCAAAGATTTTCTACAGATTATTTTTTCTTTAAAAAGAGCTTCTTGCCAAGAAGGAGGGGGAAATGCTTCAAAATCCGTTGTAAAAGTTTATCACAATCTCTCTTTTTGAGAAAATATTGTCCCAGTATTATAAGGAAAATATTTACTTCTAGTACAGAAATTTTTCAACTTGAATTATTTACTTGTGAATTCTCGTTTAGAAGCAATTTATTTAGTCTTGATCTGTAGCTTAGAAGACTATTCTACATATATTTTATCTACTCAGAAGCAACTAGCTCTAGTATTAAAAAAGCAGGATAGTTCCTTAATAAGATTTCTGTTCTCTTATTTCTGTTCTTTCCCAAAAGAAGCAATTACATTTACTTAAATTTATATCCAAGCAATGTTTTCCATTTTGATCATAAGGTATTTTAATTGCCTTGTTTTTTGTAGCCTGTAATGGACAACATAACCATGTGATACAGAATGCACTTAGATACTCTCTAATTGCAAGTTGTGTTTGGATAATGTTCTAATAGCACAGACAGGTATTGGAGATTGTGCAGAACAGTACTATCACAAAAACATAGCTATATTCCCAGAGCAATGAGGTATCAAGAATATATCATTAAAACACATATGGATGCATTCAAAATCTGTTCAAACTTAGCAACTCTGCTCAGCAGAGAATAGAGAACGTAGCTGTCCTCAATTCATTTATAAGGGATGTTCAGTGGAAAGTTCAAGGATGTCTCCAAACAACCTTGCACTGTAAGGACAGGGAAATTTTTCCACTACAAGCAGTTTTGTCCTAGATCACACCTCTGTACAGCTCCACAAGCACTCTGTAGATGTGGATGCAGATATAGATGCTTGTTCACAGCTGAGATGATCACTGTCTGTGTGTTCATTTCTATGTGCATTTGTGCAGACAAGAAGCCTTCTAAGCCAAATTGCTGAGAATCTAAGCTATAACTTTGATTTGAAATTATATTTTATAGATAAAAAGTCGAGTATTCCCAAAACAGGTTTTCATGCATAAGCCCTCATTTCACACAGTACAATTAAATCTGTACAGACTAGCACCTTTGTTTAGGATCAACTTTTTTCCTCCCTTCTTTCCAGAAACTACTGAATTACTCACAAAAAATGTATTTAAAAAATCTATTCATTGCTGTCAAGAAACCCCTAAAGTTATTCATTATGTTGCAAATTATTAATCACATTTAAAATACTGGTATATATTTTCTTTGTATATAAATTAATTGAAAAATTACAATGGAAAGGTAGTGTTCTCAGAATCATCAGATAAATATATGCCAAAAACACTAAACCCTAACAACAGTTCAGTACATATTCATGGGCATACATACACCCTGCTACCATTCTTTTTATTCTTTTAAGCTCAGCAATAGTACTTACAAGAACACAGAAATATAGAATTGTTAAATCACTGAGACTGAAAATAACTATGAGAGTAGAGTTCAGTTTGACCAAATGCCACTCTGATAGTTAGACCAGAGTACTAAGAGCAATGTCCAGTAATTTTTTTAACACTTCCAGGGTTGGTGACTCTACCACCTCACAAGAAGTCTCTTTCAGAGCTTAAAAACCCTTACCATGAAGAAATTTCCCTGATCTCCAGCCTGAATTGTCCTTGGCGCAGCTTGAAACAATGTCCTTCTGTCCTGAACCCAGGACATAAAGTGCAGCCTCTCCAGTGCTGAGTACTGGGAGAAAATCACTTCTCTGATCCTGCTGGCCACACTATTTCTGATACAGGCCAGGATGCCTTTGGCCTTCTTGGCCACCTGGGCACAAACTGGTTCAAGTTCGTCTGCTGTCAACCCGCACTCCTGGTCCTTTCCCACTGGCAGCTTTCCAGCCTCTCTGTCCCCAGCCTGCAGCACTTCAGGGGCTTGTTTTGACCCAAGTGCAGGGCCTGGCACTTGTTCTTACTGAATTTCAGATTGTTACCTTCAGCCCCTAGATCCAGCCTGTCCAGATCCCTCTGCAGAGCCCCCCTCCTCTCCAGCAGATCAATGCTCCTGTCCAACTTAGTGTCTTCTGCAAATTTAGTGAGGATGTACTCCATCCCCTCATCCAAATCATTGATAAAGTTATTAAACAACACTGGCACCACTACTGAGCCTTGGGGACCCCACTAGTGTCTGGCTGCCAACTGGATGTGTCCCTATTTACCACCACTGTCTGGGCACAGCCCTCCCAGCAAGGAGTGCAGCTGTTCAAGCAATGAGCTGCCAGTTTTTCCAGGAGGGTGCTGTGGTAGACAGTATCAAAGGCTTTACTGAAGTCCAGGTGGACTAAATCCATAACCTTTCCCTCATCCGCTAGAAGAATTACCTGGTCATAAAAGGGAATCAGGTTGATTTTAAAAGAAAATCACGTTGGTTAAGCAGGATCTGCTTTTCCTAAACCCATGCTGGCTGGGTCTGATCCCCTCATTGACGTGAAAATACCAGGTACATAAAATTCATGGCATTTCCATTACTAGCAGATTCCTCATAGATGCATCAGAGTTATTTTAATGACTCCCATTCAGTAGTCTTAACATTTTACTAAGCACAAAAACATAGGTCCCTGATGTACCAAGAAGTTATTTTGAAAGCAGTCAGGCTGGACTGTCTTTCACTCATTCCTGTTATGCATTTGAGACCAGTCTTTTCTCACAAATATTGTAGTTCACTCCAAGGTTTTTAATAGCAAACACTTTAATATTGAGGATCTTGAAAATAGAAGGATGTTAAACAGAATTTGTCCTGAAAATACACTTGACCACCAGCTCAGGGCCCTGCTGCCCTGGTCTGGCTGTGACCAGCACCGGGGTATGGAAGGCTCCCTTTGATCCAGTGTGTGTGTCCCAGCCCTGGCTAGGGCCCAGCAGTGCCTTCTGGGCTCAGCCTTCCTCAGTGATGGACACACGTGCATGTGTTCCCACTAAGGAGTTAACATTTTCATTATTTGTCACTTTCTGACTCTCATGGGTGGCACCAGTTGCCAATGCCTTCTTTGGTCGTGTAGTCCCAGATCATCCTCTTTTATTTTGCCTATATCTAAAGGCAATTAGTAGTCTTTTGGGTGGATGCAGCTAGAATTTCATTTTCTCTCAGTGGTGCATCTGAGTAGGTGTCAGCCTGTGACACATGTTCATTACTGAGTAGATGGGTGGCTGTGATCTGCACTTCTTAAAGCTGTTGGTCTTTATGACTTAAAAAGAACTGAGCAATTTTAACCATATAAGCAATATTGAGTATGTTTTTGGAAAAGAAGCAACTTGAGTGCTGTTACAATGCTGTTTTATGTTGCAAACCACTATTTCCTGCAATGTTCAGAGAACTTCCAAGAAAAGTACACGGGGCTTGTATTTTACACTTTGATTTTTCATGTTCTGCACAGGACATCAATCTTTCAACCCACCAAAGTGCTACCAGTAAACAATTTTCATTCTGTCCCCAGAGCATAGTATAGTATAGTATAACAGGTCATTTTATTAGAGTAGATTGATCATGATAGATTTCACTTGTGGTATGGAGTCTCTGTAGAAATGGTTTCCTTTCTTCCCATCACCTTCCCCCTGGAAAAAAAGAATAGAAAGTTAAGCTGTCTACTTAAAACACAAGCTTTCCTACTTAAGCAAGTAGGAAAACTCACACACTGCATTTATATTCTGAAATGGATTTTTTTAAACCTTTCACTTTAAGGAACTTAATTCCTTTCTGCAAATATTTGTTGTAGAAAAGGGGAAAGAAACCTTATGGCGATATAAAATTCAGATTCTCCTTCATGGATTTTGTCTCAGACCAGGTTAATAGTCTGCAGTTTGAAAACTGTCTTTACAGGTAAGACACTGCATTATCTATTTAATATATACAAATAACAGAAAGAAAGAGAAAATTGGAATAGATTTGAGGAAATTCTTTGTTTGAAAGGGAGAAGTAATAAACTGTATTAGCTTCATTGCTCTTGCTCTTAAGGAAATCTTGAGAAAGGTATCACCATTAGTACTGGTTTTCGCTAAACTGAATTTATTTGCAAAATATAACAAGCATAAAAATACTGCTTTAAGTCAGATTCATAGATTTTCCACTATAAAAATTATATAGATAAGTAATAAAACCCAAATATACTGCATCTAAACTAATCTAAAATAAATCATTATTTACAAAAGAAAACTTGAAAGGAAAAAAAAAGAACTTATTTACTTCTATTCTCTTTGTATGTAAAGTAACATAACTGCTGAAATCTGATTCTGTTGGACATAATTAAATGAAAATCTCTTAATGGCCTACCTACAAATAATAATACCACTCCCCAGTGCATGAGCCCTTGTCTTTTATAGTATTGGATTTATTGATTTAATCAACTATAATTGTTATATTTTTTAAATGTACATTTAAAATTTGTGTCTAAAAAGATCCATAGATTTATTTGGAATAAAACAATGGATAACTTTATCTTATCCAAAAATTGACCTTATGAAACCTTTCTTTTTTTCTGTCATTTTGTTTGCTCACTGTTGCTCAAAATCAGATTTCAGTTTTTTCTAAGTCATGGGTTGAACCTATAAACATTTCTGAATGTTGAATCAATGAAAACCTTTTTTTCTAGGTGCCCGCTGATATTTACAATTACTTTAATTTGTAATATTTTTTGTAATTCCTTAGTTCACTGATTTTTAATTGCTGAAGTTAAATATTAGCTTTATTGTAGTTTTATTGGTAATAATACCTTTTTTACCTGTAAGCCATTATTTTATGCATTTTCTGTTTGGAATGTATTTCTTAAAGAAATGTGAAACTCTCTGCTTAGAAATGAAAAAAATTAAGTTTTCTTTGGCAAAAAAAACCAAAAAACAAAACCCCAAGAAAATCACCAACCAACCAACTAAAAAGCCCCCAAAAACCAAATGAAACCAAACCAAATATAAAAAAAACCCCCTCAGTTGTTGATCAAAAGGTGAAAAAGGAAAACTTTTAAGAAGGATAGCAAAATACTAGGCAAAAAAATAGGCATCAACAAAAATACAGAGAGAAAAAATACTCCTTTTGGGTTCCAGTCATCCAGGGCAGTGTAGTTCCCTCACAGTCTGTAATATCATGCTGATAACTTGTTTTTGTTTTTTTTTTTTTCTTTCTGTTTAAAAAGTGCATCTCTCGTAATCATTTCCCCTCCCTAGTTTCAAATCAGAAATGCTTCTAGATCTCTAGAATGTATTAGAGCTACAAGTTTCTCTCTTATCAGCTGGCTGTATCATAACCTGGAACTTAGAAAATTGCTCTTAAGGTAATCAGAGGCTAAGAGGGCTAAGAGAATATGCTGCTTGCTCTGACTCAGACTGAGTGCTCTGGTGATGTGACCTCTTATCTTGGAAGCATTCAGAGAAAAAAATGAGAGAGCAGATTTCAATACCATAAGTCTCTGGCAAAAATTATACCTTTTTCTTGAGGCAAGAGGGCTTAAGGACAGAGTATCAAGATGTTTTCTGTTAGAACTAGGGCTGGAGAAAAACGAAACCGAGTATCATGCAGAGAGAGGAATCAGAGTACACAAGCATACAAACCAATGTCTTGCTCACAGCCTTATCTGACTCATGCTAATCACTTGCCACCTGGTTGTCTTGGAGCTGTGCAGCAGAAGAGCACAATTCCATGCTGCTGGTTCCAGAGGGACCGCTGAACACTGTATAGCCATTAGAGGGAAGACAGAACTGATTGGTAATCCAAAAAAAAGAGGGAAAACCCCCTAGAATCTAGCAGTCATATTTCTGTATGTAGGCACTAATATCTATGACCCAGTCTGCATAGCCAATTCTGCAAACTTACGTTATGATGAGTTAGTTTTGAGAACTGATTACAGTGGAATAATTTCTAGCAGGGAAAACTGGTGTGTATAGGAGAGATCAAGCCATTATTTCTTGTTTTGTGGCAGAATCAAAACTGGAAATCTGTAACATATTTACAGAGAATGTAGAAAAATATATATGGAAACCATAGTTTTTTGGGTTTTTTTTAAAGTTTACCTTAAAGTGAACTTCTCTGGTGATGTATAAATCACAGCAGAATCTGTGGATTTTTATGGAATATTGTGGATCTGAACATGATTAAACTGTGTAATAAAATTATAAGCTAAAAAAATGTATAACTCCTATTAAAATTAGACTATAAATTAAGGCTAGAAGTCAGAATAAAAGTTGGAGTTATGAGACAAGATCTTTGTTGGTGCCAAGGAGTCTATCTATGCTTTGGTACCTCAGGAAACAAGCTCCTGGAGTTGCTGAGTCTCTGGGCATTTGTCTGTGGAGTGATCATTAGCAGAAGCAAACACATCTTGAAGTATGAAGGTCTTGTGAGTTTTTTTTTTTAATTACTGTTTTTTATAAGGCAATACTGAGGCTTCTTCCCCCTACTCTTTCCTTATCATAGCAGGCCAGTTAGTACATGCATAGTTTGGAAAGAGGAATAAAATTGTCACTGTCTCACTCAGTAATTAGGGAGCAGGAGAAGTAACTGGCATTACTCAAGGAATGAGAAAGAGAGGAGATACCAATTAAAGACTGAGAGAGTGAAACTGAGAATTTTATGGAAGTGTCTTAATGGACTTATAACAGCAGTAATGTGGAAGAAGCCTGTAGGAAGCAGGCTTTGTTAGTCCTAATTAAGAAACAACTTCTCTGAAAAGTATTTTGTTGCAGATGTCAAACAATCTTCAGTTCCTTTGAGTCCATTGTTTTCAACAGTGGGTTGTAACATTCTGTACTAATTTTACCAACAAGTACTGTGAGATTAAATGCTACTTGCTTGTACTTTGCATTTTGTAAATGCACCCTGAAATGTTGCATCATACTTGGGAAGAGAGAGGGAAAGTAAAGGAGAGAGATATTTTCCTTTGTGAATTTTGATATTTGGATAATTCTACTAATTCTACCAATTCTTAATATATGTATTTAAATATAAATGCAATTTGGGGTATCCTATACTTGCAAGAATCAAAATGGATTATTTGATACTGGATGGCATGTCACTTAGCTAGCTTACAATGAATGATGAAAAAGTATACTTGTATCAATTGCCTGTCCTTGAAAATTACAGTAATTTCACGATTATAAGCTGCACCACTTTGACTAAAATTTTGGTCTGAACCCAGAAGTGCGGTTTATAATGAGATGCGGCTTATATATGGACAAAGAATGAAAAGTTGCCATCACCCGGAAGTGCGACTTGTAATCAGGCATGGCCAATATTTGGATGAAGTTCAGAAAATTGCCAACCCAGAAGTGCGAGCCCGCAGCAGCCCCAAGCTGAGCCGGAGCCTGCCTGGCTCTAGCGGCAGGGCAGTGGCGAGCCGAGCCCTCATGGCCCCAAGCTGAGCCAGTAAACCCCGTGATCCTGCAATTCTGTTACTAACTGGCAACTTTGTGAAAGTTGCACACGGATCCTCTCTGCCAACGGAAGTGCAGCTTATATATGGACAAAGAACGAAAATTGCCGACACCCGGATGTGAGGCTTATAATCAGGTGCAGCTTATAATCATGAAATTACTGTATATAAAACACAATAAACATATTCTGTGAACTCTGATAATTTTATCTGAAGTAGCTTTTTATTTGCACTAAAATATGACTAGTACAGAGACCATGCAAGTAACTTTTATTTTGTTATGTGTTTAAAGTGCTGTTAGGAAGTGTTGTTGACAATTATTTTTATAAGAAATACTAAGTTTTATTATGTTTATTTTTTTAATTTTGAGGGTTTGATTGTTGGTCTTATAACATAATATGACTTTTGAAAACATGTATTAGAGGCCATTTCTCCAGATCTGTGTTTTAACCTTTTTGTAAGAATCTATCTCAGAAAAAGAATTTATGTCTGGTGAAAAAAGACATAAAAGTTTAAATGCTGAAGCTTTAGCTTACTGCTGACTTGGATCTGGTGTCCTACATAAACTGCTGGCTTGATTTGGGCCAAATATTATTTCTCTGTCATTGTCTTATGCAGATGGAGTTGTCTGGATCTTTATGTTTTCAAGTCTGCCATTGAGAGTCTATTACTGTGAATAGAATTTATAGCATCTTAATATAGCTATTACTGCTTAGAAAAAGTGTGAAAATATTGCTTATATTCCTGATTTTTAAAATATGTTATCCTTTTCTATCTGTTAAAGATCTGATCTTGATTCCCTCTTTTCTATTCTGCTTTTGTCTTCAATAACACAATCTGTGAAAGAATATATCAGAAAGGAAATTGCTCTTGCAGACGGCTCTAATAAACATGTCAGGTGCATTATATGGAAACTGTGTTTATCTGGAGTTGAAACAAAATATTAGCATAAGAGAAAATCTAAACATGTCTCAGGTGTCTTTCATTTACACCTTTGGTAGGAAAAACCATCTCATATTGTGGTTTAAACTCTTCTATCAAAATAAAAAAGAAATATATCAGCATTTCATGTTAAAAATGTGTTGATGGACAGAAGTTTTGGGAGACCTGTTCTGTATATATATATATAAGTTCAGTACATTTGTACTTTGAATATTATTGGCCATTAATTATAATATGTCAAAAAAGAAAATCATACCATTTTTAAACTTAATTGCTTCCAAGCATATGAAACTGGTCTTTAAAAAAAACTATGAAATCGGAGGAGTGTCTTACTTCAGTGCTATTATATTTTTATGACTGTTTTCCCTTTAAGAAAATTTTTCAAAAGCTACATTTTAAAGATTCATGCGGGATATTATACCTATGAAATGCCACCTAGTTACTATCTTCTGACTGTGTGACAGGTGAAACCTGCTGAAAAAAGTGACCTTTGGCAGGAGATAGAGCACAGGAAAAAAAAAAAAACAACCAATATCACATATGTAGTGACACAGTACACACAATACCACAACTTTCACTTTCTAGAAAAAGAAAAGTTGGTGAAGCAAAGTCTGAGGAGAGACAGTAGAAGATAAAAAATCAGGCAAAGTCTGACAGGTTTTCAAAAAGAGGCTTTGGAAGTAGGCAAGATTAAAAATAAGACAATACATATAAAAAAACAGCACATAACAAAACATCATCTAATCTCCAAAATCAGAATCTGGTCAAAATGAATCAGGAATAGTAAAATGGATCACAGGCTGTAGTAAATAAATCGATCTGGGACTACTGGTCTCCTGGGATTGTCTTTTGGTGCATAGTATTTTTTTTTTAATTAGGCACACTTAATGCTGTCTAACACTCTCTAATATTTTCATTAAGAAAATACCACTTTAACTAAGGAAAGGTATGAACAGCCTTGTTCAAGATTTTGTTTTCATTTGATTAGCTTCTTTTAACCACACACGTTTAGTCTTTCCACTCAGACTGAAAGCCAGTCTGATTCATATGGAATTATTAGTTATGAATGCATTTTCTATTTTCATCTGTAGTTCATATATCCTTCAGTTTTTGAAGTGTCTTTGTCATTAGACCTATGCAGAAAACAACTGAATTTTATACTAACTTGTGAGGTTTCAAAATGTACTTCCTTAATGCCTTGAAATGAAACAAAGACTTCCCAAATAATTTTCAATGTACTATGTCAGAAGCTTTTACTGGAAAAGGTAAATTTTGGGGCTTCTTCCTTCTTGTCCTCTCACTTCTTTCTGTGGAGAAAACACTGTTGAAATTGCAATTATTTTGTGGAGTGATTCTGCTCTGATAAAGCACTCGTCATTCTCATAAAAACTGTTCCATCCTACCCTCATGGTTACAGAGTCAGCAATAGTCAACAGTTCCCCTTTATATCCAAGTGCTCCTGACTTACCATATATATTTCTTCTAGTTTCTGCTCTAACCCTTGCTAGAAGTTTCCCACCAAATATTTGCATATACTTTAATCCCAGTCCCCATTTTTTTGATAAAGAAGTCAGTATTCATGCAGAAGTTAGGTCAATCAAAAATCCATTGATGACTAATTCACCTTGTTAAAATAGATATAAGTTCATTTTAAAAGTAGATTGGGTTTTGGATAAGGAACTCAGCTTAATTTAGAATCTTGGTTTTCTTGTGGATCTGAAGATGGACTTGTTGGTTGGTTATTTTTATGGTTTTTTTTCCCTGTGATATATTAATATGGGAACACAATTTTTTCCTTGACATGAGGTTATCCATCTGTAACACATCTACAAATGCAGTTTTATGGTCTGGTTTGTACGATCCTAGGATGCAGTTGTATATTCTGCTGCACTTTGTCTCCTACTATGTCTTTTAGTGGTGTATCCTCTTATTTTGAGTGCTGAAATTCCTCCAAACATATTTCTGCATCTGTAAATTGTGACCTCAGAAATGTTTTGACAGGTTTGATTTATTTTGGTTTCCTTCATAGCTTGGTGCTCAGTGTATGATGTTTACCAAGCTGCACATGAGGACCTTTACTGCCATTGATGTCTGTGGAGCACACACCATGGAAAATATTTACTCCCATCATAAAAAATTGAAGTTTCCCACTCTGGCTGTGATGTGTGATAAAAACAAAGAGACTTAAGGCAGTAAAATAAGCTTCCAGGAAAAGAAAAAATTTCCTGTGACTGGCTATAGAAATGATGTGTGATTCATTTAGTCCCTGCAGCACAAATCCAAGGTGTGAGGGTATTTGGAAAAGTATCACTCCGTTATTGCTGTGTGTTTAGGTTTATCTTCAGATATGTGTTTGCATCACTCTTGTCGATATGCTACTATTCCAGAGACATCTTTGGTCTCACTGTAGTCACTCACTTCTCCTATTATTATGACCAGAAGAACATAACAAACTTTTTCCACTTTAAATAGTCATCTACCTTTTCTGGTAACATGTTGATAGCCTTTTTCAAAACGTGCTCCCAGTACATGTTGCTTTCACCCTTCTCAGGTTCCCACACATATTCCTTTGCAGGCACAGGTGAATTGTATCAATTGCTCCCACCTATGGCAGGTGGTGAGATGCATGAATCAATTTATTCAAGCTAAAATCAGATATGTGAAAGTCAGTCCACAGGACATTTACTTATTATTTCATTATGTCCTCCCTCTTGGATGATCATCTCTCCTCTCCTCTTATTTATCTCCTGCTAGTCTTTTAAAACTAACTGCTGGATTTTAATTGTTTCTCTTTTTTTTATATTAAGCATGACATTTATTCATGTATTCTCTTGTACCTCCCATCATTGCTCCTAACTGAGGGTTGGATCTGGTTCTTAATGGTTTTCAAGGTGGTGGAATTGTCACTAGAGAATGTGTTTTGTACTTCACACACTATAATTTTTCAGTAATTTAATTCCTATGTTCCTATGTACTTTGCACTTTTGCTTTTATTTGCTTTAATTTCTTTCCTCCAGGAAAAAAAACCAAAAAACTGAACCTACAATTTTTCTCAAAAGGAAAAAGCTGTGCAAATAATTGGTAGTCATGCGGCATATATTTTCCTTCAAAAGTGATTATAAAAACTTAAATATTCCTTATGGTAATAAATAAATTATTTTAGCTATTTTTACTTTGAAATTTATATTTCAACAACGTATTTTAAAATGAAATTATTATAACTTTTGAAAAATGTTATTATTTTAAACTTGTCCATTAAATGGCACTTTTCTAACATTTGCTTGTAGACAACAGTAACACTAGTCACACACTTAATATATGACATTGCAGCTCTCTTAAGTAGGAAAAAAAATGTGCAACTCTAGAAAAATACCAGTAATGAGAGTTCATTCAGGCTGGAAAAATAGAGATATTATGTTGTCAGCAATAATTCAGATAAGGGCTGCATGAAAAGCTCTGCTTGCTAAAACCAGCAGTCTTTGAAAAGCAACCTGGAATAGTTCACAAATCTGAAATGCAAAAAGTCTGCAAATAGGAGATTAAAATCCAGTGCATACTGGGAAATACAGAAAAATAGTTTGACAATGCAGTTTTGAAAAAACAAAAAAAACACTCTAAGATTTAACAACTACAAAATGAATAAGAAGCATCATTAAAGACTAGAAAGCAGAATACAAAATACAATACTAAAACTCCCACTAGATTTCTAAAAAACAAAACTGATTCACTGATTTTTCCATTTTGCTGCGACTTTTACTTTCTTTCACTTCAATAGAAACACACTTTTGCTTTCATTTGCCTTTCAATATTTGTAAATTTATTTTATTAGTCTTTTAATAGAGCTGTTCTGTGTAAGGGTTAGCTATTAATTGCCAGAATAAGTATTATTCTATAGATAATTCCTATTACTTTGGAATCAATAAAATGGTGTGTATAGATATTGTTCATTAAAATATTTAAAACTGTATAATTATATAAAGAGTTCTGCACTGTATTTTTGAAAATATTTTCATGCAAGTTAAGTAGGATGAGTTGAATGCCCAGATGACAGACTGAACATAACAAAAATATTAACAACTGGAATAATCATGATTCCTGTCCTCTATGCTTAAAAGAAGTATTGATAAATTAATATTAAACTAGCTAAGGTTCTTCTTTACAACATAAAATTCGAAGCAGAGAAAAAAAAGCAACCTCTAACTATGTTTATCTCAAGGTCATGGCTGGCATGATGAAACCATACAAATGAAAATGATTTCGATCTATATGGTAATACTAGACTTAATGCTGCATTAATTCGATTATAAGGTGTCTTCTCTGATTTTGTTCATCTGTTTGACATCCATTCAGTAGGACCAACTATTATGCAATTAATTTTTTTGCCTTAAAAAGCTTCATTTGTATTTTTCCTATATCTGATTCTTCTCTAGGTCTAGACATTACCCCATGTCACTAGAGCAGATATGTGATATCTTGGAACCTAATGCTAAATATGGATTTTATAGATATATATAACGTTTTTCTTAAAAGGCAAATTTTATATTTTATAGATAAACTCTTGACTTGTTTCTAGGGGAAGGGCCTAGTTTCACTGCCAACATTTGAGTTTCCTGATTTTTTGTATCTATGAGTTTTGTAGATATATCATAGGAAATTTAACATCAAATACTATTTTTATTACAGCAATCAGAACTGAAATTTAAAAAAGGCAACACATTTTCTTATGGACAATATAGAGGACTGTGTCTCAGGATTTTGCTCCAGCCTGCAAGAATAGTTCCTAGAATCTGTATGTTACAATTCCTATTTGAGTGACAGAATCATCTGCTTATTCTTCTTGCTGCTTTCAAATTCTAAAAAATGAGTTTGAAATGTATTTCCCATGGGAAGTTTACATCACAACTATAGGTAACACTTGAAAAAAAACCCAACACAACCTCATTTCCCTTTGTTTTGTATCCTTTACCATAGAATTTATTGAAGTGTCCTGCTAAAATATGTGGTTACATTTTGAATTAATGGATATTTAGCACAATATTTCTTTCTGGATATAAGGGAGTTGCTTAAGCTTTGCCTCTAGTCTCTGGGTGATGAAGAAATGCTGTCCTCACAAAGAACAATTAATCTAATTTTTCTTAGACATTTGCTTTAACTGAAAGAATAGGCAAGCTTACAGGCACACCACCTTTCTTCAGCTGACGTGCATATTCATTATGAGCAGATTCATTTGTAGATTGGAGTACAGTAGTATTTTATGCCAAATTCATGTTACAAGGTTTAGTTAATTAATTAATTATTACAAAGCACTTTGAGAACCCTGGAGAGAAGACATTATAAAAGTATGTGATGTTATTTTAATAATTTTCCATTTAGCTGAGTGGAATGAATTACCTTAGAGCCCTCAGGGCTCTGGGCCTGATTAAGGACTGTTGACTGCATTACAGAAAGTACAGTTTCCACTTCCCTTCTGCTTGGCAACCTCCCAGCTTCTAGTCGACAGCTAGCAAAAAAGAGGACTCTCTAGATTTTTATATATGAGTTCTGAAATGCAAGAAAAGGTTTTAGAAAGCAGGCATCTGCTAATTTCATCTAATCAGAAGTTGCTATGGAGAGAAAAAGCTGTTTGAGCTTTAATGAAAACAGAACTGCATCAAAACATTCTCTTGGTGGAAAACCATTAATTTCTGGGAGGGGTTCACGACTACCAGAACAAAGTTAATGTAATGCATATTTCTTTCAAAAGAACAAGAAGGGAAATTTTGATCAGTAAGCCTCAACTCTGTCCCTAGACAGATCTTGGAGTAATGCAATCAATCTGTTTCTTTAGATGTAAAAAACCAGGACAGAAATCAGGAACAGTCAATATGAGTTTTTCAAGGATGATGCTTATTCCGTCTTCTCACCTTCCGCAAAGAAATTGCTGTCTTTATGGATGACAGAGTGGTGACTGTGACACTAATGGATGCTAGTAGGTCTTGTGACACTATCACTCACTGTGCATTCTTAGCTGGGAGTGGAGGTTTTTGAGAACATTGGTTTGGGTGATAAAAATTGGATGGATTGCTAAGCTCAAAGGGTGTAATCAATGAGCTGGTGTCCTGTTCGTGACTGTATTAGGGGACACTGGGATCTATCTTGTCCATTATTTTCATCAGTGATGTGGACAATGACAGAGAGCACCCATAGGAAATTGTATTGGAGTCCACATTTCAAACCACACACTGAACATCCTTTAGGAGAAACTCAACAAAGTGGTTTTCCACCTCTACCCTGTGCTAATAAGATTACATCGGGGATACTTGGGCCAATTTTTGGAGGAATGTTAAGAAACTGGAGAGAATCCAATGGATTGATACTGTGCTGGTAAGTGGCCTTGAGCAGAGGACCTACAAGGAAGTGGTAGTCCAAGAGCAGCATGCTTTAAGTACTTGAATGGCACTTAAAGATAGTGGTAGAAGATAAAGTAAGGGGCAATAACAATATGTCATTGCCTCTTAATAAACTCTTTCACTATGAAATACTGGTACACATCCAATCAAACCAGAGCTGATCTAAAATAATCATCTTCATACATAATGTAGGTGTAGTGCCTCCAGAGCCAACTTTTCATCTTTGCACATTCACTCTCATCAAATATTTTTTTCTAATAGAGGTGAAGTTCAAATCAGGCTCAGTCTATCTAGATTTCATCTTACCTGTATAAATCGCATCTTACCCTCCTCATCACAACTTCTGCATTGCTTCACTGTAGTCTATTTTAGAGCTGAATAGCCAACATTCAGGACAGAATTAACTCAGGAGAGAGAATGAAGAAGAATAGGAAGCATGATACTGCAGCATGGGTGGTTAGATGCACAGCTCTGTCCACCTCCAGGATCTTCACAAGGTAATATCAAAAACCTGTCCTCTTCCTGTTCCTGTATTTCTGTGTTTTCCAAAAAAAAAACTTTCTACTCCAAGGAAAATTCCCCACCTGTGTCAACATGTTATAATCTTTGTAGGAATGGATATCCTTCTGGGAGTGGGACTGAAAAACTAGATCTGTTTTCCTTGTTTTTCTGTTGCTGATCAGTGAGCTGTTAGATTTCAATATCCTTCTGGCAGGTCTGACTCTGCATGAACTGAAATGGATCCTAGATGATTGATTTCAGAGAAAAGGCCCCGAGTGTTTTATTTAGATATGGCCCATTGCCTCCTTTGCTAAAATTGCAGTTTGAAAAGCATCTAAATCCATGGTTCTAAGATTTTTAAAAGCTCATTCATGAATCAATGCCAAATAAATTGAGAAAATACAGCAAACAGTAATGGAAAAAAATAAATAATTTTTAAAAAGGAAGCACTTCAGAGCCTCCTTCAGAGACACTAATTCCTTATGCTGAGCACCATAAGAAATAAAAAATTAAATGAAAGTCATTCTTAAAGCCTCAAATGTGATGAAAAGTCTCAAAGTACTTTATCGTTATGATAACACGCAATGTTATCTCATTAATTGGTCAGGTAAGTAAAAATGTCCAGTTAAAAATTTCTAGATTGAACCTACAATAAGGGGTTTCAAAATACAAAAAGGAATGTAAAAACCTCATCAATATTTCTGCCTTTCTGAGTTATTATATGAGCAGAACCTATTATGTATTTTGGATCTACCAATTCACAAGTCAAAATAAATGCTAATACAGTAGGAATACAAGAACTCAGAACTTCTTCAAAACTATTTGTATCCAAAAATTGATATGATATGTGATTATATGCTGTAATGACATATCCATTTTTGCTCAGACTAATATGGGCCCTTGACCTGTTTTTCTGAGTTTCTTATTGTTCTGTTTTGTACTTTTTCTATATGTAAAGACATTACAATTTTTATCAGAATTATCAATACATACATACTTTCTAAAGAACACAACAAATTTATTAAAAAGAATTATTTTTTTGTTTGAGAATTTTATGATTACACATAGACATTAAAATGTTCACACACAGTATATGTATTGCCTAAAACTTTTCTATCAGCAATTGTTACCATGTTAGAAATAGGAAATTAGTAGCATATTCATTTCCCCTAAAAATCAGGCTTTATATTTTTCTGTTTCCTGAGACTGTCTCTTAAAAAAACTGTTGTTCTAACAATTTGTGTAAGTTTATTGAAAGAAATATTTTTTGTGATGCAAAATCTTCTAAATAAATTGTCTTAATTTCTAATTTATGCTTCACTTTTTCATTTTTTACACAGTGGCAGTAAATTGTTGACTTCCCTGAAATTCCTTTTTTACTCCTCACCTCACAGATATTTTTACCTTTTTTAACTATGTAATCTCTGTATAGGTGTGTAGAGGAAGAGGGTAATTTGCTTTTGTATCTTTGTTTTAAGCCATGTCGATATTGTTTTTTAAAAAAAATTCAAGATAAGAAAGAATGTTTCCTTTATGAACTGTTATCTCCAAGTAGAACCTTACAACACTGCACTGTCAAAACAAAAGAAAACAAAAGAAAAACAAAAGAAAACAAAACCTCATTAAGAAAAAGAATCTGAAAATAAAGTTATTGTTAGTAGGCTCCATTATGAAAAGGAAAAACATTCTTTTAGCCTGCCCATTCTTCAATTTTTTAATTTTAAAGCTTTCTAGTAAGAAAAGTTATTATTTTCATTTAAAATTTGATCCTGAGGTTAATCAGCTCATTAATGCAGTTAAGTATCTTTAGCATCTTTTTAAAATCCATTTTATATGAAGATTGTTTCATATTCACTTTAAAATAACCAAAGATGAACACTCCTTCCTCTTCAAATACATGCTACAAAATGCATGAAATTTTTATGCAAAATCCTGAATTGAATAAGTAGTTTGAATTGTAATCTAAGAAGAAATTAATATTAAAATTATAAAATATTAAAAAATGCCTTATGAGTCTTGCACCAGTAGTTTGTTTTTACAAAGTGCATATTCCTCTCTTCTGGATGACTTCAACCTTTTCTCACTTGCTTGTGCAAGAGGACAGCAGTAAACCACAATCAGCAATTTCTGGGGAAAGCCATTACTTTCATCGCAGCAAAGCAGTGGTAGCTGTAAAATAATGATGTTCACTACTATGATCCTCACATATTTTCTTTACACATTGAAGTTAGAATGTCAGTACATATTACTTCAGCATTTTACTCTGCATCCTGACAGGATATTTTACTTGGAATAGCACTGCTATTTGAGGCACAATAAAAACGGCATTCCAGTAAATTGAAAACACTCTTAAACTTTTTGAAATAGATGGACTGTATATTTGTTCTTCATGGTAATCTTGAAGAGCTTTACAATCAGCTGTCTTTTTGCAGCTGCCATCTGCATGTTCCTGAACTCATTCAGGATGTCATGCAGCTCTGAATAGAAAACCTCATAAGGTCATTTTCTGCCTTAGAGCTTTACACTTAAAAGATTTGGCATATCTGCAGTTGCAAAATGCAAAGCATTTCACCCAGAATAAATTTCCTGTCAAATGACAATTTATATCTATGCAAAGCACAGCTTTTGTTTATGCGTCACAGATCTGGTTACGTGTGGATTAGCTGACCCCTAGAGAGGTGTCTTAATTTTTCCTAGTAAAAACCAGGACCAGACAGTTTGGAGCAAGAAAGCAGCTGGAAACCTGTGTGACAGAATATGTTTTTAAATTGACTCAGGAGTTGAATTTTACATGTGTTTTCCTTACTTTATTGTCTCAAACTCTGAGACAGGGTTACAGATTTAGAATACTTCCATGTTAAATTAGGACTCTGGATGGAGCTGAGATCACTAGGGATGCACTGTGCTTGGCTTTTAATCTTAATTTCTCTGAGAATGTGCTACTTTTTCTGAGAGGAGGTTTTATCATTAGTTTTTTATTTATACAGTGGAGAGCTTTGGACCAGCATCTGACAATGAAAAAATATGTCATGAAAATCAAGGCATGCCTCAAAGATTTTCTCCAGATGAGACTCTTAGGATAGCAGAAATATAGATGCACAAAGAAAATTAATCCAGGTCTTTGCAAAGAAAAACAGTGAAGGACCCTTCCTTAGTCACAAATATGTTTTATGTTAAAAGGCCACTTTATACAGAAATACATATTAGAAAACTAACAGGTAAAGACCAAGCTATTAATTCATAAGAAAAGCACGGAGATTGGAAGCATTCTGGAAAGTTAAGTTTATTCCATTTATCTGGGCATTTCTAAATTTATTTTACCCTATCCTATGGTGGAAAGGAATAATTTCTGCATTTACCCAGCTTTCCACATCACAAGAAGTTTTTTGGGGTTTTTTTAAATTATAAAGATTGATATTTAATTTTTAACTGTGAAATAACAATTTAAAAAAAGGTCTTTATGTGCGTGAAGTGGAAAGAATATGAACAGATGTGAAAAATACCACAAGGTCGCAGAATTTACTATTGTTTGTCATAAATGTCTGAAAAAAGACAAGTCATATTCTACACTTGATTTTCAGCTATGGAATAACAGAGGAATGATTGTGACAGCCATATGTGTAATATATTCATCCATTTGCTTGAACTAATAATGTCTACTACACATGCATGAATCTAATTTCATGATTGAAGACTTATTCAGAGTCTAAGATTTTGGAAGCAAATTATGTCTTTTGAGTCACCAATACTTTGACTGATTCCCAATTTTAAACCCAGACTGATACCTGATTTTAAAGCAAACTGGTTTTTTATATTTCTGCAAGTAGACCTGAAAGACAATAATAAGAAGATAAGAAGTGAGGTTGCATTAGGTATGGGATACTTTCTCTTTATTTAACAAAAATATCTTCCTCCAGTTTCTGAAAGAGGCATAATTAAGGAGTTCTAGGTAAACTTTTTGTGGTATCTACTTACTATGGAAGGCTAATATCACCACAGACCAGTGAACCGCTGACAAAAACTATCTATGCTTTCTGTTTAATACAACATCAGCATAGTTTGGAAAGTTTTAAAATAAAACAACAACAACAAAAAAAATCAAACAAGCATGCAGAGAAGGTAATTTTTCTTGTCAACAGTATATGGATTCAGGAAAGAGACATGGAGAGTTACAGTGCAGCATTACCCAGTGGGCTGGAGAGACAACACTGCTAACTGAGAAAATAGGGACCTAAACAAATGTTTCTGTTTTGGGGGTGGGCAGATAATTTTAATGCTGATAATAACTTTCTACATAATGTAATGTATTAAATAGTCAAATGAAGTTTCCTATCACCTGTCTAATGACAGCTATTGGAATGGGTTGGAACATCTTAAACTATTTGGGGAAAAGTTTATTAGAAAATAGCTATAAGAAAATAATTCGAGCACTGTCTTGATGAAAAGGAAACCTAAGTTTTGGGTGATTTTTTGCTTGAATACAGCAAAAGAAATACTGAAAGTCACACATATAGTTTAGAAATTAAATCTTGTAAGCTGTCAGTCTTCATTTAGAATGAAAGCATAAAATACTAAAACATTATACATAAAACTATAATAAAACAATAAATAATTTCATTAATTTAAAGGCACTATTTTCTTTCTTCCATTGTCTTCAATGATGCTCCCTCATCACTGGCCTGGTTTGAAAAGGAGTATTTTATTTGTAGACTGAGCAATGCATGAGGAAATAATATCTTGAAGAACAAGGTTAGAGTTCAGGCCTTATATGTGAAGCGAGATTTTTGTCAGTCTCACTCCAACATTTAAAAGACTATTTTCTTCTTTTAGGAAAAAAAAAGGCAATTTATGTTCTTAAATATATATTTTAAAAATTTGATTGGATTTCCAAGGTGCTTGCAAATGAACCTGTTTTTTCTTGTTTTTCTCCTGAATGTTGCTAGTGGAAGGCTACTGAATGACATGGTGATTGGGGTGAATATGTTTCATTTGCATCAACATTGTTCATGTCTGAAATAAGGCTTACTGAAGTAAGAAAGAATTTGTGTAGTACAAAATTCTTAATCTTTCAATATTACTGATTTGGAAGGACATGGAACAAAGGAACAAAACCACATGAAACAAAAAACTCTTTGTTTCCAGAGTTTTAGAATAATTGCTAAATTGCCATTTCCTTTGTGGTTCACTGAATGGCACAGAAAGCAGTTAAAAATAATAATGTACTTTTTAATACTGTATAGAAGAATACTTCTCCTCTTTGTAGCTTAATTCAGATGTAGCTTTTCCAATTCTCAAAAAAAAAAAAAAAACAAAAAATCAACCAACCAACCAACCAACCAACCAAAAAAAAAAAAAAATATAAAAAAACCCACCAAAAAAAAATTACAAAAAAAAGAGTTGAATTTGCAAGCAAAACAGACATTTATAAAAAAATTCTTAAAATCCTGGCTTTTTCATCTCCCTTCATAGTTAATACTTATGCTACAGTTCTATAAGTTGATGTGTCATTTCTAACTTATTGTCATATATATTAATCTTTCTATGAAAATTAGTCAATTATTCCCAGTACTTTGCCAATAGCTTAGCTCAATTTAGTGATAATCATCAGACTTCCAAACATAAATTTTACCTGACCTATTTTACCTGACCTACGTTTGGATTGTTTGATAGCTGCCTGAGCTCTACTTTTATGAATTATGGGGATTTTCTTCAGTATGTAAAATAAAGATCTTGAGATGAAAATGTGGTCTTCTATTTTAATTTACAGAAGTGAACTTCTATGGAATTATCCCAGTATTATGGTTTATACTGTGAACCTAAAGTTTCATATGTTTTAAATTTACTGTTATTCTTTCAATTTGCATATATTGTTTAATGTAGCATATATCTCCTCCAGTGTCTTTTCTGTGCACTTGAAAGAAAATATGTTTTCAGATAATATTCTGATTTTGAAAAGTACATATATGCTTTTTTTAAAGTGTCAAAATTATGTTAACTTATGTTAGTCTGCTGGCTGAAGCCTTGTTTGATATATTTCCATTATGTAATTAGAACTGGATATTTATTTTGATTGTTGTAATGCTTGATTCTTTTTTAAAGGAAATAGTTTATATTAGAGGGATTTTTAGACTTTTAGTGAGGCTGAATTAGGATCAATACCTAGCATTTCCATATTCAGATATTAAAAACCTTCATATAATAAAGTCGTTTACATTTGAGCAATTGCATGAAAATCTTAAAAACCAGAACTATTTATATTTATTAAATAAATTGGAAAGATTTCCACTGACTTTGAACTATGCCTTCACTGTAGACTTTTATGTAGCTAGAGATCAGTTGAAAGCTTGACCAAACAAATACATATTGTACGGTGTTCAATACTAATCAACCTTGACTTTGGTATTTATCCAAAAGGATAGGTTTAGGACAGGTATTTGCTAAATTTCTGTGGTTTCTCTGGATTGTATGCAACATTGAATGACATTCAGGATTTAGGGGTTTTTTCAGTTATCAGAATCTTCAGTCAGTAGAATAGAATAGTGCAATTACAAAGAGAACCTAAGCTGAAATTTTAACCTTGATAGCAAACAAATGTACAAACACACAATAATTTCATGATAACGTACACTTCATTCTTTAAATTTGAACAACCTTGGGGATGTGTTCCTCATTTTAACAAGATCATTTAAATTCAGTTGCAGTCTGGAACAAATATTTGTTAGGATCAAACTGACTACTTTAGCTATTAAATGATAAACAACATTATGAATAAACTCAAGTTCAAACTGAAATATCTTCTAGATTAAGTATCTGATACAGACATATTAGTAGAAAACTTTTAGAATTTTATACTGAAAATATAAAAAATTTAAATATTTCTTGAATAAAAAATATTTATATGACATAATAAAGGCATAATAAAGTCTCTCTGTGGAGAAAGACTTGGGGTGAGCATTGATGAACACTCAATGTGAATCAGCAGTATGGAATGCTTGCAGCCTGGGAAGCAGAAAGAATCCTGGGCTGCATCAAAAGAAGTGTAGCCAGCAGGTCAAAGGAGGTGATTCCTCTACTCTGCTCTTGTGAGACCCTGCCTGGAAGGAGCAGTCTTGGGAATCTGGAGAATTCCCTGCTGACTGAAAGCTGGAAAATGTTTCAATTTTCAAGAAGGGTAAGAAAGAGGACCCTGGAAACTGCAGGCCTGTCAGTCTCACTTGTGCCTGGCAAAGTTATGGAGAAGATAATTCTGGGAGATATTGAAAAATACCTGAAAGACAATGCAGTCAGTGGACACAGCCAGCAGGGCTTCATGAGGGGAAAGTCCTGCTTATCAAACCTGATTTCCTTTTATGATGAAATAACCCACCTACTTGATCAAGGGAAACCAGTTGATGTCATTTGATTTCAGTAAAGCTTTCAATGCTGTCTCTCAGCCTCCTTCTGGACAGTGTCCAGCACAGCTGGATAAATAGGAAATAAGTGAGAGGTGGCTCCAATGTCAGGCACAAAGGATTACAATTAATGGGGTGACATCAGACTGATGACCTGTAACTAGTGGGGTTCTGTAGGGCTTCATCTTGGGCCCTGTGCTCTTCAACATCTTCATAAACAGCTTGGGTCTGGAAGCGATACTGAGTAAGTTCTCAGATGACAGAATGCTGGGAGAAGCTGTTGGCTCCCTCAGAGGCAGAGGCCCTGTAGAGAGACAAGTCAGAGGGCTGGGCAATCCCCAGCCACATAAAATTCAACAAAGGAAAGTGCTGGATTCTACACCTGGGATAGAGCAATCATGGATGTATGGACAGACTGGGGAATGAGGTACTGAAAAGCAGTGACATGGAAATGGCCCTGGGGATCCTGGTCCATGGAAAGCTGGATATGAGCCAGCATTGCCTTGGCAGCCAGGAGGGCCAACCCTGTCCTGGGGGCATCAGGCACAGCATCACAGTCAGGCAAGGGAGGGATTGTCCAGCTCTGCTCTGAGCCTGGGTGGACTCATCTCGAGCACTGCCCCACAGGTGTCACCATTTGGTGACACAATATAAGAAAATATTAATCTCTTAGCATCTAAAGGAGGGAAACAAAGGTGGTGAAGGGCCTTGAGGGGAAGCCATATGAGGAATGTCTGAGATCACTTGATCTATTCAGCCTGGAGAAAAGGAGACTGAGGAAAAATCACTTAACAGTTTACAACTTCGTCATGAGGGGAAGAGGAGGTGCAGACAATAATCTGTTCTCTGTGGCAACCGGTGACAGGACCCAAAGGAATGGCCTGGAGTTGTTTCAGGAGAGGTTTATATTGGATATTAGGTAGAGGTTTTTAAGCCAGAGGATGGTCAGGCACTGGAACAGCTCCCCAGGGAAACAGTCTCAGCGCCAAGCGTGACAGAATTCAAGAAAAATTTGGACAATGCTCTTGGGCACAAAGTGTGGTTCTTGAGGATGGTCCTGTGCAGGGACAGGAGTTGGACTCGGTGATCCTTGTAGGTGGCTTCCAACTCAGCACATTCTGTGAACGTTCTTTGAATACCACACACAGTTCAGGTTTCTCCAACACAAAAATTATATAGAACATAACAAGTCCAGAGGACAGCCATGAAGATGATCAGAGGACTGGAGTACCTACCCTAGGAAGACTAGGCTGAGAAAGTTGGGGAACTCAGCCTGGAGAAGAAAAGGTTGTGTGGAGATCACATAGCAGCTTTCCAGAATGTGAACAGGGCCTGCAGGGGAGCCTGAGAGGGACTTTTTGTTAGGGACTGTATGAATAGGACAAGGAGTAATTGGTACAGATTGAAAGAGAGGAAATTTAGAATAATAGGAAGAGGGTTAGACACTGTAACAGATTGCCAAGGAAGGGTGTAATTGCCCTAACCCTGGAAATACTGAGCCAGGTTGAATAAGACCTTGAGCAACCTGGTCTAGTGGTGTTCCTGCCCATGGAAGGGAGGTTTGGTACTAGATGATATTTAAAGTGCATTTCAACCCCTTAACACTATGATTCTATGAGTTTATGGTTCTATCTAAGCTTGACCAAGAACAAAACAAAATTAAAAAAAAAACCCATAAAACAAAACACAAACAAACAAACATCAGTAAAAAGGAAAAAAAAAAAAAAAAGAGAATGGATAAGATTGGTCTTTAAAAAAAAAACAAACCTTGAGATGTTGAGTCAAAGTATGTGAAAAATCCAGTGTATATATTCTAAATTAATTCATCTCACTGTCAACAACTTTAGCATATGCTAAAGAAAGCAGTTAAGTTTTTAGATCCTCAGAAGTTTTGGGTACATATTTGTTTCAGCTAAGTGAAGAAAGTGATAATTGGTTATATCTTTCTTTGATGCAGCTGACTAGTACTAAAGGAAAATGTAAAATCCTGTTTATCGATGCTCTGAAGAAATGAACCATGAGACAATTTATCTGCATATAATAAAAATTCTTTAAATGAGCCACCACTTCCAAGAGCCATTTCTCCAGACTTTTTCTGATATTCCTGTTCTTGGGATATATTCTCACTATAGCAGTTATGTTTCTTTGTTTTTCCTGTGATGGCTGTGTTGGAATTTCTTTCAGTTTCATTCATTTATGTGGTTTCTTGTTATGCCTTATGTAAACTAAATGTGGATCTTTGACAGATGCTGGCTGGCTCATTTCCCCTCCTCCTGGGCTTTCTTGTTTGCTTCCCTGCATTCAACTCATTGTAAAGGCACTTGTGAAAACAGAAGTCTCAAGAGTCTGCAAAAAGATGTGGCAAAAGAAAGGCAGAGCAGAAATCTGCCTTTGTACATTTAAATAGAGTAGATTAGGTCCAAAGGCAGAACTATATGCTTGGATACCTTTAGCCAAGCAGAACTCCTCTGCTCACATTGGTCGGATGCATGAGTGAATTTGTGTGCTTACAGCAGCACATATTCTCTTGGAGACCTTGATTGCTACAGCTACCTACTTGTACAAAAAAAATTTCATACAACCATCATATGTAGCAGTTTAATTTAGATTTAATTGCCCAATGACTTGATGCTTTATGTACAGTTCATATGGAAAATACATACTAAAGCTTTGTATTTAGACCTTGGGGAAGTTTTAAGCAGAACAAAATGAAGGCGGGAGCAGATAATTTAGGATATTTGACCAAACTTAAAAATTTTAGAGGATTAAATGCCAAACAAGAAATTCAGTGTTTGAGGAGCATCTGGTTGATGCTGTTAGTCATGTGATTTAGTTTTAGATAGTCTTGTGAGAAACAGAGATTTGGACTTGATTATCCTTATGGGTCTCTTTCAACTCAGGATATTCTATGATTCTATAGCTCTAAGATTTATCATTCCATATCACATAATCTATAGAATCAATTGTTTTCTTATGAAGGTTTCTCTTGAACTGGATGAAAACAAAATTAATACTTTTTGTAACACTTAACCAGAGAACGAAAGGCTACTTGTGTAAGAAGAAACATTTTCTTTCAGTTTTATACACTGAGATGCTGAGAGGCTAAAAAAAAAAAATACTGTATTGCTATTAAAACAATCAAATGTTTTTCAAACTCTCATAGGATTAAAAAGTACAACCTATATACAAAGTCCCTGTATTAAAAAAAAAAATCAGTTATAGTCCCCTAGCATAAATCTTTAATTTTAAATATGCATCTTAACACTACACTCATTCATCTGCTGTTGCAGATATTTTAACTCTTTTCTGAATTACAAGAAGGGGAGCTTAGATTGGAGATTTCCATCAGCTGAAGCTAACCTGCATTTTACTTCAAGTTAGCAAGTGAATTCCTAATTTACAATGAAAATGACTCATCAATGTCTTGGATGAAGGATCAGATGCCTGCTCAGCAAGTTCACTGATGACACAAGGTCAAGAGGAGTGGCCAATACCCCAGGGGGCTGTGCAGCCCTTCAGAGGTACCTTGATAAGCTGGAGAAATCCCAGAGAAAAACTGTCTGAAAACCAACAAAGGCACGTGCAGGGTCCTCAGTCTGGGGAGGAACAACTACATGGACCAGCACAGGCTGGGGGCTGACCTGCTGGGAAACAGCTCTGTGGAGAAGGACCTGTGGGTCCTGGTAGAAAACAAACTGTCCATGAGCCAGCAGTGCCTGTGTGGCCAAGAAGGTCAAAGCTGGTTGAGGCAGGTGAACCTGCCCCTCTGCTCAAACTGTCCATGAGCCAGCAGCGTGCCTGTGTGGACAAGAAGGTCAAAGCAGGTTGAGGCAGGTGAACCTGCCCCTCTGCTCAGCCATGGTGAGGCACATCTGGAGTGCTGTGCACAGTTCTGGGCTCCTCAGTGAAAAAGAGAGACATGGAGCTCCTGCACCAGGTCCAGCAGACAGCTACTAAGTTGGCCAAGGATGTGGAGAATCTCTCTTGTGAGGACAGGCTGAGGGAGCTGGACCTGTTCAGTCTTGAGGCTTTGGAGAGGGGATCTAATCAATGTCTGTAAGTACCTGAAGGGAGGATGTTGGAGGATGGATCCTCTTAGTGGAGCCAAGCAGCAGGGAAAGAGGCAATGGACAGAAACTGATGTACAGGAAGTTCCACCTGAACAGAGGAGGAACTTCTTTAATGTGCAGTGACCACGCACTGGAACAGATTTCCCAGAGAGACTTTAGAGTCTTCCTCACTTGGAAATAGTAAAGAATCCTCTGGATACAATCCTGTGCCATGTTCTTTGGGTGTCCCTGTTTGAGCAGGGATATTGGAACAGACAAGCCACGGTGGTCCTTTCCAACCTGATCCATTCTATGATTCAGTGAAAGTAGAATACTTGCATACATATATATGTGTGTATATATATATATAGATGTAGAAGTACATACAATATATTTATGAAAATAGACAAAAACAATTAAAATTGTATGGAAAGAAAAATAAAATAATCCTTAAATAAAATATTTTAAATTTTATATTGGCTTTTAACAGATATGTTCCTATTAAAGATATTTGTGGTTATTTTCTGGGTTTTTTTATGGCATAACCTTGGTTTTAAAGTTACATAGCAATTAATTCAAAAGTCAACAAAAAAGAATGTGAGCCCTACCTTAAAGTATCTGTGAGAGTGTAGGAAAATAAATCCCTCGTTCTAAAATATTTATTTGGAGTTACATGATTCTAATGAAATGTAATGGAAGAAAACCCTATAATGTGTATATGTATGCTTCATGTACATCCATAAAGGAATTTCAGTTCTCTCCTGACTTGACTCTAAATCTATTTCTTCAGACATGCACATTGATTTAGAAGATGTTGTGGCACTAAGCATGAAGCATTCTTGATCCCTGGTAGTGCTGTCACTGAGATTGATAAGCCACATTATGGTTTGGTGGCCATTTAACTCTTGTGAGCATGACAGTATTTCCCTGGAGCTGGAGAGCAAGGGAAAAAAAAAAAAAAAAAAGAAAGACAAATGTGCTGAACTTCAGTTGTGCTCAGGATTGCTCTGTGTTGAAATTCAGGTTTGCTGACAGCAAGACCAATCTTTTTCTTCTTTGTTACCTCATTACTAAAGAGCACAGAGGAGGCAAAGATTTCATTTAAAGCTATGCAATTCAGACTTTTCACTCCCTGAAATAAAAAAAATAATAGTTTTAGAACTTCAGTGTCAGCCACAGAGATCTACTGATTTTGATAACACGTAAAATTTGGACATGTCTGAGCAACCTGAAAAGAGCATCACAGATGCCCAACTGACCTCCTCCCTCTTCCAGGCAGCTCTGGGGGTATAAGGAACTACTAACTTCTGTGTACTCTTTAATCCTTCAGTAGAGGTTCAGATTGTTGAGATGAGTTTGTAATTCAGAGCATAATTAAATCAAAGAAAAATTAACAGAACCCCCATGAACTAATTCCTGGAAAATTTACTATATATACATATATATATACATATATATATATAGACAAACTTCTGCTAACTGATAAAACTTGACTGGGTTGCCCACAAACAAACCCCTATGTAATTTTTGATGCTCAAGAGCATTCAAGTCAACCACCCAGTGCTGGCAGCTGGGAGACACAAAGCTGCCTCCCACAGCAGCTGGAGGCAGGGAGATTCACCCTCAGGCACCACCATAGGTGAAGCCTATGATTAAATAACAGAAGGAGTCCTGAGATTCTCAAGAGACAACACACTCCATCTGTAGCCCAAAGCTCAGATTAAGGACATAAATTCAATCTCAGTTTTGTGGTCCATCCTTACTTTTGTCCTTCATGTGCATAAGTAGCAAATGGATGCCTGAAGACTACTCTATTCCTATTCATTTTGGTTTGAAAAAACTTGAACATTTGCTATATTTGAGCTGTCAAATGATGTGCCACAATGTGGTTGTGAGAGTTTCTGCTTCCAACTTCCAAGTGCCTCAGGATCTTTTGTCCTAAAGCCATGTAAAATCCAGTGTTTCATGTCTTGTTTCTCTGGTTTATGCAACATGAGAGTAGGAGTATTTATTGTCTTCGGGAAGGATGTGCAACCTTACTGGTATATAACAGTATTTTATAAATAGGTGTTGAGTTATTTGAATTTGCTGCATAACCAATATTCTGTATAATACTAACTGAATAGCTAAAATTAAATTGTGACATAATTTAGCATTTGAAAACAGAAGCAATAAAATGTATTAATTAAAAAATGTGATGTTTTTTTGATGCTAGAGTGTTGTAAAATAGAAATGTTATTATGATTAATTTAGTCAGAATGTTACTTAGCTGAGGTAATTATATTCAGACTGGTCCATCAATACAATTAGCTATCAGTTATACAAATTGTAGTGAGAACAGCTGCATAGAAAATCACTCTAATTTGAAATATTAGAGGGATTTTTTGTTTTCAGGAAGCAAGAAACCAATTATAATAATTTATTTAGTTAAATTTACTGCACCTCTCTTTAGCTTAATGTTTTCTTCAAATATTAGTATAGTTGTTTTACTGTGTTTATGTTCTGATCTGTGATGTGGGAAGGTGTCATGTAATTTCATGAATTTATTAAATGAGGAAAAAATTACATAGAAACATAAGATTCTGCAAAGATGCAGAAATCTTTAAAGATATAGAAATTTAAGCAGGACTTTCAAAACTGAGGTTCAGTAGTATTTTGAAATCTTCAAAATATTTATTCCTGCAAATGCTTGTAAAGCATTTATATAGAAGATGTATTAATCATGATCTTTCAGAATAGCAATGTCTACACAGGATGACAAGCTCTGAATTGCACTGAAGACTGGGCTGGCTTGCCACATGCATTAGAACCCAAGATCAGTCTTAGATACTAATGGAGCACACTTTTTACCTGAGGTATTACATGTGTAGGTGCAATAAAGTATTGCTTTTTTTGCTGAGGCAAATTTGTTCTTTCTGTCTACAGGTTACCTATGAAACAGTGTACAGAGAAGGCATCTCCAAAGTCCAGGATTTTATTACAGAACAACCACAGGATTTCCCTGTGATTATAGAAGAATTCTTTATTAGGTATATGTTTTTCAGACTTCCAATGAGCATAATTTCCTGCCAAAAACTCACTGTTATATAGATCTATAAACTATTTTTGGAATATATACTTGGAGGAAAAAGTGTGTTTAGTAAATCCTAAGATATTTACTGATTCTGTGTGGATGTACCACGTAATTTCCTCTGTAATATCTTTTCATGGTTAAAAAGAATGGCACAGTTAACAAACCTTTTATATAAGTTAAATATGTAGAGAAGTATCCCAGGCTGCAGAAGTCCCTGTCATGTGTCCCCTTGATTTCTAATAGATGGTTTTCACAGATTTCCTGCTGACACTGATTCATGTTGCATGAAGTATTTAAACTTGCATTGCAGCAGACAGTGCCAAATACTTACTCGCTTTAAAAGACGAGACAGATTTTTAGGCAAGTACATTGAAGGAAGTACTTAAGGAAACACTGAACTAGGAAAACATACTTTTTGCAACTGGGTTGTGCATGTGTGCAGTCCTTTGGGAGTGTGTTGGACATCTGGCACTTTTGAGAAACATCAGATCTACTAATGGCAGAATGACTGTGTCATGCATTCATAATAAGCCCAGTGTTTCCATACGCAGTGGATCGTCTGGATGGTGTGTGCTGATATAGCTCACCTCCCTATGGCCTTATCTGGAGGTCTGGTATCCCAGTTACAAATTCTGTACACATATGAAAAATTGCCTCTGATAAGTACCTGTCAGAGGACAGATGTAGATCAGCCATTTAAAACCTCCCATTCAAGCTTTTGAAATAGAGAAAAAACTCAAAAATCAAGTCTTAGAAAAAAAAAAAGTGTGTGATATTACTATCATTTGCATTCTCTTTCACTAAATTGATGAATGTTTTAAGTAAATATTTAAATTAAAGCAGCTTCAAGAGAAGAAAAGAATGAAATACCTTCCAAATACTGTACAATATTATGTCTGTCATTTGGATACTAGGAATTTAATAGAGAGACATGAATCCAGTCCTACTATACTCTCAATTTGTGCCTTAATTATTTGTTCATAGACAAACTCTACCTAGGCAAACATATCATTTTGCTGTGAACTGTGTCAGTTTAACTTGCACCTCATTTCAAAGTTATTCAAGTTGTAATTGAAAAATGTAAATGAAAATTAATATATGGAAAACTGCATATTACCACTCATAATGTATGTAGCATTAAAAATATTGCTAATACCATTCCAGAAATTATGTTTATTGACAATTTATTTAAGGGGAATATTACCCAGTTTAAAGCCTAGATATGAATTGAACATGTTTTTGGAGAATCTGGGAATAAAAGAAAAGACCTATGGTAGAACTTTGCCATCACTGTGCTAAAGAAAGAGCAAAATTGTAGGCAGCTGAGACAAATAACTGCCTTTGCTGTCATGTCCTGCTGATCAATCATCACTGACTGCAAAAAGAAAATTATATAAACAGGTTATAAGGGCATGTCTCTCTCCTTAAGTTAGACAATGTCTTCAATAAATCACATCATGCTTTGAAGTAAACTGCTAGGACTGTCTGACTGTTAACATTTCTCTGATAAACCAAGACATGATTATTTGATATTAATTTAGGCCCAACTGAGGACCATCAGAGATAACACTGAACCTCAGAAGCCTTTTGCTAAATCAAAGATCACAGAACATGCTATAAACTGTTTGTAATATGCTATAAACTGTCCGTAATATTCCTCAGCTGAAATAATTACCGAAATAAATGAAAAGACAAGGAATAAAAATGTAAAATATTATAAAGTGAAATATATGTGTATTTATGCTAATTATGAGCAGTTTTCCAATATTTTCCAGCTGCCATATAAAAAAAAAAGTCACTAGGTGTGCTGAGACATTGAGGATTTGAAATTCAACATGATATATAGATGACAAACTACTGAAACAGGCCACCCAATGAGGCTGGGGTGTCTCCTTCTCTGGAGCTATTTAAAAACAATCCAGACACAATTCTGAGTAAAATTATCTAGGGGACGCTGCTTGAGCAGGTGGTGTGGATTAGATGATATCCAGTGGTCCCTTCCAACCTTACTGATTCTGTGATCCAAGTCCAGATGAGAAAATTACAAAATACTGATCTTAGCTGTAATCTAGAAAGGTACCCAAAAAATGGAAAGTCAGGACAAACTCTCATACTGTAAAATAGTAGGCTAAATATGAATTATGAAGATGCAGATTTGTGGGAATAGGAAAAAATTCAGATAAGCTAGCAGAAGACACTAATTGTGGAAAACAAGGGAGAGAAAGAGCTGATATGAAGAAGAAAGATCTTCAATCATATAATCCAGAAAACTGAAAATTAGTTGGATTTACTTTGAGCTTCTTTTAGGAAGGTGAGAAACTTCAACAGTTAGATATCTCCACAGTTTCCATTCAACATGCATGATGTCATCAGTTTTTAGATTGCAAGGTTCTCATAATTGAACTAAATATTTAGTGTAAATTGAGTATCCAGAAGATATTAAACTGCTGACATCTTATTTAACAAGGGATATGCAATTGTGAAAATTGAATGTGCCAAAATACCAACATACTACATTAATACTGATATAATGTAATTGTTCTGCTGAAGAATTTCCAAAAAAAAATTAATTTTAAATTGCAATTTAGAAAAAGAATTTCAGAGTTAATTTTTTTTTCAAAAACTTTTTTTTTCTTTATAAGCCTAAAAAATATTTTATTAATTTGATTTTTTTCTGAAACTAAGAAGTAATCAGCTAAAGGTTTACTTTTCTTTTTTCATTCATGAACACACTGTGAATGATGAGTAGGGACAGATTTATTGCACGTTTGTGGGGAGAAAAGAGAGCCCTGATTAGTATGAGCAGGAGCATATTGTGTGTCACAAGCCACCTACATGGTGATGTGTTGGTTTTATTTAGCAAATCTGGTTCATACTGCTGCGTGTTCAGGCTGTAGTCTAATTGGAAAGCTGGCAAGGAAAAATTTGTACTTTTGTGACCTGTTTAGAACACACCAAAGGCTAGCAGTGTTTCACTTATTTAAAAACAACCATGGTACACCAGAGAATTTCTTTCTTTTAGCTGCCAAAAGAGTTTTTGGTCACTAGAGATCTAATCTGGTGATTAAAGAACACAGATGGCCACAAGCTATAGATAATTCTGGTAAACTTGCCAATATTCCAAAAAACATACTGCATTCAGTGTAGATTGAAAGAGTAAGTAAAGCCCTTTAAATTGTGACAAAAACATTGTTTTAAAAATTATGACTCTGAGTAATCAATGAGTGTGAGTTGGTGGCTACCATGATACTGTGTAATGTGATGAGTAGATAGATTTTCATAATTTTTCATTCACATCACAGACTGAGGTACCTGAGGTCATTAGGTATGGTAAAGTATGCTTCAGGATTCTTATTAATATTCCCTTCCTACTCCTTGTAGGGAGTTTTTGCCACTGCTATAAAAAGGAAGTATTATTTGTTAATTTAAAAAATAAAATTAAACTCTTCAAGATTAACCTTATAAACTCAGCAGGAATTGTGCAGTAGTAGTTCAACTTTAGTGGGAGCAGGGAAACTGCATGGTAGACATTGTAAAGGTCTAGATAAAAACTAAAATGTTAAGACAGTGGGAACTACAGAATTGTAATATAATTACTTGATTGTCTTTCAATGAAAGGATAAAATCTAAGTAGTAATCACTTTACTTTTGGTTTTATTTGTTTGTTTGTTATATGGTATCAAATTCCTTTTAAATATACAATTAAAAAAATAGTTTATTTGTAGAAAAAATATCCCCAGGTATAAAAATCCATTATTGTTTGTAAAAAGCTTAGAGGGAGATGATAAAATCTGAAAATGTTCCAAAATTTGAAAAAAATGAAAGTAATGATGTTTTTGAAAGAAAGGACAATTGAAAGAAAGGATGATTGAGAGAAAGGTTACTGAAAGGAGGAGTGCAGGTGCATTTCATTAAACTAAGTAAAGAAACTGCATTGGAGGAGGGGAATAGAGATGGGGAAAATTTTATGAGTAACTATTCTTAGCCTATATGCTCCTCTTCTTAAAGTAAATAAATTCAGACATACTTCTCTGTTTTGTACTAGTATATGAATCTGTTACACTAGGATGGACAAAATAATTTGATTTTTTTTTTCCACACTAAATTACTAATAGACTATTTTAGTCAAAGACATCAGAACAGGTGATTAAACTTACTATCAAACAACCATTTATTTACTGATCAATACATAACATGATGACTGCATTATGTTAGACAAGATTTACATGTGCATTTATTGAGCAGTTATGTTACCCTTAAGTCTATTATTAAGTGAAAATAACAGACATTCACTGCAAGTTGGGATAGAGCTTATCACAGAATCACAGAATGTTTCAGTTGGGAAGAGACCTTAAAGATCAACCAGTTCCAACCTCTTTGCCATGGGAAGGGACATCTTCGGCTAGAGCAGGTTATTCTAAGTCCCATCCAACTCAACTTTGGACACTTCCAGGAATGGGGTATCCACAAAATCTCTGAGCAAGATGTTCTGGTGTCTCACTAGCTTCAGAGTGAATAATTTTTTCCTAAAATGTAGTCTATACCTACCCTCTTACAATTTAAAGCTATTTCACCTCATCCTATGCCCATGCAAAAAAATGCCTCTCCAGCTTGGTTATAGGCTCCCTTCATCTACTGGAAGTCTGCAATTAGGTGACCCCAAGGTCTTAAGACTGTCCAGGTCCCTCTGGATGGCACCCTTTCCCTCCAGCATGTCAACTGCACCACATTGCTTGGTCTCCTCGGGGAACTTGCTGAGGATAAGTCAGTAGTGCAGTGCATCAATCCAAGTGCAAAGCCAGCTGCCATTTCTAGTGATGTGAAAAATGACATTCATTGTCCACAGCCTACACTTCCATGGTGTCCTCAGAAAGGTTGAAGCATCACCAAAAAGGCTCAGCACAGTGATACCCTGTGACTGGCAGTTAAGCAGGACACCAGATACCTTTTTGACAAATCTTGTACTGTACATATTGAGTTCCTTCTTTATTGTAATGTTCTGAACAACTATTTTCTGACACTAACATTATTAGAATTTGAGGTACTGCCATGTATTTATTATTACTACAAACAATTTTATGCCAAGAACATAGTGTTGCAGAATTTGCTTACATGAAAATACTCAAATATTATATTCCTGGCTATTCAGGAGTTTATTGTCTATGGCTGTAATGTTGACTGCAAATCAGAGATATGTATTGTTTCTGACTTTATTACGGAGACAGGATATGTTTTATCAATTATTTTGTGAGACAGGAAGACTTTACTAGCATTAAGCGTAACATTTTTTTTAAATTATGTTTTCTATAATAGTAAGGTTTTTTTATTAAATTTCTCTCATTTTAAAGGCTTGTTAAAACTAAAGAGGGTTTTCATCTAATAACAGAGACATTTATATTACTAGATTCATCAGGCATTACTGATCATATTGTAGAACTGTATGTTTCTATGCTTTACTTCCAGTTAAGTCATCTTAGAGAAAGTAAAACTTGAACCCAGTTTTTTTTGGTTTTTTTGGTTTTTTTGGTTTTTTTAATGGGAGAGAATTATATGAAATAAAAATATCAAACTCTGTTATTATTTAACATTTTCAATCTTCAACTGAACTTCAAGACAAGTATTATCTGATTTTTAAGTATTTAAGCACTTTATCACACTGCAAAATTTTGTTCAGTAAGGAATTCAATATGTTAAAATGAACATTTCAATAGTGCAACCATTGCTTCAGAGCTTCTCTAGCAAAAGATTTTAAAGCCATTCTATCAATAGGAAAGAGAAATAGTGTAATATAGAGGAAGAGGGGTTGAAAAATCTTAGAACATCTGATGATGTCACTTTTCTTCAGCTATTACACCCATATCTGAATATGTTTATAAATTGGAGGGGGAGTTTAGAAATTAGAAAATAATACAATAGTCATCTCAGACTTGGTTCAAGTAAATATTAATTTGTCAGATTTCCCTTTGTTGTAGTGGGAGTAGCCAAGAGAAGGTTCCTTTAACAGAATCCAACCTCTGTAAGGTTGAGGAATGACAAATGATGAGATTGACCTTAACCTCCAGCTGAGCTTTGTTAGCTGCCTCCAAAGCTGAGACAAAAAGCAATAAAATTAGGAAAGAGAATTTGAACAGCATTAATGCTTGAACAAGAAGCACATACTTTTAAAAAGGTAACAAAATATTAGAAAGTGCTAAAGTGTAAAATTAACTGATAAATTATCAGACAGCAAGGACTCAGTTCAGTTTCCCATGATGACACATCCAGCAACATTTGAGGTTTCCAAAAGTGTCTAAGATATCCACGTGGAGCTGACTGATGTAAAGCCCATTTGATTCTAACCTGTAAAGCAATCTCTGATTGGCAAGATTTTGAAATGTAACTGGTTTTGTGACAAGAAGCATTTCTGACCAAACCTTGGGAAATATTTCTATCACTTGTCTTTTCTACAATAAATGTGAAGAAAGAATATTTATCATTGACAGATTAATACTTATAAACCTGCTGTTATGACATCATTTTTCCTTTTATCTGTGAAACTATGAGAAACCCCTGGCTAAATTTTGTCAGACACAGGCAGTTAACAGTCATGAAAGGTACCAATTTAGGGTGTTACTTTTCTTCAATTGCTACACATCCATTGGTATTTTTCCATGACTAGTTTGTTTTTACACAAACATTTGAGTCCATATTTCAGGTATGTTCATTTGCTCACTCTCTAACAATTTAAACATTTCCACCGTGGTTTTATTCCATCAAAGCCTTAAAAAAAAATCAGTTCCTGTTATTCTCATCCATCCATCTATCTATCTATCTATCTATCTATCTATCTATCTATCTATCTATCTCATCTCTCTATCTGATGATAGCAACATTACTAAAAACAGCTTCATGCAACCGGAATAGATGGTTGAAGATGTTTTGGCTACAAAAGCCTTATTTGAAAAGTTTGCATCATATCTGCTTGCACTTTATCTGTGCCTATTTATCGGGGATATCAATGAAGCTAGCACACAAAGAATACAAAAAGAAGCCAGAGGTTACAGTTCAAGGATGCAGCACAGAATTCTATATTTGTGCACAAAGTCCTTGGACACAATGCTGAACTTACTGAGTCAGTGCTGAAACTCCCAAAGAATTCAGTGGCTGATTAGTTTCAATGACTAATGTTTGAAATAATGTCAGTACTCTCCTCCCTGTAAACTACCAAAATTATGATCTTTGAAAGCTTAAATATTTCATACATAAAATTTCTTTACCTGCCTACTGTAAACCTAAGACAGCAAAGATTTTAAGAATTTTTAAATTGTTAAAATTTAATTGATAGAGAACTATTAATCAAGCTATAATAATAAATCAGGGCACGTGACGAGCATAAAATAGTACTTGAGTTATCTTTCATCAGAATACATCTGTGTAGGTAAGTCAGGCCAGAAAAATAGCTTCTAATTTTGCCATAGAGGATCAGTAGAGAAAAATGAGTCTTTGCAGCTATGTTTTCACTGAATTGAATGGGTCAGATTACATCAGTCGTGCATCTGGTATGTTGTGTCTAGATGTGCACTTCTCAGCACAGGAGTGGAACTCCTGGTGTGGGTCTAGCAGAGGGTGACAAAGATCATAGGGGACTGGAGCATGTCTCCTGTAAGGAAAGGCTGAGGGAGCTGGGCCTGTTTAGCCTTGAGAAGACTGACTAAAAGGGGACTGTTGAATTGAAACCAGTTTTTTTTTCTCTAAAACTAAAAGTAATTAAGTGTTGAAAAACAGCAATATTGATCTTGAATAAAAAATACTTGAAAGAGAGTGGTGCTCTAGCATGCCTCCCAGGTAGCTATCGTTATCAGAGAACACGAGATTTTTCACTCAATTACTTTACCAGGATGGAATTGCTCTGTTGGTTTTGTTTAGGGAAAGCAAACATGAAATGCTATCTAAAGAGAGCCATTTGTGCTTGGAAGGCCTTTTGTAATTGCTGGAAAAATAGAGATATACCTTAGTTTGTCTGAGCTTAATAGACTTATTCCAATTACACTTTTGAGTCATAGTGAACTGGGTAATGATACTGTCAACCTGGTGGACATTGACTTCTCTTCTGGATGACATGACCAATATTGAATAATTGGTATGAAGGGAGCTTTTGGTAAAGTTTTCACAGAGTCACAGTCTTCTATGAAAATGCATATTTGAGAGAAGAAGTCTGAGATAATAGAAAAATTTAAGCAGATTCATTGTTACAGGGATTGTAGGCAGCCTGTCTGTTTTAACTATTTGGTTTCTTTATGCAATGTCAAAATATTTTTCAAATGTTGAGCTATGATCACACTTTTTTAAAAGTAAAGTTTCAACTGAGGTTTAAATTATCAATGAACATTGGTAATCACTAAACCTTTTAAAAACTTTTGCTTTGACAGAAATGTCTGGTGATAAAATGTTCAGTTAGACCAATAAACTAGTTTTTATGTTTCAACTTCAGAAGAATACAGAAAAGAATGAAAATAAGGGTAAATCACAAAATCTACTGAAGAAGTAAAGCTTAAAACGGGATATCGGATCAAACTGTTTTAATTGAGAATTACTTAAAGGAGATGTAGGCTGAACATATTGAATTACATTTCTGTGTATCTTTTTACATGTTTTTAATTAAACAAAAGTAGATTTTAATTTCATCTGAAGACAGCAGATTAGAAAAAAGCAAGAAAGCTGTCCCAGCCAAGGACTGATAAGATAAGAGCAATATCTCCTTTCTTGTACTCTATCAGCTTGGAGATGCACCTTTCCTCATTTCTTACGTCACTGTCTTAGATATTAGGAAGGATTGCAATTCTCATTATATCAAAACAATTGCTGAAATCAGTGAAAATTTTACTTCAGAAAAATGGCTGACAAGATGGGTCCAATACAGACAAACAATTTTTTCTTCTTTTTCTTTCTTCCATACTAATCTCTCTCATTTTTGAGATTAGTATCTTGTTAATAATGAAAATAATCTTTATTTGGTTCACTTCAGACTCATTTTTATCCACTGAAAGTATAGCTTCAGTGCTGATAACTTTCAAATAATTACTCCTTATATAATCTTTCTGTTTCCTTTTGACTTTTCCTGTAACTAGAAGGCGATGTTATGTTGCATGTACCTCAATGCCTCCAGGTAATTTAACATCTACATTATTTTATTATTTCTCTTTTCATATTTCTTCCTCTTTTATTAAATATAAAATTTTCTTAGACTCACCAAAAGTTGCCTCATTCATCACAAGAAAATGTTGTTTGAAAAATCAGGTTTGGAGAATATTGATATTACTAAACTTCCTAGGTAGCAAGTTGTTGGAAATTTGTCTGTTAATGGGATCATGTTGCCATTCCATTTATTACAGTAGCAATAGTATTGATTTCTCCTTTAGGAGTTTTGCATCTTCATCTTCTATTTATACAATCTATATTTGCAGTACAGTTCTGTTGGTTTGGTAAAAGGGCTGTTTCTCTTTCAATATTTTCAAGCCTGTTGTCTTTAAGCAATTAAAATTTAGAAAATTTAGTTTCTGTTCAGAAATATATGCATGCATAAGAATTAAATAAAAAATATTGTCATATAAAAAGATATGTATTTAATTATCTTATTGGTAAGATCTATTTTTATTCACATTACTGTAAATTTTTATGTGTTACAGAAAGATGTGAGTTCAGATATGAGATCTGGCACCCACTGTATTTTAGCTGTGTCATGCTGTTATGTTATCACACTGCTGTGACACTCGTTTTGAAGTTTTCTCTGTTTGCCCACGTGTCAATTCTGCCTTCCTCAAAGGTATGTCCAAATAATTAATATACAGCCAATTGCAATAATGGTAAATTATCCAAAAATATGTTGCATGAAAATGATGAACATGGTGTGCTTCAACCGATGTAGAAACTATTTATGTAGATTTAACTTGTCCAAACATTCATTAGTTTCTACTTGCAAGTAATTGATCCTTTTCAAATTTCAAAATTTATTTAATCCCATAAACTAAAATAATAAACTAAAATAATAAATCAAATCAAACAAAATAAAACACTGTGATTTTTTTTTTTGCGTAAACCCATGACTGTATAAGAAAACCAATACTAATTTAATTTAAAAATATAACCAACAAAAATAATTAATATGTATTCTCTATATTTCCTACATAATATTACTGTTTATAAACAGCTTAAAAGCAAAGCTGTTTAGGAATTTACATAAAATTTTTCTTTTTTCAAAAATACTGATTTATTGACAGCAAGATTCTGAGGAAGAGTCAAATGTGCTTTTATGCTGGCTTACTGCAAAGAGATGAAGAACATGTGGAAAAATACTGAACATCATATAAGAAATACAGGTGCAAAGCTATTCCACTTCTAAGAGTTTGTCATTTTACAGGCAGCTGTCTTGGGGGTTAAACCTTTGGATAGCCTATTTAATTCACTCCAAATGTTGGCTTATTCCACACTTTCAGCTCTGCTTGAAAGCCAGATCCAAACTGTGATGTTCTTATCCAGGCAGCCTGTGATGGATATTTAAAAAATATCTTCTGAACAGTTGCCACTCTAGTGGAATTGTAATTCCAGACATAGGGAATTTTGTTTGTTTGTTTGTTTATTGTATGTGAGAAACCTGTAAAGTTAAGGGTGTAATGTCAATGTCTATGTCAGTGCTCTCTGCATCACAGAAATGCTCCCATGAGGACTATTTTGGGAAAGTACACTCTCCCTTGACTATATTACAACTCAAAAAACACTTACTTTGCACATTTTTGGAAAAGATTTTTTTTATTGATTATGTAATTCAATGCAAAATGTTTAGAAGATTTGCTGTATAATACTGTCCTTATGTCTTTCTAAGCATTCTTATTATCCACAGTACTCCTCTACAGAATATGATTTTGCATTACTTCTCCCCAGATGTATAACCTTGTACTTTTCCAAGCTGAATCATCTTTTTTCTTTTTTCCTGACTGTATTTCTACCATCACTTATTAAATTGGTCCCACTGCTTCTCTCAAAAATAGATGGTTTCTTTACATGCTCATTTTTCAGAATGTAGAATTCAAATAAAGGACATGCAAAACTGAGTAATGATTTTGTGATGATCTAGTAAAATATGTCTCTGTTAGAGGAGTACAGAAAAATGTTTTGAAGTACTAATCTTGTTGACAATAAATGACCTATAAACTAAAATAACATTTTAGCGCTTTTGAAATTGTCTCCTTGCAACAAGGAATGCTAAACATATTTTGTTACCTAGTTTTTCAGAAATACAGACTACAAATCCTCTGCAAGTACAATTTGCAAAACAGAAACTTTCTGTGGAAAGATGACTGGGGGTAAAATTATGAAAATCTGCAAAGTTATACTCACATTCTAATATGATGGGAATATAATCTTACAGAAAATAGGGAGTGAAAAGGGGAACTGCAGTTGTTACTTCCTGGATGGAGCGCATTTGGCATGCATGAAATCTATTCCACAATGATTCCTCATGCAACACAGCCTGCACCCTTAAGTGCATCCTAGGAAGGATGGAATGGTGGAGTAGAAATCCTTGCAGGGATGGGAACTGGATGGCATCATGTGGCTGATAAACTGCACAGCACAGCACCTGCCAACCAAGGGAGATAGGAGATGTCCTGCTGAATCAGCAACTGTGGCCAAATATTATTCTGCAAATGAAATTGCTTCATTATAATCCAATTTTAATATAAACACGTGCCTCCATCCCAATGTAAACCACCTCCAAGGTACAACCACTCCTCACTGGATGTGTGCTCTATGTTTTTACCTATATCTTTAACAGAGAAGGCCTAGATTGTCACCTGAGTCTTTTCCCTTTTAGGGAGGCATATGGGGTAAGAAACTTACTCTATGCATGTTCTATTATTATCTCAAACTAATTGGTGATTAGAGCTTGTCTGTGTATTGCTTTAAATACCTTATTGCAGTTACTCTCAATGACAATTTTCAAACCTTAACCTGGCACAATTTTCTATTATCGAAGTGCCTTTTAATAAAGTGGGTTATTCTGTTTCACCTAAGTCCTGCAAAGGTCCTAGCAGTCATAAGTAGTCAATAACATACTCAGCAAAACTGGGAAGATCTGTTAAGTAGTACCTCTTTCAAAATTGTAATAAAAGATTAGGGTCTGATGTACTATCTGTACCCGTGCCTGAACAAATCAGTCAAACTGTCCCCAGTAGAGTGGACTATCAGTGGAGTCCCCATAACAGCGTGCTGACAGAGGGGAAGGTCACAAGGGGCTTGGCTTTCCTGGGGTAGTAGCAGACTCAGCAAACATAAAGGGTTCAAGGAAACCCTACTTTCATGTGACAGCTGGGGTAATTAATAACATCAAGATTGTGTTCCTCTATACAGGGATATGAAGTTCCCAGTTAAATAGTCATAAATTGAAAAAATATCATGCATTCAGAACAAAGACTACTAATTTTACTTTGAAGAGAGGCACCAAATTATTATTGTAGGTCTGGCCCTTACCTGTTAGTGTAAGTGTGGATCTTGTACCTTGACTATATTGTGTAATTGAGCAGCAGGGGTATTATGGAGAGCTTCTGGGTAACTTACAACCATGAATACAGAGATCAGTAAGATATATAGGTAGCATAGGTTGACATATTTGGGTATTCAGGATGTGGCAAATGTCTGGAACCTTCCAGACACATAAAAAATTTATAACTCATCATATCAGACAGGCTGGCTACCTGTAGTCTAATGGTTGGAAGCATATCTTGAAACAACTGAAAGTCTGTTTCAGAATGTATGCATTTCTTTGCTTCTTTATGAAGCTCAGGTAAGACTGACTGGAACATTAAAGGATTTCATGTTCTTTTGCCTATGGAAAAAAGTGGAATTTATTACCACTGAGTTGGAAAATGAGTCTATGACATATAGCTTACATAGTTAATGTAAATTGGAATGAGAAATTAAACTGATTTGTGACTTGATTATTACAAATCCATAGCTAAACACGGAAAAGAGGTACAATAGTGCTGAACCTCCTGCTAAAGTTATGACAAGGTATAACAGCCTGCTGTGGGTAGCCAAATGCAGTCATGAAAAAAGACATATTTTTAGCAGTGGGATTAGAATGATTAACTATTTTACACAGTAGCATTTATGGTAAACTTAAAATACAATTTTGTTGCTGTTATTTATTATTTCAAAAGTCATCCTAATAAAAATTTGTTTTCAGGAAGAGACTGGATGCTGAAGGCAGTCTTTCCTGGATAGGGACTTTATGTTGCACTGAATACAGCTTTTCACAGTACACCGTAAAAGAATGTTTTTTTCATAATTTGTGCCATATTATCACAATAGTTTCAGTTATTTCTGCCTGCTGATTTAGTAATGAAACATATTATGTAGCACTTCATTGTCACGCATTGGGAAAGTGTTATGTAAATTGTCAGATATATTCTTTATTTTCTTGCTTTCTTTTTTTGTTTTCCTCATTTGTTAGGTTGCAGAGAGAGATGGTGGTAAGAGTGATCTTGTAACTCTGAGTTGGTGAAGAAATTTTTATCATGAATGCCAGTGTATTTACCTATAGGCTGGACACCAGACAGAAAAATTGAAAGTTTTCCTTGAGATTTACTATGCCTTTGAGAGGGTGTTACATCCATTCCAGAAAGTAATGGTCAGAAATTTTGATGTTTGCTTTCTGAAATGAAACATTAGCTTTTCCACCAAGATAATGCTGTTTGATTTTCAGTATTTGAACACTAAAGCCTTCTCCATTTCATTGTTTATATTGTTGAGGTATTTAAAAAAAGGGAACACTTGAACATGCAGACCTTTTTCTCAGAAATTTATCCACAGAAGTTATAAATACAGTAATTTCACGACCATAAGGCGGACTGGACTATAAGGCGCACTTTTTTTTTTTGCTGTGAAGATCCGTGCCGCACGCAACAAAGTAACTAATTAGTAACGGAATCCTGTGATCGTGGAGATTATTGGCAGGTGCTCAATTTGCAAACATTTTTCACAGATTGGTGTAGCACTTAAATGCAGCCACAAGCACCCATCCCGTGTGTGGGCCCTGGCCCTCCTGCCCGCCCCCAGTGCCAGCTGGTGAGGTGGGGCTTGGGGCAGTGGCAGCGCTTTGGGGCGGCAGCCAGTGGTGCTTTGAGGCTGCGGTGGCCACCGGTAGCACTTCAGGGTGGCGGCCAGCGGCACTTTGGGGCCGCCGCAGTGGCTCGTGGCTTCTGCGGCAGCCTGCTCCCTCCCTCCCTGCGCCGCCCCGGTGCTCCGGCAGCCCCCTGGCACTCTGGGAGCCCCACGCTGCCCCGGCGCTCCACATGCCCTGATGCCAGTGGGCTTGCCCCGTGCCACCACTGCCCCGCCCTGCGCCAGCCCTGCCCCGATGCTGCAGGCTTTCCCCCCACGCCCGGGTTGCTCTGCCACCGCCAGCTTTCCCCCTGCACTGGTGCTGCCCCCATGCCGCAGCCGGGCGGGCTCTGCTCAGCTCGGGACTGTTGCAGGCTAGCACTTCCGTGTGGGAAAATTTCACAACTTTGAACATTATATAAGGCACACCGGACTATAAGGTGCTCTTCTGGGTAAAATTTTAGTCAAAAGGCTGCGCCTTATAGTCGTGAAATTACTGTACTATAAAATTGTCTGGATATCACATTAAAAGATCCTGCCCCAGAAGTAAAACCCATAATTCTTCTTCAGCTGTACAGGAATAAGTGTCAAATATACTTTCAAAGATTAATGTTTTTGCATTCAAGATCTCAGATATCAAATCAGTTATTTGTTTTGCAATACCGTTGTCTTTGTACTTACACTTACTTTCACTGTGAAGAGGGGAAAAAAAATTGCTTGTAGTTGCACCTTTCCAGTTCAATACTATCTACCTCCCCCCACCCACAGTTATATTTATCTCTGCCACTATGTTTCAAAACACTTACCTTCAAAAGCTGTACATACTTAATCACTCATCCAACCATTATTTTTGATGCACTGGCAGACTTTTCATTATTTCTATAAGAATTTATTCCTTAAGTCACATGTACTGCTGTCAACTTAATCAATGTGAAAGCTATGTTTTAAAAAACCCACAAACTCACCATGCTTTTTGCTCTGTTGTTAATTTATGGATTTTTACTGGTCAGTTCAATAGAGAGAGATCCTTGGTTTTGTGGAATAAAACCATCTGACAGTTAATCATTAAATGAAATATATCTGTCTAATTGAATCAATATAATGAATAAATGTCTGAGTAATTTACATTATAAAGTAATACTTATTTTGGTTTTCAACAAAAAAAAAACCCAAACAACACCCAAAAACTGAGTTGATTTGAAAAAAACATCATCAAATACAATCATAGGGTCATCACATCAACAAGGTTGAAAGAGACCCTTAAGACAATTAAGTTCAAACATCAATCCATCACTACCACTGTAATCCCTAAACCATTAAACCACAACACCCACAACCAAAACCAGATGGACCAAGCACTATCTCTCTCCACTATCTCTCTCGCCAGTTCCTGACCACCCTAACAGTAAAACCTTTTTCTGATATCTAATCTGAATCTCCCCTGACTCATCTTAAGGTTATTTCCTCTGGTCCTCTCACTACAGGCACAGCAGAAGAGATTGGCCTCCACCTCACTGCAAATTCTTTTCTGTTACTTGAAAAGAGTGATGAATTCCCTCCTGAGCATCCTCTTCTTGAAGCTAATCAAACCCATCTCCCACAGCCATTCCTAATAAGATGTGTCTCCTAGACCATTCAGGAGCCTTTTCCCCTTTGCTGGATAGGTTCCAGTATCTCCATGTCTTCTTTAAGTTGAGGGGCCCAGAACTGAAGGCAGCCCTCCAGGTGTGTCCTCACCAGTGGTGAGTACAGGGCACAGTCACTTCCCTGGTACTGCAGGCTGCACTGTTCCTGATAGAGCCCAAGCTGCCATTGGCCTGCTTGACCACCTGAGCACTGCTGGCTCTTTTTGAGCCAGCTGTCAAACAGCACCCCCAAATCCCTTTCTGCCAAACAGCTCTCAAGCCACTCCTTCCCAGCTGGTGGCACTTCATGGGTTGTTGTAACCCAAGTGCAGGACTTTGCCTTATTGAACGTCCTGCAGTTTTCCTCAGCCCACCGATTCTGTCCAGTTCTCTCTTTAGAGCCTTTCTACCCACGAGGAACTACCATCACTATCTTTATACAGTATGATGAATTTGAAACAAAATGCACTGCAAACAAATTAGATAACTATTTTCTAATTCTCCATATGGCTTTTATACTTATGCCTATCATAAGAGGCACTACTAAGGAGAAAACATCTGTGCAAGGAGTGGTTAGCACTACAAAGTGTTAAGATAAAGGAATGTAGTGAAGAACAATTTTATTATCCCTTACGAATTTTTAAATAAGGAGGATTAATTCAAAAGTATATTCATTATTCATAACTGACAATGAACTTTTTATGCTAATCCATTCCAGTCTACAGATTGTTACACTTTGTTTCAAGAGGGGTCATATTCTCATGTCACAAAATAATATGGTGAACCATCACCTTTTTTAAGTGTGTGCATTACTGTTGTAGCTTTGGGTCACAAAAATTATCTCGGGATTATCAGGCTATTTATTTACCAGTAGGCAAAGTGCATTATAGGGAATTGTTTCTACTCCCTGCTCTCATCACCATATAATGTATAAATAAGAAAGAAATCAAAGTAACTTTAAGATGTTTGCACTGTTTTCTGTCAAGGATCTCAGAACAAATATATTTTCAAAAGTGTTTGTAAAGTTTTCAGGCAGCATTCTTACAAAAAAAAAAATATTTTAGGAAACTAATATCAATGGTTATAAATATCCAGCACAATGTGAAGATCTCTTTTGTAAGAGCCATTAAGTTTTGACAGTCATTTATCACATCAACATTCCCCCAAATGTTAGGAGAAATTGTTCTCTGTTATTTCTATCTTCACAATGTTTCTAAAGACCTCCGAGAATTTATGCTGCTGGAACACAGCCTTTGGAGGAAGGTTAACTAACATGGTGTTGATCAAAACTTTTAAAGCAGTGTAGACAAGGACAAAGCTGAATTTACAATGTTACCAACTAGCAGTTATCCACAAGTAAAAATGTTAAAGTGTGGGATGTATGGCTTACTGATTTTTATAGTTTACAGAACCCCAGAAGAATTCAACACAAAACCCCAGATAAAAACCAATTAATCTGTCCTTTGGATATAACTTTATAAAAATATTTCTCCCAACTCAGGAGGACTTATTCTCTAAATACTCTACAGGATTGCATTATTGCTAGAACACTCTGACAGTGCACAAACAGATGAAATGCATGAGTTAAACAGATGCTTTGCATATCCAACCTGTCAATCTGAGCACCAGTGTAGTTGTTGCCCCCTAATACTGCGTATGACAGGAATCCTGAAAGTTAAGTTTTTGCATTATGTAGGCAGAATACATTAGAGTAAACTATATTTGATGTTTAGCAGTCCATTTAATTTAAGACACGTTTTATTGAAACAATTGCAGTCATTGAAAAGGACATTTCTAACATCTGCTTTACCAGGAGACTTGCTTTGACTGATAAGTATTTTAATTATTCTATCATTTGTACTGTTCTTAATGGGTGCTACAAAGGTGGCTGACCAGCCAACTACAATTTGTAAAATTTGAAAGCTGTAAAAAATTTAGGAAAATTGTTTGTAAGTGCAGTATATGGCTTTCATACATGTCAAGGAATTGTTCTGATTGATAAAAAAAACTTTACCTTGAAAAAAGAGAATTTAAAAAAAATGTTTTGAAGCATTTGGGAGTTCTAAATATACTGAAAGTGAAACTGCTTTTTTTTTTTACAAAATGTTCTTACACATATGCATGTGTATAAATAAACCTATGTAAATACAGGAAAAAAAAAAAAAAGAGAGCAGCAACACCTCTTTTTGAAAAGTTTGCACCCCTGACTATGTCAGCGGATACCCTTACACATAGCACTCTACACTTATATTTTGTAGGTCTAGTTATTTATATGGCAATCTAACAAGAACCTAGAGACTTCAATAAAGTGCATTATTCAGGAATCTGTTCTCATGAAAGTATTTACTGAACCTGGCCATATTTAGAGTGTCAAATTGATTCTAATCAGAAATTAAGTCCAGACACATCTAGTCCCTCTGGTCTCTGAGGACAAGCCAGAACACAAGCAAGTTTATTTTCTGCCAAATATGCATACTCTCAATGCGACAAGCGTACAGGCCAAAAATGATGTGACTTGAGAGTCTGAACAACATTACAGACAGACCCTCTGACAAAAATCTTTCTGTGGTGTGGGAGTGGCCTGGCCAGGACAGAGTCAGCCAGATTTACCAGGAAGGAACCACGTGTTGTGTTCAAGCCCTGGGGAATGTTTGTAACTTAGGGCAGATCTAAGTGTTCTTCCTTAGTGTTGTTATGTTAATTGGTTCCAATTCTGCTCCTCTATTGGTTTCTCGTTCCCCCTATATGGTCACAGTTCCAGAAAGTTCTCCCCCAAGGGTATATATTGTCACACCCCACCTTGTTTGGGGTCCTTGGAGTTCGTCCCCAGACAGCGTTTGGTTTCAGGACATAGTCCCTGCTTTATTTTCCATCGAAGTTATTTAGTTTTCAGACAGCTTTGTTGTTGCCGCCCCTTTATTTTTGCCACTTACACCCTCAATACTCTGAACCCAAAAGATTTGTTGTGGCCACCCTCACTGTGGCAGTGTCATGGGGCTGCAGTCACACTGTCTAGTGGCCCCAGTCTAAATAAGCTCTACCTGCTATGGCGAGATGAGGAGTCAGCTGAGTGAGATGGTAATACTCTGTGAGTTGTGGACACATGCAGCAGAGAAGAAGCTGAGGTCTTTTTGGCATCAAAGTGATACATCCCCATCTGTCTTCTGACAGTTCTTTCGCATACTCCAAAATCAATCTCTTACACTTCAGCTTCTGTGGGGTGCCTAGGGACTTTCAATTGTCATATATAATTTCTGAACAAAGAATTGGCACCAGATGTTAATAAATTTAAAAGTGTCTATAAGTACTAAATGACAGAAATAGAACAACCCTAAGTTCAAAACAGCTAAAAAACATGATGAAATGACACTTTTTTCATAAGAAAACTTATAAAAACTAATTCATCAAAATAATTGAAAACAGCTTGAAAAACACTGCAGCAGATACAGGTAGGTCATAAAACTGTAAGGACCTGAATGAAGGTTTTCTCAGGTCTGCCTGAGCAAAAAAAAAAAAAAAAAAAAAAGAAATTCAGCCCTTCCAGGACATTTTAAATTACTTATAGTGGAATGTGCTTTAGAAAACAAGTGTCTTCTGAGTCTGCACCTAAAAGTACTTCAGAATAGCTGGGGTTTTTCTCTGATACCCTATGTAAGTGGTATAGCATTTTCATTATCTCATTAAGTTAATGTCTATAACTCCTTCTGCAGGCTATTTTAATCTTTTTTCTGTCTGTTGAGTAGACTTTTCATCAGGTCCTGGAGTAATGTCCTATAAGGTCTTCAGAAGTGCATTGTCATTGCTGGATTTTGGGTTCAATAAAGAGTTTTATCCTTGCTCAGTGAAGTGACATTCAGCAGACTTCTGAGACCTTTTAGTGAAAGTGTTTCTTTTCAATGCTCTCTAGAACTTCATCTGCTCACATTTATCTGCCAGTCTCTCTTTGCACAGTTTCTATCTGCTACTTTAAGGATACTGATGATGATATCCTGGTCATCATCTGCCAACAAAATAGTTAAAGTGACTTCCACCCATTCTGCTCAAAATTACCTTCCAACTTAAATTACTTGCAGAATAAGGTAGCCAATAAAGTCCCATGACTATTACTTCTAGTACAGTTTAGTCTGCAAAAAATAAATTAACTTTGCTGCTTCAGCTCAAAAGTGGTGATGATACAGATCATTTGTAGTAATGTCATTTTGTCATTTGTCCTGTATTGGCAGCTTTAATTATGCACCTTTTCTGTCTATGCCTTGACTATTTTAACTGTGACTCTGTTTAAACAGACATATTTTTGGGAAATAAGTTAATTTCCACATTTAAGATTTCAATGATGACATCCTCCTGTTTGAGATGAGTTAGGACTTTAAATATCTTGTACCATCATAGGGTGGCTGCAAACCACCACACCCCTTTTCTTGCCCTGTGTTGGGGCCCTGAGGCAGCTGAGTACCATTTGCCTGGGTGCAGTGATACCCAGATATAAGTAGGGTCCATGAAAGATGGCTAGGCTGCTGCTGCTACCATGTCTGCTCTGTTTCTCCCCTGGCTCCTTGACTGCTGTCTCTCTCTCTCTCCTCTCTCTCCTCTCTCTCCTCTCTCTCCTCTCCTGGCTCCTTTGTTCCAGAGCAGGAGTATTTCAAAAGCAGGCACAACAGGTCACAGACAGCCCGTGATTTCTGATGTAGAACATGAAAGACGTGCAGGAATAAATTTACCCATCCTCCAAGATGCCATTCATTATCATCTTTTTCAGATGAAATCATGAACCCTTATAAGGAAGATGCAATCCATAAGGGCTTAGGTATCTGGAATAGACACTAATGATCATTAGTTTAACTATACCTGCTAACTGTGTGCATGTTAGCTGTCACACAAATTTGCAAGAAAACATAACTACTTATATGTTAATGATTCATATGCAATTCAGCACATTCTACCTCATTCTTGTTCAGAGCCAACCCTTAGATGCATGCAGCAGCTCAGCTGGCCTAAGATTATTCAGCTTTGTGCCAGAGTCCTCAAACAGAATATTAAAAATGGTGGAAAAAAAAAAAAGGAGATAATCAGTCTCAAAAAAACACATGGTGTTTGTGCATATATCAGCAAATTCCCACAAAACCCTGTGATCTTAAATAAGGTTCTGAGAAGATTGAAACTTCTGTCCTAGAACAAGTTTTTGGAATGGAAAAAAGAACCATTCATTATAGTTCAGTTATTTTAAGCCAAATTTTTTATTTGGAAGTGTTGCATAGATGGCTAGAAGATTAGTCTCTAAGTCTCCTATGCTTATTTGAGGGGATATATGAAGAAATTTTGTTTGCTTAAGTCTTTCACATAGCTTCCTGCTAAGAGTAAGCTCTAGTCTAGCAAATGACCTTTTATTGATTTATCCTGGAACTGCATCCTTGTATTCAGCTGAATGCAATATCATAAAGCCAAGGTTTAGCTTATGGAATGAAACCACACAGGAATCCATTTAATTCACCAAGGTCATAAGCTCACCATATGTGGCTGCACAGTGGATGGTTTTTTTCAGAGCTAATTAGGCTTGGAGCTAGCCTAGTGATTACAGAACCTCTTAATCATGAGTAAAGAAGCCTTTCAAGCTGGGAGTCACGCCTGTACACCTACTCTTGCATACTGTTTTTCCTGCCAGGGCTGCTACTCATCTCCTAGACTGGTATGGTGCCCTCCTGCAAATTAATTGAGGACTCGCTGAATAACAGAGATGCCAGTCAATTATGTGTTTACAAAAAGAAAAAAAAACAACAAAACCTCTGCATATATTCTAAAGATACATTCTAAAGAGCTATTATGTGAATGCACCAGCAAAACAGACACTGTGACCTTTTTGAATTTCAAACCTTGATATTTCTTTTAAAAGTGCCACTTTGAATACCTCAAGAAAAGCTACATTTAAGGGAAATATGTATTTGCAACCAAGTTATATTTTCCTCTTGGCTTTGTGTTTACAATAAAATGCCAATGAAAATATTTTTAAAAGTCACTGTTATTTGTAAGAAAAAGATTTTGTAATTATGATGACAATTGGAATTTAATGTGATTTAAATGGCTGGGCGAGTCTACCACCCCAAGAATTTATTTTGTTAAAAAGAAGCAATATACAGACTTTTTGTGCAAGTGGCCTTTGAAATTTTTATTCAGCATAAAGGGTGATTTGAGCACATAGAGGAATTTAATAAAACATTTTACAGAGCTAATAATTAGCCCATTTTGGAGTACTTTATAACAAGAATGGTAGAACATATTATGACCTAATTTTTAGAACATTTTAATTTTTATAAGTGTCACAAAAGATTAGACCTACTGGGATACAACCTAAGTGGAAATATCCTTTGAATAATATCCTGTGAATAACAGACAACGTAAATCACATGGGAAGCAATGGGCTGCAGCTGATCTATGGTCTATTACATTGTATCTACTGAAAAAAGAAAATACATGGTTTTAGTAACAAAGTAGTCTTGGAGAAAAGATGTAGAAAAATGCTTGTGGAATTTTAATAGGAAGATTAATTTTTATTAATCTCTTTATGAAGTTCTTTGATATTTGAATATTGACTAATAAGTCTGTGGTATTAATTCTGCTTCTTGGTATGAAAATTCTTCTTATCATTTCATATCCTGAAAGGGCTTTTGTTTTCTTGTAAGGTAAGCCAAGTTATTTGCTGAGCTTTTTCAGCAAGCCTGCTGCTGAGAAGAAGGGTAAGACATCCTGCTACCAGTTCTGCATTCCTGAATTAGGTGTACAATTTCTTGCTTTGACTACTAAAAATGTCCTAGAGGTTCCCAAAGGTGGTGTTATGGTTAATGAAAAATAGTATATTTCTCCTCAATCCTATGCTTCTATAACAATGAATCTTCAACACAAGGGCCAGTTTCTTGTCCTATTTTTTCCCTACATATTTTTGTCCAGTAAATTTTTTAGTACCCAAATGCCAAAGACTTAGATAAATGATGCCCAAACCCAACATTAGAATGTCGAAACCCCCTGCTTATCTGTTAAGTAATTTATGTGTCTGTTTTGAAGTTAAAAATAATTCAGAGTCCTCAGAGTTGTGATTTTGCATATACTTAAAGCTATCACTGAAAACCATCATGCAGGACCGAGTGATTGATGATGTCTCAGCTCTAAAAGGTGAATATAGCACTAAATCATATAAGAGCTTGATTTTGGAGACCTACCTAGAAAAGGAAAAAAGGTGCTAGCAAAATCAAACCTGTCACATGAGACACTGAGGTTTCCTTGCTGTGGTTAACCTTTATTTAGGAATATGCTGGTTGAGATGCTGGAGATCTAGTTCTGGCCAACAACAAAGAGGTGGTTTTCAATCTCTGCAAGATTATGCCTTACACAGCAAGATGGCTAACACACTGATGTGGTCTCACCTCAAGTACTACATGCAGTTTTGGGCGCCACAATATACAAAAGATATAAAGAAATTAAAGAGTATCCAAAGAAGGGCAAGGAAGATGGTGAAGGGCCTTGGGGACAAGCCATATGAAGTCACTTGCCCTGTTCAGCCTGGAGAAGGAGACAGGGGGAACCTCATTGCAGTCTATAACTTGCTGGCAAGACAAAGTGGAGGCACAGGCACTCATCTCCTTTCTCTGGGGATCAATGATAGGATCTGAGGGAGTAGCATGAAACTGTGCCAGGGGAGGTTTAGGTTACATATTAGGAGAAGGTTCTTTACCCAGAACAGCTCCCCAGGGCAGTGGTCACAGCACAGCCTGACAGAGTTCAAGCAGCATTTGAACAATGCTCTCAGGCACATGGTGGGACTCTTGGGGCTGTCCTGTGCAGGACCAGGACTTGGACTTTGATGATCCTTGTGGATATTCTATGATTCTAACTCTCCCCTGGTGCAACTTCTCTTCTACTTTAACTTGTTGGTTGGGAGAAAAAACTCACATGTACATGGCTAGAACCTCTTTCAGATAGTTGTAGAGAGTGGTAAGGTTTCCCCTGAGCCTCCTTCAGCTGCTCCTCACAAGACTTGTGCTCCAGACCATTCACCATCTTTTCTGGACATGCTCAAGCACCTCAAAGTCTTTGTTGTAGTGTGTGGCCCAAAACCAAACACAGGATTCATGGTGCAACCTCACCAGCACTGAATACAGGAGGACAATCTCTGTCCTAGTCCTGTTCATCACATTTCCTTATGCACATAATTGCTGAGTCTAAAGGTTTTACATTATGTAGTTAATTAGAATTTTAAAGAGAGGGTTGTCTACCCACAAAGGTTTGTCAAGAAAATAAACTCTTACCCAGAAGTGTCTTTATTTATCTTGGTGTCTGATCAATGCCTCACAGGAAGGACGCAAACACCATATGCTGAATTTTTGCTAAAAGGGATATGATTTAGACAAATTTCAGTGCCTCCTCGGGTTGCAGAGGCTTCTGCAGTAAGTAAATAATTTAAATTGGGATTGCTGCATCCCTATTCCTTTCGCCTTCATTACCCAGGCTGTGGTATATCTCCCCTACCTGACAGCTGGTGACACAGCAGCAGGGAAGATGGAGATCTTCAGCTGGAGAGAGAAGGAGTGGTGATCATTGATTCCAAATCAGACAAACTGCCTTCTAGTCACATGTTTGATACTCAGGTGTTTTCTCTTGTATTTCCATGCCACCTCATTGCAACAATCAAGGTCCATGGCTCAAATAAGGGAATATTCTCTTATTTAAGTTAGAAGAATATGAATAAAAGAAAATCCAGTGTAAAATGTGATATGGTTCAAATAATATCACACTGACTCATATAGATAAATTAGGTGAAAAGATTTCCCTCAGCCTGCAAAAAACAGACTAGAAGTTAAATTTCTCCTCTTTCTATTGTTTCATTTATTAAATAGATTATTATCTTTACTATAGCTGGTTACTAGGACTGGAACCATTCAAGGAACTAGGTACCTGTAGAAGTTGGTTTTATTCAGTGTGTTTTCAACAGGTAGTAATTTGAATTGTTTCACTCACTGCTTCTCTCGAAGGGAAGACATGAAGTCCAGTCTTGGAATTTTTTTTAATTTCTTGAGCCTAGGAGGAAATCTAACAATTTCAGAATTTTGCCCATTCAATATATCAGTATCTCCACCTGAATCATGTTTTGTATGCTGTCATAGGGCTGAAAGCTTTTGGGGACATAAATTTTTTGTTACTGTAAAGAAATGCATTGCTTTAGGAGTAGAAATGCTAATCCAATATGAAATTAGGAAATCTGAAGTAATTTCAGTCTTCTGGTTATTGATCTGTTACCTTTATTCTTCACTTAGCCTTTTTGCTTCTCTACCTGCAGCAAGGAATTCTGCAAACTTCAAGATCTTTGAACTGATCCAGTTCAGGGATTTTAGATTGTCAGTTTTTATGCTTGGAGCCTTCGGAACTGTGCTAAGGAGAGCTGCTCTGCTTGACTCTGACTTGTGTGAGAACTTTGGAAGTCAAAATCTTCTGAATGATTAGAATTTTTTATCCCATTGGAATTTCAAAAATAGAACATATCCTATTTTTTTTTTCAATTCTTTTGCAACTTCTGAGGAAGTTCTTTTCTAATGCATTCTACCAATGTCTTTATAAAACAAGCAGAAGTAAGTTCAACCAGTGACATGCTCACTAACCATTTCAAAACCTGGTCATAGTTGAGGAGACGAGGTATGCTCTAATTTCTGGGAAACAGAAACAAAGAAATTGTGGTTAGTGTAGTAAAACAATTGTAACAACCTCGAATTAAAGTATAATAACAAGAATATAAAAGTTTGGGCTTTATAATTTCTGTCACAGTTTGTCATAGTTTTATCTAAATGCTACTTATTTGATTACTTGTGCTGTCAGGGGTCACATTCATCTTCTACTAGAACTGATGAGAGTAATAAGAAATAGTTAATATATATTGAGGAAAGGGTCTAGGATATGGAGATACCACAGACATATTTGCTGAAGTTACTGGTAAAACCTGTTTCTCCAGCCGTTTCGGATCACATTTGTGTTTTAGAGTTCTTTGGTCTGTGGAAAATGCAGAATCTCTTAATCTGGCACTAAGTGTGAGAGAAATCACTTACAGATCCATCACAGCATCTTGCACTGAACATGATGATTTTTATAGTCAGGAACTGTTTCAGCTACCCAACTTGTATTCCTGAATCCCAGTTCAATGCAGACTATTCTTTCTTTTTCCCTGCTGTGGATAGGTGCAATTCTGTGGACTTTATCAACTGAGAGAGATTAACTGTTATAGCTATTCTGATATAATGATATTCTATGGTAGTTTTCTCAATAATTTCCTCTTAATAACTGCTCTCTTCTGTATTGGTAATACACACTAATGAGGGTGACCTATGACTGCAATTGCATCTCTCCTTTGGCCATTGAATGACTACAGAACAAGAGAGAAAACTACCACTGCTCCACTGAAATAGAAATGTATTATAAAATAAATATGATCAAGCATTTTGCACAGATATTCAACTATTCGTGAACATTTAGCTGGAATTAAAACAATTAAGACATATAAACCTTAATTTCTTACAGAAAACACACCAAATATCATGACACGTGTGAGTAATGTTATTTTATTACATGCACATCATAGAAATAAGGGAACAAATTACTATTGAGGTAATTTGTTTTCCACTGATCTGATTAGCATTTTGACTTCCATCTCATGCCACCTCAAAACAGCAGGTTTCTGAAAGCCTCTTAAACTTTTTTACACTCAACCAACTTCATAGTTGACGAATAAGTTCACAATTACCATAAATGTGTAAAAACTTGACATGCTTCTTTTAACAAAATCCACATTAATATATGTGTGAAGTTTTTTGAAGTGTGGTGCAGCCCAGATAGATATGAGAACACTATAAGCAATGAATAGTTCAGTAACGCATTTAGCTTCCCATAAGAAAACAAATATTTTGAAATAAGGGAAGATATGCATAGAAGTTGTTTTACATTACTGAATAATTTAATAAAGAGTGACTTTTAATGTATAATCTAGACTAGAAAATATTCAATGAAGCAAATGTAAATTCTTGTAAAGAATCAAAACAAAACCCACAAAAGTTATAGTACAATGCCAATGTTAGGATAGAAAAATGAATGGGATGGGTTTTAGAAGTAATTTCAACAGTCTTGTTTAGCAAACTAATAGAATTAATAGGAAACATTAATAGAATGTTAACTAATGGACGTTCACTGTATGTTAGCAACTGGCCAGAAACAAGTAAAAAGTACTGTATTTTACAAGCAAAATAAAAGTTTCAGGAATGAAAACAGGAAAACCAATGTAGCATGTGTCAAGATACTATGTAATGTTTTTATGTCTGCAAGAGGAATTATTTCTCCTAGTTCATAAAAAATGATGTGTGATGGGCATAGAGATTGATCATAACATTCCAGAAACTCCTTTTATATAAATTTCATTTAATGCCTTTCCAGTATTTTGAGGAGTCTGATATTGAGTGTGGTAGAGTTAATATCTTCATGATACAGATTAGAATTGAACCAAGTAAAAATTAAATGCCTTGCTCTTAACCCCTGACATTATTCTTTACTGTGAATTTGGCTTTGTCCTCAGGATAAAATCCTGTACACTATGAAGTAATACCCATTTCTTTACCCATTTGTCTCTGCTGTGGATGATCGATTTCCTAATGGTTGTTCAGAACACAGACCAGAACACTGCAAGGCAACCTAACCATGCAGAGCTTTCACCACTGTTCACAGACATCTATTAATTTCAGGAGGTTTTCAGTTGGATACTGGTCTGTACAGAAGAGGTGTTAAATAGGTAGTGCCAAGTTTTGTCTGTCTTTGGTATTACATTTAGTTTTTGGATAAGCTTGGGCATTGTAGACATTTCCAGGAACTCCTTCAATGTCATCTTTACCAAGCTAGACTATGAAACTTGCCAAGTATTCAAAAACCCTATTATTGATGAATAGTTAATGTAACACAATAAAATACTTATACATGGCCAAGAGGACAAATATATGTGACTTGCACACTTTGTGATGTCATCAGGCCATATTATATAATGAAGTCCAGTAAGAGTCTCAGAATATGCATCAAAAGAAGGCATAAAAATTGCAGTTTTTATATCTCATTCACTACAATATAATTCTCTAGCACCTACCATATAAGAGTAGGCAATAGAGAGCTAATGAGAAGTGTGGATGTTTCCTCTTTGTTGCACCAGTCTATTCAGAAATCACAGGTAAAATCTTCTGGGTTTTAGCAGATACTGGTTGCAGTATCTGTTTACTTTCTTGCAATGAATCCATTCTTGAGAAGATGCACTTCACACTACACTTGCTCATTGTCTATCTGCTGTTTGTTCTAGCACTTTTCCTTTTCTGTTCCAGAAACCAAGATTTACTTAAGCACTATGCAAATCAAACAGAAGAGTGTGAAATGACCAAAGGGTTATTCACGTTTACCTTTCTCTCATTCACACTGCACTCTTGCACAAAGATTATATGTAGAACAAGAAATTTTACCTTGCTGCTTTTATTTGGCAATATTGTCCTTAAAATAACAAAGTGTCCTTTGAAATATTTGAGGCATGCACTGCAAGGAAAATTTTGAGTGGCTTTTTGTTTCAATAACAATAAATATTACACAAAAAACTGGCGGGCCCTTGCGGCCATGACAGCCAATGGTGTCCTGGGGAGTGTTAGGAAAAGCATTACCAGCAGGTTGAAGGAGTTGATCCTGCCCCTCTACTAAACCTAGAGGCAAATCTGGAGTGTTGTGTTCAGTTCTGGATAATGAGGAGCCCCACATTATCACTGTATAGAAGCATCTGAAGGGAGCATGTCAAGAGGATGGATCCAGGCTCTTCTTGGTAGTACCAAGCAGTAGGACAAGAGGCAGTGGGCAGAAACTGATGCACAGGAAGTTCCACGTGCACATGAGGAAGAACTTCTTTCTGTGCAGGTGACCATGAACTAGGACAGATTGCCCAGAGAGCTTGTGGAGTTTCCTTGACTGGAAAAATTAAAGAGTCATCTGGATGCAATCCTGTGCCATGTGCTCTGGGATGACCCTGCTTGTGTAGAGATGTTAAACCAGATGAGCCACTTCCAGCCTTACTCATTCTGTGATTCAGTAATATATATTAACATTTGTAAATAAATTATCATTTGTTTGAAGTTTTTTTTTTGCAATGTCTTAACTCACTGAGCTGGAAGCAGGATGATCAACAAACTTTTAATTATCTTCTTTCAAACATGTTTACTTTCTAACATATCAGGGAGGTTATTTTTGTATTTTTTTTTCTTATAGGTAGTATTTTTCCTCACCAAAATAAGGTTAATGCAAATCCTTTCTCTGTTTGCATAAATAAACATTTCCAGGTTAGGCCTACAATGGATAAACTTCATTATGTAATACATATTTTAATTATTCTTGTATGTACCCTTTAAGGGTCAGATCTAGGGAGAGAACCCAATGGGATTGCATGCGGAGAAAGAAAAAAAAATATCTGTATTACTATTCAGCCTATCATTCATGGGTCAGTGGTGAAGAAAGATGCCTAGGGAATATATTCTGCATATCCTCATGTTTATTGGTTGAAATATTATGCTAGTTTTAAACTAAATGCTTTCAATTAATCTTTTCAAATAATCTAGTTGTAATATTTATATGTGGGACATCTGAGCATTCTGCAGATCTTAAGGTCATATATCTGTGACCATTTGTGAGGAATTTAAATGAATTTGTCTAAACATATTGCTTATGTTAAAAGATTTGTAAGTCGATTGAGTCCATGATATCTGCTAGAGAGAGAGTCTAGGAAATCTGCATTCTCTACAGCAGATATTTGATGATGCACTTTCTTCTCTCCATCAGATTAGTACTGCTGTACTTACTAGATCTCTTTGTTATGTTGCCTAGCCCAGCACTGGGCAAGTAAATATATCATGATTAGAAGTTTAAATTTTATTCTGTGGATCCCAGTATGCTTATGTGTCTGGTTTAGTGCGGGAATCAATGTTATTAGACTGCACTGCTGTGGTTTTGAAGAGAGATTATGGAATTTTACCTAATCATCCTTGCACAAAAACAAAAAACAAAAAACAAAAAACAAAAAAACCAACCAACCAAACAAACAAACAAAAAAAACTATAAAGGGAAACAAGGAAACAACAAATAAATGAATAATCAATTTTCTCATCTCAGTCAAGAATTTATTTACAGGTTAACGGGTTCCCACTAACCCTATTCTTATCTCTACAGTCTCAAAGAGCTTTGAATGCCTTCAGACTTCACAGCATTCACAGCAGGTTCTTGTGGCCTAGCCCATCATGAGCACAGATCTCATCACTCTCTACAATAACCTGAGGAAGTTGTATCGAGGTGGGGGTCAATCTCATCTAACAAGATAGGACAAGAGGAAATGGCCTCATGTTGGAACAGGCTGCTTGGGCAAGTGGTTGAGTCACCATCTCTGGAGGTATTTGGAAGATGTGTAGATGTGGCACTTGTGGTTTAGTGATGGTCTTGGCAGTGCTGGGGTTAACAGTTGGACTCAATGAATTTAAGGCCTTTACCAGGCTAAATTTTTCTATGATTCTATGATGAGGAAGGGAGAATCTATAAGTAAATAAAGCAGGTAACTAATTTCTGCAGACAGAATTGTTAGTATGCACCTTTTGTGTTTATTATTTAGACTACAGTTGCAGAACAGGTAAATGAAGCATGAAGTGTAATGCATTTAGATCAGTATAATACAAAAACCAATTGAGATTAGCCTGAAAGAAAAATTTTAATAGACCTGTTGTTACAAAAATTATTGATTCAGAGTGCATCCTGTGACTTTTGTTTTTCCTTCCTATTAAAGATTTCTTATGAGTGCAATAAAATACAGATAAGAATCATAATAGAAATATTTTTCTACTTCCATGTGGGGTGATGAGTTCCCTGTAGATTGCTAGTCCTGGGTAAAACAAGCAAACAGAGATGACATCATGAATTGAGAAAAATGTTATTTAAGTATAATTTTTAAATGAGGTAGAAAGTTCCCTGTGAACAGTTGTTAGACAAAATAAAAACAGTTGCAGAGCAAAAATTACAATTTCTTATAAAATATATATGATATACACTTGAAGATTCTTTTAAATATTTCATAAGTATTTCAATCATGATGACTGAAAATTGTTAAAGCTAAATATTAATTTATATTATATTCAATATCATTAGAATACTCATATCATATAATAAGTAATTAATTTATATTTACATATATTAGGTACAGAAATAAAGATCTGTGCTGTTTGGAGTGTTTAGAAGACTGAAAAATCAAGACAGTTTTAAATTTTAAAATTAAATTTTACTAATTTAGTTCAATAATATCACAAATTATACTAATGGTTAATTATTTCCTGTTATAAATCATCACTATTACACCTAAAAAATTGGAAGAGTATTTTCTTTCTTCCAGTGCCTGTATGTGATGAACAAATGTGAATTGGCTGAAGATTGATGTAAATGGAATTTGAATATATATTGGCAGTTTCTTTGACATCAGCTTTAGTGAAAATGTTTCTCTTTAATAATGCTGGCATTATGAAAATATTTCGAGTGAAGGACTGTTCTGTGTGGAGACTGTAGTTGTAGTGAAAATAGCTTTTCTTTCTCCAAAAAATGTAAAGGTTGGATATTCGTACATTAAGTTTCAACCTTCTTGCTTTGACCCATATCTTCCCTACTTCGAATTACACGTTTTAAAAAATGGAAGCAACACTTGTGTTTTGTCTAGTTAGTTCCACCTCTACCATGTTAATCTATGAATAAATATGTTAACGTTTTCAGCAATTTCCATAGTTATTTAGATGACAGTTGTTGAACACAGTGTATCCTTGTAAGTCGTAAGATGCAAGAAATGGACCTTTTATTAGTATGTGGCAATTAAGTTTAACAGATTTAAGTGAGCTTGATGTGCTCTGAAAGTCAGTTTCCTGCTGTTCCTACTTTGTGATCAGGATGAAGGCATTTAGAAGAAAAGGATGTCACCCCAGACCATGTTAAAACAAAAATTCATTCTTTGACCTCAGACCAGGTCAAATTGCTAGAAACAGTTCTAGGTGATTTTGTTTGAATTACTGTGGGTTTTTTTAAGGTGATGTGGGGTTATGCAAATGATTCTTTTGAGATTAAATTATACAGAAAATATTATGGGTTACTATTATGAGAAAATAGCCAATCAGTTTATTTGGAAGCTCTGTTGCACTAATGAGCTATGATATTTTTCAATTATAAAATATTTCTTCTATTTTTGTGAAAGAAAAAAGTCTCAGAGGAATGGAATAATTTTCAAATGTTTATTGTAACTTCCACAGTTTAATTTGTGCAGAAGAATTAGATTTTATTGGAATAACTTAACAGACATAATTTTATTACAGATGTAAGAATTTTACACCTGTAAATAAAGTACCAACATAAACTCTTGCTGATAAAATATTGATGATGATCAGCAATGTTTACAGCATTATGACAATTTGAACTTTTGAACATTTACTACTCTTCTGTTATTTTAAAATATTATTTATGGTTCTTCTATGGCAAAGCTTTTGCTGAGTATACCACATCTAAATTTTTGATATCTAGTTTTATCTAGCAGAACAATGAATAGTTTAATTGTACTATTGAAATATATTAATATGCAATAAATTTATATGAATCGTTATCTGAAATAAGTTATCTGTATAATAGTTATTTCATATATTTCAGGATGGGAAAGTTGTTAACATATTTTAAAATTAATTCCCATTTATGGAACATCTGTGCTAAAAAAGCCATGATTCCTTAACTTCCTCAGCTAATCATAAATCATAAGAAAACATGTCCAGCTGTAACAGTCAGATAGAAAATGAAATGCTTGGTAAAACATTTCCAATTAACAATGCATTGGTATAAAACTGGATAGGAATCTAACTCATTAGCTGAAAAACTTGGCAGAAATTATCTTGGATGTACATTAATATTGCATGAGGATTGAGATCTTGAGAGGCTCAATATTGGCATTGAATTGCTTTGTAATTTTGTTTCCATCACTTTGTTCTTTCACTTGCATGAAGTGACCTGATATCAATCTATACCTGTCCATACCTCTCTAGACTCTTTAAACTTTTATTAAATTGTTGTTTTCTGAGTTATTAGAAGAGAACTTTTAAGAAGTAAGTTAAGTAATAAGAGAAATTATTATGCTGTTTTCTAAAATATTGATTACAGTGGTAGAAAGTACCTGTAGCTTTCTTGGGTTTTAAGGAATCTGGAAATGGGTGGTTGAAGTGTCTTGTTCCTCATGAATTGTCATTGTCAGGTACTTCAAATTACCCTTCAGCCTTTATTCTAGAGTAATTTCTGGTTCTCAGCAGTAAACCTAAAAGATTTGAAGTCCATGCTATCCTAAGGCACAAAGAAACAGGAGAGCAAAATCCTGAAATGTATTTAAAATAGAAAGAAAAAGAAAAAAAGAAAGAAATTATACTTTGCTCTTTTCTTTAGTTTCTGTAGTGGACATCGGTGTCGGTGACTGATTCAGACAATTATATATGTTTGGGGTTTTTTTGAGAACATTTTAATGAAACTAATCAAAGGAGAGTCCTGGTTGTTAAGTTTGAGCATTGTTACTTGTCTTCTTCTGAGACAAATTATTCAGCAGATGCAAGATGTAAAATGCCATCATTTAATAACATGAAGTTCTCCTGCTTCAAAGTTTCCTTCTGTACTGTCTCTTCCTCTGACAAAAGAATCCCTCAAGCAATGTTTGAAGTATAAACTCACATTTTCTTTGGGTTGAGTTTTAGAATGCCTTCTGGTTAAAAAACAAATTTAAACCAACATTTAAAAAGAAAATTAAAAATAAGTGTTTAAAATTTTATATTTGTCTACAGGGCATTCTGCCAGCAATACTGAAACCATGAAAGTATTAAGAATGTTTAGAAGCTTATGGGATAAAGAAGCTTTTCAGTTACAAGATAAATTATTTATCAGAATATCGGCAAGCTAAAGATGTTCTTCCCCAAGTTATATATATAATTTAGAAAATATCTGATCTAAAGGCCTATGTTCATCATCCAAAAGTAAGTCATCTGGACTCTTTGGCAGGTTTCTTATTTCCCTGAATAAACCAAACTCAGTATGCAGACTCTTCACTCTTCATCCTCATCTGTCCTTGGAACACTCATGGGGTTTTATGTCAGCACAAATTAAGCCTCAGGGAAGCTATGGCACATAAATAGCAGTATCACCATGTAGTGCTTTTAAGGTTTTGGAGTAATTTTCTCACCTCAGAGTTAGTAACTAGTGAAAATGGTTAAGACCACTCTTGAATTTTATTTTTTAATTAAAAATTTAAAATCCACAAAAGATTATGTATTTATAAATAACTATATTTGAGATATGCAAAGATTGGAGTACAGATATTCTTAAGACTTTAATTCTTTCCGAGAAAACATTTTAGGTTTCCAAAATAAACCCTTTTGTGAGATTACACAGCTTTGATGGATGTTTGAAGAAAAGATGCAAGCTAGATTTCTGGATCATTCTGATTACTAATTTGCAAACCCAAAAGTCTCCATTGGCCTGTCAAATTTATTTATATCTTACAGTCTTAGTCCCAGAAAAGCAGCTTTAGTTTGCTCACAATATCGCTGCTACAAGAATATCTGAGAGTTTCAAATTTATCTGTGTAAATAATACATTACTAGGTATATCATGCCTTTAGGTATTCAGCATAATTTTTAAGATATAAGCCTAGTATTCCTTAGTGGGACACTTCACATGAAACTGCTTGGGAATAACACATGTCACACATTGATAAGTTTCAGCAATGAGTAATTCTTGCAGTTCACTCTTGATAACTGGAATTGCTAAGGAACAAATAATTCCTTTTGCCTGGTTGGAGTTTTTTACCTATTTTTTCATGGAAAGCTGAAGCAGTAAAAATTTGTCTTACCCTACATGAAATGACAACTGGTCAAAAAGATACATTTGTTTTGTACATGGTATAAGAAAATGCATGAGAGTACAAAGTTGAATAAAGGTTTTATCAGCATAAGCACAGAATGGGTACATCAGTCACAAGTGACAAACCCCTTAGTCAGCCTTACAGGTCATCCCATGCATCTGTCAATAAACCTGGAAAAGCAACCTTACCCAGGCAGTTTTTAACTACTGCACGTGTAGCAGCATATTGTCTCGGATAGCTTCAGAAGAGCTGAATTAGTAATTGTAACACAAGTGAGTATGTGAAAAAATGCCTGATTTTTTTTTTTTAATTTATAAAAGATATTTGAATTTGAAGAGTTGTAAACTACTAGAAATATGGGGATTATAATTTTACCTCTCCCAGTAACTGAAATAATCTTCAGACACTGCTGTAATTGTACTGCCATTAGAAGAATGCCTAATGTTGTCCTTCTGTGACATGAACTTAATAATGAATTTCGATGAGCTGTGTTTTTAGAGACTACTGCTGACTAAGAACTAATGAGAAGCTATGACATAAATGATATTATTTTATATTAAAGCATATATTTAATTCTCTGTTACTGATTACATTTGGCTTTTGGTTTTCTTACATTAACACTATGTTTCTAAATAAGGATATGCAGAGATCAAGTAACATTAATATTATGAAATGTCATTCATATCTCAGGGAAAATCATGTTTTGGTAGTTTCACACAGTTGAAGATAGGCTACACATTTTGGGTGATTGTCTTTTCTAATTGCAGTCTGAGTAAATGCATAATCTAAAGCATACTGTAAAACATATTATGCTAGGACAAATCTCTAAATTCAAACTTTTTTAACTTTAGAAGGCAAGGAGAAATACTAATAACAGTAAATTAAACTAGTTAAAGTTATATGTATACATAAAGATGAATTAGCCTATCCTTTACTTCTATGTATTGTAAAAAAAATAGAGTTTTGGGTAGTAGGAAAATTATCCTTTAAAATTAAGTACATCAGATGATGACAATGTCAAATATTATAGCTGGAACATTTAACAAGTATAATAATTTTATGACCAATTCTAGTATTTGCAGTGAGGCTAGTGATAATAAAATATAACCATCTGTTT
>PYHW01009979.1:10108693-10119569 GCA_013186435.1 Turdus rufiventris
TTTTTTTTTTGTCATTTCCTCCCCATCAGAGAAATATGTTTGAAATTGTTACTCCTCTTCTGTAGATCATCCATTAAATAGAAGAGGCAAATGCAATATTCCATTATTCACAATCTACCTACTGAACTTCTAGGAGATGGAATTGCTTGTAACTTTTTATATTCCCAACATGCTTTAGATAAGTATAATGTATTTCTATCCAGGAAGTTCAACTGAATAATTTCATAGGGTACAAGGAATGAGAAAGCACAATTATACCTCTGTCATGGTTTAACCCCAGCAGGTGACTAAGCACTGGACAGCTGCCTGCTCATCCAAGGTTGATTTCAAGATAGTTAGTACTCTTTTCTAGAACAGAAACCTGACATAATGTGGCCTGGTAACTAAATTTTTTTGCTGTTATCAGTATAGACCCCTTAGCTATGTGTTGACTTGACAGTGTAGGAGCTCATCTTGTCTGGACTTCTTGGCCTGAGCATATTTTAGTTTGCTTAGCTTTAACAGCTAATGTCCATGTGGATTTTGTCTACTTGTTTTCTTAAAATGGTATTAATTTTTGTTGTAATGCCTACTACAAATAATTTGCATATTGGTAGGAGTAACAGTTAGTTACTGTATGTAGAATGAACTCAGAAAGCTCATTCAACATATAACAGGAAAATAATTATATGATACCTGAGGCATCAAGGCTTTCAGCAATTCACCAGTGAATTATGGCTACAAGAACAAGTTAATAAAAAAACTTTCAGCTTTGTGTGTAACACAAAAGATACATAACCAGCATGTAACTCATATTCAATGTATGACACCTAACAAAGTCAAAAATAAAATTAGTTATGGTCTAGTGAGACAGAGCACAAAGCATGTCAGAAGAAAAATAGGACCTCAAGTGAACAGTAGGCTGATGAGGAGGAAGCATGAACATCTTGTTAATCCTTGCAATGAAGAAGAAGCACCCACAGTTCATCTCCCTGTGAAGGCTTCCAGCTGATGGCAGCTCACTGTTTTGCCTTCCTAGCATTCCAAGACAGAAGCCCTCAGCCTTAGGACTTTAGGGAGCAGTGTAAACATAATGGTAAACATTAGAAGAAAAGTAGAGTTCACAAACCTCCCCCAGTTTTTATTGTATAACAATTTTTTAATGTAACCTTATTAGGGAGATACATACTGACCAAATTATTTTATCTGTGAGCGTTAGTATATCTGTACCTGACCTAATAATAATGTGTTTTAGTTATGCCATAAAATTTTGATTAGACTAGTAATTCATTCTTGACATCACTTGTATGTAATTTCTTCTCTACTTGTCCATCACAATATTCTGACCATAGCATGTTTTCAGAAAATGTTCATAAACTGAGAGCAATAGGAAGCTAGATGGTGTTGATCCAAATCTGGGGAATCCTTAAAAGAAAAGCACTTAATTTCTAAGAATGTCTATTATCTAGTTCTATTAATTTTTCTGAGGATCAGAAAATTAATATTCACAATCTGTCTCTGAATGATATTATTCATATCTTAGGCTTTTAGACCTATTTTATAATCACCTATTCAACCCATGTAACTGCCACATGAAAGGAAGGTACCCTCTAGGAAACAAGAATGAATAATAGCAAAAAAAGTATTTCCTTGAGGCTAGAGAAGACAAAAGTTCTATCAGCTTCATAAGCAGATGACTGACCAAGGCAGCTCCAGATCTGCTATTACAAACTGCTGAAGGATCTTGTCAGCCAGTCAAAGAGTACTGCTGGGAAAGAAACCTTTCCTGTCTAGCCAGCTTGATTCAAAAAAACAGGGCAAAAATTGTTTCTGTTTGATAACAAAAACATTATGTATTTGAGGTGCTCCATCTAATTAAGAAAAAAATGTAAAAGAAGTCTGAAAATATTATTTTTCAAGGAACTGGTGATGCAACAGTTTTTAAGTGCCAACAGAAGTCTCTCTTTTGCGGTCTGGAATGGATGTGGTTTTCTCAGGTAACAGATGTAACAAAACACAAGGTGAGAGTGAAAAAAAATCCCATTACTAAAGGGAATAGATTCTTTAACAAGGTACTTCAAAGCTATTATTTTTTAGTTTGTATACTGTCACTTTATCTCTTGATTTTGGGGTGATGTAAGTGGATAAAACCCTTCCATTCCAAACCTTTCTAGCCAAGGTGTTTTCATATCCTGACATAAGCTATTGAACTATTCACAGGTCATGAAACAGGGTGACATGGCTGATAACACTCAACAAGACCAGCTGTAATTCAAAAGCTCACATTAAATAAAAGAGAAAAACATATTCTCTTCTCAAAATCTATATTAAATTTTTGTTTGTAGAATTGGTTTCATGCTTCTGAAGAATCCATACAGTACAAATCACATAAATTACCATAAATAAACTATCCCTGTTCAGATTTACTAATTGGTTCTGGATTTAATTAATTTAGATTCAAACATCAAGCTGAAAGGGCAAACAGCCTTTTCTGTGTTGATTTCTCAGATGTAATTGGTTGAACTTGGCTGGCTGACAGGTGTCCTCCAAGCTGCTCCCTCAGTCTTCCTCAACACAACACAGGGAGAAAATAAGATAAAAAACTCACAGGTCAGGATAAGGACAGGGAGATCACTCACCGATTACCATCATGCACACAACAGACTCAGCTTGGGAAACTAATTTATTGACAATTAAAATGAGAATAGGATAGTAAAAAAATCTCTAAATTAAATCCTGCTTCCTTCCATCCCTCCCTCCCTTCTTTTCAGGCTCAATTTCACTCCTTACTCTTTTGCCTCTTCCCACCAAGCATTGCACAGGGATGGGAAGTGGGAGCTATGGTCACTTTGCGATGTGTTGTCTCTGTTGCTTTTGTCCTGCTCCAGCATGGGGTCCCACCCACAGGAGACAGTCCTTCTCAGAATGTTAAAATAATCATTTTGCTCCCTCACAGTTTTTCTACTCTCTCACAGCTGTTGCACCATGTTTTTTACAGGCTACCACAAAGGTGCCTCCATCTTCACTGATTGACTCAGTGGGTCCATTTTGGATTTGGCTGAAATTGGCTCTGTCCAATAAGGGGGCAGGTCATGGTGTCTTCTCACAGAGGACAGCACTGAAGCCCTACTGCTATCAAAACCCTTCCGTGTAAACCAGATACAGTAAGTATTTTAAGTCTAAGTTATGTCCCATATAGATTGAACTGGTTAATTCAAATTTTCTTATTGAGCAGGAAATGTATACATTTTTATTAAGCAGACATACTTACAAGTAGCAATTTCTTTTACAATTCCCTAAATAATCCTTATGCAAAAACAGTTCGGGTTTGTTTTTTATTTATTTCTTTTATCCTGCTTTATGGAGAATTTTGCCTCAGAACATGTCACAAGTCACTTGTGAACTCAAGGATCAGAGAAAGGACCAACAATGGTGTCACCTTGGTGTTTTCTGTACACTACTTGTTAAAGGTGAAGAATCAGATGAAACCATTTTAAACTTCTGGGGAAAATTTCATGCTCACCTGATATCAGTCACATAGGATACACTCACCACTCCAACATTTGCTAGATAAACAGTGTGTGAAGACTGTAGGGAGCTTCTGAAAAATACTGAGGGACAGTTAGTTCATGCATACAATCTATGGGAGAGGATGTGCTGGACGGTTTAAGATCCAAAGACAAATGAGAGCAAAGAAAAAACAGCTGAATTAGACCCTCCAGAGACCTCTGGAGAGCAGATTCTGACTTAAAATTGTGCTTGTTGAGATGCCATGTGAGTCTGGCCTGAAGAGAAAAAGAGGCCATGAACACCTGGTTGATTTTCAAGGTTTACATCCTCAAAGCACAGAATGATTCATGTTGATACCAGGTAGGAAGTTTATCAGGCAGGTAAAAACAGAGTGCCAGCATAGTTGAGCAGGGAGCCCCTGACTGAGCTCTGATGCAGGAAGAAGGTGTAAGGGCTGTGGAGATAAGGACTGGCCACCTGGAGGAACACAGAGATAATGCTCAGGTGTGCTGGGTTGGAGAGCCAAAAGAAAAAGCTGAAGAGGAGGTAGAACTTGTGAGGGATTTGAAGTGCAGGCTTCTGGAAGTACATAGGAGAAGGGAAGGGCAAGTTGGGAGAAACAGTCAAGAGGGAGGCTAAGGGAGATCCTGCTGTATTCTGTTCCCAGATGGGAAGATGGAGTGAGGACAAAGCTAGACTGGTCTCAGAGGCTACAGTTGTATGACAGGAGGCAATGGGCACAAGCAACAAAATTAGAAATTATGATTATCTATGGAAAAACCTTACCACCAGAGTGATCAAACACTCCAAAGAGCTGTGCAGAAAGGCTGTAAAATCTCAGTTCTTGGAGACAGTACATCTTGTTCAAAGTCATTTTAAGTGGACCTGCTTAATGACAGGGATTACAGCTGATGACTTCATGAGGTCCATTCCAATCTGTTTCATTAAATTAAATAATAGAATTAAATTGAAATTGCATAGAACTGTGATGTCACAAGTGTCCAAAAATACTCCTCCAAATTTAGACTCTGTATTGGTATTACTACATCTCAAAATTCAACAACTTGAGATAGGAACATGTTAGGGCAGGTTATCCCTTGACATATCTTGTAATTAATGCTTTTTATATTTGAGCTCTTGTATATATACATTTTTCTTTGTTATTAAAAATTGGATTGAAGTTAAGACTTCTTTGAACTGTATATGGTAAAGAAGTATACTGTCCCTGTCTAATTAAATCACTCAAATTAATCTAACCCTTTGTTCCCAAGTAAGTGTAGTCACTTAACAAGGAAAAGACTTGTAGTCACAAAGATGGCAATATTCCCATATGTCTGTGTCTCCTCTTGCTGAAAAGGTGATCCTAAACATGTTAGTTCTGTCTTATTTTCAGAACTGCTGCCCAAACTCTTCCCTATCGTAATCGACAGACAACTTTGCTTTATACTTTACTTTACACTTTACTTTACTTTCATGTCCCAGTACAGGCAGGAACAAATCCTGCTGTCATTGCCTCTACCATTTTATCGTGCAATTTTGTCATTCTGTCAGGTCTTGCATCTCTGTTTTCCTCTTTTGATTTCATCTTGACAAGTCATTTTTCATTTCTTGTTGCTGGATGTCCAGCCTTGAGCCACTTGAGGGATCCTTCTACCTGGAGTACATGAGCACTGCACTGGCATTCTCTGGAGAACTTGTCAGTCCTGCGCTTGGTCATTCTGATTGATGACTACAGATGCAACTGTCATCACAAAACTTTTGTTTGCAATTAAGAAATAAAATAGCCTTCGTTCTGACCTGTAATTAAGTAGTAATGCATTATGTTTAAGTTGTTTGTCTTTCATGGTCACTGATTAGATGGAAGTTTAGCACAGTTTTTACAGTTTAGTTAGTCCTCATTTTTCCTTGGCACAGCCACTGAAAATAAGAACTTAGACTGCAGGAAGCGTTCTATTCATAAGAAGTTTTATTTTTTTGTTTGTTTTCATTTCAGTCCTTATTTATCTGGGTCTTTTATGGCAAACTTTGAGAACAGTTGAGTATTATTTTTGTTTTGTTATTCTTACATAACTTCCTGATTTCAGTCTTTTGTAGAGTGATACTTTTGAAATAGCAAGCTGTCATGCTTGAGTAGAACTTTGATACAAAGAGCACAGCATAGATTTCTCTGGAATTGTGCTTGAATTGTTTTCTCCATGGTTATACATCATGTACCAAAATTCTTCCGTTTCATATTCACAGAGTTGGTTTGGATAAAGAATTTAATTACTTCAATCTAATTGTTGTTGTCATGCATCTTTTCATGAAAGATTCTTTAAAGAATGATCAAACTAGTTCCATTATTTCAATTGCAGTTATACTGAATTGAGATATACAAAACTTTTACAAATGCTAGATTTTAATAATTCTTGACAGAATATTTTATTTCTTATTTCCTAATGGGTTTAAGAATTCCTGGTGCACTGTATTTTATCTCCTAAACACACAACCATACCTTTGCAGTTTTATAGTGAAATCAGACAACATAACTGTAAGGGCTTTAGTAATTACATAGAAGGATTTTTGAAGATAATCCATTAACATTAAATGAAAACTTGACGATTCAACTACTGAAATTGTTGTGATTTTAAAATCTACAAATAACACTGATAATAATAATACCTGAAATGGAAATTAGATTGGGAAAAATATAGGTCTTATTCCTATTTCCAAGTATAAGAGAATCAATAGCAAGCTTGAGACCCAGTTTCTGGAACATTATATGAAAACTTATGAATAGTTTCACTGCAATTAAAAAGGGTCATTGACCTCAAACTTGCAAAACTGACCTGTGTTGTTATGTGAGCTTTAAATTAAGGATAAAAGAGGGAAAGGAATCTGTCAAACAGCACAAAAGAACTGCATGATATCTCAACCCACAAAATAAGGAAACAGTGAATGCATTAAGTATTTTTTGTTTCAGAACAAAGAGGTGGATATTAATAATATACAATGACTAGATGAAGAGAAAAAAAAGAAATGTCTTTATATCAGCAGTTCATTTTAACATGAATAATAACTTTGTGATAGTTTTGCATAAATGGATAATCTGTATGCAGACATAAAAACAACTATATTATAAAGATGGCATATATCCAAAAAGAGTAAGGAAAACTATGGAATCCCATTGGAAGTTCTTTGGGTTAATATCAAGAAAATAAAATAAAAATAGAACTGAGGGAGGGAAATTTTTCCTCCAACCAAACAGAAATTAGCAGTTTCTGATGTAGCTGATTGATTAGCTGCTAACAAAGAGACTCCAGCAAACAAAGAAGCTATGTTTCTGAATTAATGCATTTTCTTACTTGTGGAGACAATTATTAAAATGTAATGTAAATCATCACGGTGTTATAAAAATGCTTTTAAAAGCAATCATTTTTTTTATTACAGTAGATTTTGTAGAAGTCCTGGGAAAGATTACAGTTTATTACTGTAGAAATTAACTTTTTAAAGAAATAATACTGTGCTCCCCTGAGAATCATGAGCTAATGGGTTTAGTTGGAAAAAAATTAATTATTCAAAAAGAAACTATAATTGAGATTAAACATGCTAGAAAATCTTCAACACAAGCTATATCAAAATCAGCTTTATTCCGACAGTGATAACTTTCTGCACCAAAGCAAACTTAGTCTCAAGAGGTTTAAGCTTTTCAGAGGAATTTTTTTTTCATGTTTGATTAAACTCAATTTTAATTATTTACTCCAATTTTATATGTGTGTGCATGTATGTCTGTGTCCACCCATCTTAATATGTTCATTGTGACAGCTATAGAGAATTCTCATCTTAATCAGGGTTTTGTTAATTAACTTGCCCTCAAATGGGTTAAAAATGAACAATGAGTTTCAATTTTGTGACACAATCCAAATTAGTCACAGAAGACATCCAGAGATAGACATCTGCTTATAAATATTTTTCAGTCTATCTCTCACTGCAATAATTAGGCATTCATTTAAAAGTTTAGGAGAATAATATATGCTATTTCACTACAATCATCTTTGTTGTAGTTCTTAACAACTTGTTGTATTTCTATAAATCATGAAAGTGTGACTTTATAGGTATTTTTAATTGGATATTTTTCTCTTAATACTTTTATTTTGTTATCAACTGAGGAAAGAGCCACCATTGAAATCTCGATTATTTTTTAAACTAAGTTAACATATCTCTTGAGATATTAGTGCCTGATCCATGGTATCAATATATGTATTTGGAACAGATGTTTTTTCCAGCTGCAGAAGCATGCTTTTAGGTGAAAAGTCTAACCAGACAAAACAGCTTTTTCAAGGTCACTTATGTATTATAGAATTTGGCATTTTGTAGTTCAATACTTTATCACAGGGAGTGATACTGATAAAACATTATACAGGGTGTCCCTTGTGTATGGAAGCTTTTCCGGGATTAGTTTTTTTTCTGTATATTTCCTAGCTGATTATCACTTCACTTAGCTACAGCAAACAAATGGATAATGAGATTTTCAAATACCCTCAGACCCACATATGCAAGGCTGATTCTATTTAGAGCAGTCTGATGTCTTTTTATAATCTTTATTTATGACAAAAGGTGATTTTTTTTTATTTTTGACAGCCAAATCTTGCTACAGAGAGGCGATTCTTTGTACAGCTACTAAAATTAAGTAGAAACTATCATTTCATTGGAAAAATGCAGTTCATATAGTTATCTTCATTGGCTGAGTGTATATCCTAAAGATTTGGTCATAATATGGAGTTAAGCAAACTGCTGAACATCCACCATAAGGACTGATTCAAATTCTGGTTTAATGGAGATTTGCATTTTGAATTCCTCAGATTTGCTATATTGTGTAGATTATAAAATATTAAAAAATATCTGAATACTCAATCATCAAACTTTGCTACTTGCTTTGGTGTAAACATCAAGTATTTCAGTAAAACCTGATGCCTTGAAAATAGGCAATTGCTGTCTGAATCGATCTGGAAAACATACGTATCTTCAGGTGCAGTTTATCTAGATGTTTTCATTAAACTGCAGACACCATAACTCTCTACTGAGAGTATATTTCTGATGTTGCGTAAAATAATTTCAATGGGAGCACAACAGTTCCTGTGGTGCCATGGTCATTCAAGGCCAGATCCCCTCTGGAGAAGGGTGACCTCAATGCTCTACATATTACTTTCTACTAAGGTCTGCACATGGAAAAGGTTAAATTTAACTGGAGTGCTTTTTTCTTACTCTCAGTAAATTCAAAACTAAGTTGGGATGTGTTTACTGGTGGATGTAGCGCACAATGAGCAGAGGTTTATCAGCTTCTGGAGTCCAAGTGACACAGGTCTGAGTTTACTCGGAGAAGGTTGCGTGGTACTGGCAGGAGGTTCATCCACCAGTGTGAGGGTATTTGGGGTGAGAAGGCTCAGCTCTTCAGGGACCTGTGCCTGTTTTCACTAATTGGAGGCTTGTTCCTCAGGTCACCTCTCGTGGGTGTTTGTAGTTTCAGTGTTCCCCCATGCCTGCTCTTTCATTTTGGCTGAAAGATTGTTTTAAAGGACTCTGTAATATGCTTTTGGGAAATTGAAAGCTCATTGTCTTGTAAATAGGTTCAAGATGTCTGTTACCTTTCCTGGGTTATAAGTACTAAGAACATCTCTGAGAGAAAGATGTATTTTAAGTGTGAGAATAATTTTCTGATTTAAATATATTTATGTTTTATAATATATATTAAAAGCTTTATCTCTTCATGCAACTCATAGGAGAATATGGTTTAGAAACCATGATCATATTCAACATTTTTTAAAGAAGCTTCTAGAAAAAAAAATTACAATTGTATGGAACAATTATTCATTTTTGGAAATGACAGTGTATGAAAATATGAAGCTTCAAAATGACTGATGACAACATTGAATTACTTACAACAGTGCACTTGACTAGGTAAAAAGGTTAACATTATCCATTCAAATTATGTATTGAAAATATTTTGAATTGCTTTTTTTCCTTACTTTTAATTCTCACTGTGTATGTTGCTTGGTAACCTTGGAAAAGTTAGTTAAATGAAAGATATTTTTAGTTCCCTGTGCAAGATCCCATGGTGAGAAATTATTGGCAGAGTGGTACACAAAAGACTACCATCAGAGGCATGAGACACGTTTTGCTATGCCAAAGAACAGAAATTATTATTAAAATACTATTAATGAAAGCTTTTTCACCACTGCAAGGGAAGACAACATAGTCTCCAAAAAAGAGAGACCTTTCCCTTTTGCCTTTTTTTTTTCTTTAGCACAACTCTGCACAGTAGTTTTCCAGAAGAGATTCAGTGTACATATTACAAGGAAATATTTATGGCACCTCACAAACTCATTTCTCATGTACTTTAAAAAATTTATTTCATTTATTTATCCTACTTGATATGCATAAAACAGGTTTATTGAAATGTAAATTCCTCCTCCTTGAACCTGGATCACTTGATTTGATCCTGAAGAATTCCCAACACAGTAAAATTTTCACATTATAATCTTAATTTATATGAACGTGATGGTGCTGAATGGATCAAGTTTTTCAGGATCACTCTGTACCCAACCTGACGACACAAAGATGACCACATCACTATTGTCACTATGTGGCAGAAACCTGTTTGACCCTATCTCCCATTCTGAAACTTGTGGAAGGATGGACATTAAAATTACCTCCAAAACTCCAGTAAGTTAATGCTTGTGCTCTGTCTACTCTCCTCATTTGTGATAAATTTCTTAGAAATGTTTCACATTATTCAAATCTCTCACAAGATCAAATTTCTTTTCTCTCATCAGGCTGCTCCATGAAGCTTAAAGTAGTCTGGGAATGATTGCAAGACAAGCTCCAAGTGGTACATACTGGTCTGGAATGAGACAAACTACAGATCTAGCTACAGGCAGTATATGAACTTCAGGTGATCTGAAATCCCATTTTTACATTTCCTGTGCCATTTCTTTCACCTCAGATGTTTCCACTGAAGAGTTGAGCTCTCAATTTTTTTCTGCAATTATTTTTTTGCTTTTGCAAATGTGGCAAAATAGTCTAAAAGAGTAAGACTGAGAGAATTGTAGTTGTTCAGCCTCAAAACCAGAAAACTTAGGCATCACCTTAATCTAAGGAGACAGTCAGCTGAGAAAAACAAATTTTGGTTAGAACATTTCATTGGTCTTTACAAGTTTAATCTCTAATAAATTTGCATAATATGATTCATACAACTACAGTAATTTCACGACTATAAGGCGCACCCTTTGGACTAAAATTTTCCCTTGAACCCGGAACTGTGCCTTATAGAACGGTGCACCTTATCTGAGGGACCTAGTGGCAAAAGTTACCAACCCGGAAGTGCGAGCCACGATGGGGAGTGGCCCCG
>PYHW01009979.1:10120554-10135127 GCA_013186435.1 Turdus rufiventris
TGAAATTACTATAATTAAAATAAAACATGGGCAGAAATTAGGTGTAAGGTAATGTTAATAAGAAGAGAGTTTAATTAAAAGTTGCAACCATAGGTTACACAAAGTTATTCTCAGTAATGACTCAGACTTTCTAGTACTCGGCAATATTTATTAAGATACTTTACGGCTGCTATTAGGAATGACTTGATTCTTCCAGATTATTTAAATAATTTACTGGTGGACCAGTCCTGAGGACAGAAACAAACAAATAGATGGATATATAAACCAAATTAGCTTACCAAGCCTCACTGCCAAGTTGCTATAGTTTTACCACCAAGGCATGGCTGACCACATCATTATGTAAATGATCATAAAATATTTAAGCAGGCTTTGAGGCATGGTTTACTACAGACACATATTCAGATCCAGATCCTATGACTTGTTTCCTAAGAATGTAAAGAAATTGTAATATGAGTTTATAATTCTTTTACATGTCAGTGACTGAATTGTAGTGTAAGAGAACCATTTCAGTTCTGTGTCAAGATCCCTGGGCGAGATTTTCCAAAGAAAGGATTGCTGGATTTAGATTTCAATGGGAGATAAATTTATTGGCTTATTGATTCAACCTAAAATTCCTCAAAACTGAAGATAGTTTCAGGGTTTTTTTTAAAATACTTACACATTTGACTTTATTATCTTCTGCTTGTAGAAGAATAGAATGTAGAAATATATCTATCATTAACCAGGAGGCTCATTCTGTTACATGCAAGAAGTCTTCCTCAATGCTGTGCAGTCTCAGTAGTCCAAAAAATAATCTCTAGACCCATTTCTACTGCCTCCCCCTCACCCTCCTGCCCCTTACTGCCTGACTTTAATGCTAAAACACCCAGTTCTGCTATGTTGTAATGACCGATTATGAAGGGATCGTTCCTCACTTTTCACCATTATTTTAAATCATTTGCTCAAAGTATGTCTCAATCTTTTTGAATGGGTCCATAATTTTTAACTCTTGAATAATGACATCAGCAGAGTTTTAGGGTGCCATAACAATACATTTTCTTTTTTGATTGATTTACTTGTGTTTTCTGGACAAGCAACAACATTCTCATACAATTTCTGCTCCAGAGGATGTGAAAGTTTAATATTATTTCCATTTGGCATATATATGAATAGTGATTTCTGATTTCATTTTTTACATGACATGCCAAATCTCCCTGAAATGCTACTCTGGCTGTTTTTACAGTCTCTTAAGTGCTGATATACTTACTGTGCTCAGTACCAAGAGAATATTGTGTTCTTATATATATATATAGGCAATCTATAATGCCTTTCTGAACATGTAGCTGCAAGAAACCCATTATAGCAAAAAGTGTTTACACTTATAAGTAAGTTCTTAAAGGTACCATTTATATATTTTATACTCATGTGATGAAGTTTGATTGGCAATGTTTTTTTTCATCATATTTTGGATCAGCTGTTCCTGGTCCCTTTTCTCAAAGGGTTCCTTACGAAGTTTATTCACTGGATAGGTAAATTTTCTTTTGTTTCTTTTTTGATATTTATTTTCTCTCATATAATTTTAGAGTATTAATGCAGTAGTGTAACAAGTATAACTTCAAACAAAATCATCACAGCAGTAGAGATTTTGTATCCCTGAAAAGGTTTCTTTCTTGCTGTGAATTCATTGAACATCTATGTCATTCTTATCTGACACTCGCCCATATATTCAGTGGTCTCATCGTTCTCTGTACTAGCAAGAGAAAGGCAGTAGACTTCTTTAAGTTTTAACTAAACCTAATTAATTGGTCACAATGGATTTCTCTGAAAGTCCTCTTGCATTTTAATTGAAATATTGACTTTTGTGAAGTGAAATGCTCATTTTGCCTATTCAAGATCTCAGCAAGTCTTAAAAAAAATCTCCAGACGTGTATTAACTACAGTTTAGATACACTGTGGTTCCATATAGAAGATAAAGGGACTTATCCTGGATTTTCCTTTTTTTTTTTTCCTCTCAATTTTATGACTTCTGGGATATTCAGGTACTACATGTGGAAGATAAGACATTAGGATAAATATGCAAATGAAATGATACCAAAACATTTATTTCCACTCCCATGTTTATTGTTTTCTTTTCTTACATTTGTGTATGTAGAGTTGGAAGCCAAAGACAATTTGCAGTTTGCATACTGCACATTGAATAATATTCTGAAAAGCTCAATATCTTAAAAAAATATGGTCCTTTCTGGGAGTTATTGTAGTCACACTGAATGAGCCTCTGTTATACGACCTCATCAGCATTTTTTCCTGTGCTTCAGCGTGAAGAGTGAGACCCATAATTGTTTGTGACAAGAAAATATCATTAAGGAGTGAAGCAGAACACTAAAAACTTTGATTATCTTTTGTATTTTTTAATGAAAGTCTCAAATTCAATCAATTTGAGAAATAAAGTGAATTTTACAGTTAATCATACTACCTGAGTAAGCAAATAACAAATAAATGTTCTAACTAGAAGAAGCCCCTTATATTTTTGGACTTAAAAAGAGTTATTTGGAGTCAGGCTGCTTATATAAATGTAGTTATAAATGTAGTTATAAATTAAGGTATTTTTATTCAGAATAAAAATACAACAAGGATTTATTTCTTCAATTCCATCAATCTTATCAAAGTTCCCTGGAAAAAAAATTTGTTTTCTTTACTGTTAAAAATATGGCATTAAGATAATAACCCTGATGTAAAAATAAAAAAGAGTAAATTCAAATTTTTATTAAGTCATCTTAATTTTTGATAGGTAATCTGAGACACTGCAATGCAGCTTCTAAAAGAGTTAAGAAATTTTAATCATATAACTTTGAAGAAAAAGGGCAAAAAAGAAAATAAGAATTGAATAGCATTGAGCTGATTTGTTAAGCCAAAGTAATTTGAAGACATTTAGGAAAAAATGTGATAGTAAACTATGTAAAATTCAAGACTTTCATCATTTTCTTAGAGGTCTCAGCAATGGCAGGACTTGGACCATCCTGTTAAATAGCAAGAGAAAAAGCTTTTTAATTTTAAATTTTGATTGATTTTGAACACATTTACACTTTTGATCTCCAGAATGGTTTATGTCAAATTAATTCCATAATTAATTAGATGTTTTGTGGAAAACGCTTTCTTTTGTGCTAGTGCTCTTCCTGATTTTACTGGCTGCCTGATAATCCTTGAATTTTGAAATAATGGGTCATCACTGCCTACTTTTTTTCTCAAATGTACAGACCTATGTTATATCTTCTGCTTCTTATGTTTGCCAAAGTAAAAAACCCTAGATTACTAATCTGTGTTTACATGAAAAATATTGCATATTTTCTTGTCCTTCTCTGTTCATTCTTTAATTCTCAAGACTGTAGGATAGTTTTGCATTTTTTACGTCATGTTTAATATTTCTGTATATTAAACTGTCTTTTTTTTTTTTAATTGTTATGTTTCCAAGATTTCTAACTGGCAATATTCTACACTGAGCCATTTTATGTAGGTATATAAGTTTCATTTTTTGAAAAATTTTGCATTGCTATTCTGTTTATTCTCCTTAATCACTCAGTATTGTGGTTTTTTAATTTTTTTTCCAGCTTTTTACAGTGAACATTGACACTTCAGATCACCTGTAAGCTTTTTGTGGTTCAGTATTTTATTTACAGGTCATGCTCAAATAAACATATTTTCACACAATCCAAAAAAGGGGAAATAATACTGAATAGTTAGTTTTTCTGTTGGTTTTAAAGTACAGATCGATAGTGGCTGAAACTGCCTTTCATCTTATCTTTTTCAGTGATTTCTGGCATGAAAATTTCTCCTCAAAGCCCTAGAACATTTGCAAAGAGAAATTGAAATACATTCTTCAAAAATTATACATAATTCACTCTATTGCAGCTTTTCTTACTGGTGGCAAATTCGTCTTCTCAAACATTTGACTTTCAACAGAAAAACTGCTGAAAAGCTGTGAAGATATGGAAATCATTACAAAAACAGAAGTTTTCTGGCTTTATCATGTATTCTAGGATGTTCTTGGTTGCAAATTAAACAAGTGGTGCACAGGATTCCAATGTTTTAAGAGAAAAACTGCAGGAGAGAATGCATAAGGGGGAATCTTTATGACTAAATTGGAAAAGATTTAGGTATACAAATCTGTAAATTTCAATTATGACCTGCCCTAAAAGCTGTAGTATTTCACTTTGAATTAGTGGAAAGTATTTCTACATCTTCACAGAATCTTAGCATGGTTTGGGTTGGAACAGCCTGTAAAGATAATCCAGTTCCAACTGTTCTGTCATAGCCAGGGAACCTTCCACTAGACCAGGTTACATCTTCACTTGAAAGGTAACCACGACTCCTGTTGTAGCCCAACCTTTTGAACAAACACAAGTCTGGAAGTAACACATGCATTTCTCATACCGTGGCATAGGAAAATTTACAAGATAATGATGTATCATTTCTGTATTTATTTATTTTCATTCAGTGTATGATAAATATTTAAGACTAATAAGAAGTACTATCTTTTATTTATAAAATATTTTAAAATTAATATACAGTAATTTAACGATTATAAGCCGCACCGAGTATAAACCGCACTCCCGGGTGTTGGCAACTTTTTGTTCTTTTGTCCATATATATATATGCTCCATATACAGGAGCACTGCTCCAACTGAATCACATCTGTCACTGCAAGGGGACTGCAGCCACCATTTAATGGGACTGCTACCAACACCCTGCCTGAGAGGGTGTCAGGTTGCACTCTGACTTTGTCAGGGCTTGGGCTTGGTTTCTTTGTAGCATTGTATTTCCATTTTAATTTCCCTAGTAAAGAACTGTTATTCCTAACTCCCATATTTTTGCCTGAAAGCCCCTTGATTTCAAAATTATAATTACTTGGAGGGAGGGGGTTTACATTCTCCATTTCAAAGAGAAGCTCCTGCCTTTCTCAGCAGACACCTGTCCTCCAAACTAAAGCAGCAACTTTTTGTTCTTTGTCCATATATAAGCCACACCTGATTATAACCCGCACTTTGGGTTCAGACCAAAATTTTAGTCAAAATGGTGCGGCTTATAATCGTGAAATTACTGTACATTTTACTTCATTTTCTTCACAAAACTTTTCATTTAAAGTGAATTATGTGGTCACTAAGGCCAGTATATGTCCTGGGAGCCCAGAATACATTTACAGACAGATAAAACTAGTACAGTCTTAGTGCTACTAGAGCCACTTTGTTTTTCCAAGAAGAAAACAGTGTTCCTAATGCTAAGACATAGTAGGTAAAAAAATTACCTGAACTTCAACTTCTTTAAGAACGTGAAATGAATATGCAGATATACGTGTATGTGCATGCATTTATAAAAAACATTATAGAAAATGTAACAATAACATGGTTGAAAAAGTCTATCAAGATAGGAATTTTGGTTAGCAAAATGTTATCCCTTTCCCATCTGCAAGGCTTTGCATGCTCCAAAAGTCAGTACAAGATAGCAGAAGCATGGGGAAAAGAAAGGTGGTGAAAAAATAACTTTGCCTTGCTCTTTCCTCAGACGTGAAACATACGTATGTTACTTCAGAAACTCTGCTTAACTGGTCTCTCATGTGCTACAGAAATGGCTTACACACATCACAGAGACTGTTTAATGAGCCAAGGTGCAGGGAAGGTTAAACACTGCAACAGCACTGTCTGAGCAAGATGAACTGCCTGTTTGGTATGGTAAGTGTGTAGTAAAGTCCTGCAACATCAAATCATGTAAATTCAGCTTTTCTGTTTTCCTGGAGCTTTTTAATACTGTATTTTAAAGGAAACAAAACATAAGAGGTTACCCTCATGTGATCCTGCACTTATAAATATTTAGGAACTTCATATATGGTGTGTGCTCCCAAAAGTCTTCCTTTCTGATGGTGATCAAAATTTGCTATTTCTTTGCTATTTCTTCTTTTTTCTGCCTATTGTGCACCTTTTAGCATGTATTTACAGGCAGAAATTCTATAATACTAGGTATGTTATCAAAGCCAATTTTTGAGTCGCATCCTTCAGCTTCAAATTAATTTTTATCCAGTATTTTTCTTCCTAGATCTTTAACACCATTGATCATGTTTTATGAGGCGGTGTAGGATCATTTCACTCTGAAAATGTGAGACAAAATTTTATATTCCTAAGACTCCATGACCACTGCTTTCATGCTCTTTTTAGCTTTTCATTTTTAATTTTTTTTCCTGAAAATTTTCAGTACATCAGATTGAAAGTGTAAATATCTGAAAGAATCGAACAATATTTTTTACTCCATTATCATTTGCTAGTAATTTATTTTTTCACAGCAGATATTAGATATGCTGTTGTGTTAGATGTCTTTTAAATATTCTGCTATACAATTTTTTTTTTCCTTAATTATTTATAATTTAAAGAATTCTGTGTCACAATTTAAAATTACCTTTATTCTGGACATATAAATTGCAGAATAATTTCACTTTTTTGTTAAAATAGGGATTGACTAAAAAAAAAAAAAATTAGAGACAGTCACAGGTCCGTTAATGAGGGCTGCATCAGATCAGTGTCACTATGGTCCTACCATTTGCTCTAAAGAAAAGTGTTTTGTCTTGTGTTATTCACCTGTACAGACCTCTCAATCAGTTTCTTTCAACTGCTGTTTGGAGGTCCTTGCCAGAAAAAATATTAATGAAACTTAAATTTTTTCTCCTAGTGGCAATAATAAAAGTCAAATTTATAAAATGCAAAATGGTAGCTTTAGAATTTTTAGAAAAAATTGTAATTTGAAGACAAAAATGCTTTGTACAAGAACAATATTGTTGCAAAAGGGATGAAACAGCAAACCTGAAAGTACATACCTGTTTTCTTTAGTGTATTCATATATTGTATTCTAAACCAGCCATGAAGTTACAGCTGATTCCTGAACACAGAAGGAGAAGATTGTGTCTAGTTTATTAAACACTGAATGATTCAAGCTGAAGGTACCTCTGCAGATTTTTTAGAAAGAACATTACTCATCTGTGAGGCAAAATTATACATAAGAAATAATCACAGACCACTCAATAGTCTTAAATTTATATGTCTGTTACTTCAGGATTTTGGAGGAGATAGTATTGTTAAATCTTATACCTATATGGCAAATAAATTAATTCTGTAGTGAAATACCTTTTTGCATCATGAGCTAACTAGCAGATAGGGAGTAGATAAAAAGGTAGAAGACTGGAGCTGTAACTCTATTTCTACTAGCCAATAGTTGAAACTGCTTGCCTTTTGCCTTCAGAATTAGATCTCTGTGTCAAGGTACACCACCCACTAGGTATGATGGTCTATTTGTGGTTAGAAACATGAAAAGTCAGAATAAGATCTTGAAGGAAAAGTTCTTGCTTGATTTTAGCCAAGATACTGTAGTGTGTTTCATTATCGTGTTTTTATACTGGGATATAAAGATTTTAAAGTCAAGAACTATCCAAGAATTATGCTCACATACACACACACACGTGCATTTATATTTACTTCTTTCTCCTATTATTCAAACTCCCCAAAGCAAGCATGTCTGAATTTCAGTGGGATTTTACTGAATTTGAATGTTAAGAAATTACTGATATTTTGTAGTAAGAGATAACTTTTATTCTCAAACCCCACAATACTTTCAGCTAATAATTTGTTCCTCCACTGTATTTAAGTGTAGTAACTCCATATGCAATTATCATATAAGTAAATACTTCTGATTGTGTTCTAAACTGGCTAGTTACTGGGGAGATTAACTATTATATTACCAGAAATTAATGAGTGTAAAGGCATCTTGGGCTGTAGAGTGAAGAAAGAGTAAGTCTGACTTTTTCTCCTGATCAGAGCTTGGACAGAAGTTTGATTTATTTTTCCTGTGTATTGGATTTATGTATTTGGTACACATGATGAAATTTTGGTAGCAGGAGGACTACAGAACTGGCAGAACTGTCAGAAGATGTCCCCCATGTCTGACAGACCCAGGGCCTGCCATCTCCAAGAAGGACCTGCTACTGGTCAAAACTGAGTTGATTAACAACAGCTGTAGTACCTCTATAAAGATGTACTTAAGAAAGGCAGAAAATGCTGTACCACTGCTATGGGAAAGAAAATATGTGAGAGAAGCTATTGTGCAGACACAGGGTTAGTGAAGTAGGAGGGGGACATAGTGATGCATGAGTCAGAGCTGAAATTTTTCTGCAGTCCCTGAGGAGGACTGTGGTGACACAGGCTGTCACTCTGCAGCCCATGGAGGGTCTCACACTGAAGCAGGTAAATGTATCCTGGACACAGCAGCAGTCCATGGAGAGCCCATGGTGGGGAGAGTTTTCTGGCAGGATTGGTGGCCCAAAAGGGGATGCATTCTAGAGCAGCTGGCTCCTGCAGGACTGCACCCAGTGGAAGGGACTCACTCCATAGGAATTCATGAAGAACAGCAGCCCACAGAGCAGTCCAATATTGGAGCAGTTTGTGAAGGACTGCCTCCTGCATGTGGGACCCTATGCTGAAGGAGAAGAGCATGAGGAGCAACAGACACAATGCATCATGAATGGACCACAAACCCCTTTTCCCATCCCCTTGCTGCCCTTAAGAGATGGAAATCAGGGCTGGCAGGAATGTGATTTTAGATCATTTTTTACTATACTTATCAATACAATTGGCAAGAAATTATTTTCCCTAAGCTGAGTCTGTTTTTCCTGTAGATGTAACTGCCAAGTGAGCTGTCTCTGTCCTCATCTGAACCCATAATCTCTTGGTTGTATTTTCCGCACCTGTCCTGCTGAGGAAGGGAGTGATAAAATGGTTTGGTGGGCACTTGGGAGCCAGCCAAGGTCAACCCACCACATTCTAATTGAAAGTTTTCTCAGTAAATTATATTTTGTTTTATTATTGTAGTAAAGAATAAGTATACATTATTCTGTTATTAAAATTCCTTTATAAAGGCATCAAGTCCAGCCTCTTACACTTAGGGAAACTGGAAGATACTTTTGTATAAAATATGAAGTTAATAGGATTTTTGAAGTACTTTCTTCATGGATACATGCTTCTCTCATTAATATCCAATTAATCAATTTTCAGAGTAAAAGGAAGGCATAGGCTTTCACTGTAAAATCTGATAGATGTTAGCCACTTTGGGTTAACCAATGGATGAGGTGCTATTTTAAAGAATTTAGGGGCTTATTTATTATTAAGTTAACTAGTGCTACGTGAGAGAGCTATATCTTGAACCTGTGTAACTAATTTTGGTGTTAAGAACCACCTTATAATCTTTAAATTTACTCAAAGAAAGAAACAATGAAATAATGAAACCAGAACTGTATCCCTAGGTACATTCTCTTGCTCATTGCACTATGTTTGAGTACTTTGAGTAATTGGATTAAGCTTATATGAATTCTCTTGCCTTTAATAAAGATGTTGGCAAAAAAACTTTCTGCTGTCTTTTTAATCCATTTAGCAATTCCCTACAGAATAGTACAATCACTATGATAGCAATGGTAGATTCCTCTGAAAAACAGCTAAGTAATTTATTCTCTTGTGCTGTAACTTGACATTCAAGTACACAGGATGACAAAATACAAGAAAAGCCTTTTTTGCATGTGTTTTGAACTTATTTCTGAACAAACATGGTATTTGCTATACATTTTACTTGGAGGAAAACACACTTAATCTGGAAAGTAAAACAATTCCCAAGGCACAAGTCACCATTTTGGCCTCTGATATCACCCTGTGGTCAAGAATGAGCTACCATAAGTCACTCAACCTTTTGTACCCATTGCTGATACCCTGTAAGTGGCTATTTAACAGCTAATTATTTGAGCATGCTGTATTGAAGCTTAAAGACATACAGAATATGTAATAGAGCAACAGGTAAACTAAGAAACATCAGGTCAGAACAGGTGTTGTGAAGGCAAAAAAAGGTCTGCAAGCACTACACACTCCTTGAAGTCTAGAAAGAAATGGCTTCAAAAATACTGTAACTTCTTACTGCAATTGTTTCCAAATGCTTTTAGGGACCCTTACCCTACCATATTTCTATATGTTATTGTGCTAGTTTGGCCTTCACTGGATGCCAGATACCCAGTGCCCCTCTTACTCCCTTTCAGCAGTAGGACAATAGAAGAACATAAAATGAAAAGAGCCAGTAGTCGAGATAAAGACATGGAGATCAATTAATGCTTCTACCACTGAGGGGGAAAAAAAAAAAAAAAAGTCTAGACCTCATGGAAATTAATTTATTGAAAATTAGATTTATAAGGTGAAGGCGGCTTCCGCTAGGCTATTTTCCCCAGGCTTATCTTCACCCTTTCATTTCTTACTCTGTCATCTCATCGTCTCCAAGGGGTGCAAAGTGGATGGAGAATGGGCATTGCATTCAGTTCATAACAATTAATCTCTCCCTCTTTAGGCTGTTATCCTGTTCCAGTATGGGGTCCCTTCTTCAGGATAAACCTGCTGCACCATGGGTCCTTCACCAGACATGGTCCTTTAGCAATGTCTTCTCCAGCATGGATTCTGCATGGGAGTGATTTCTTTCAGGAAAAATCAACTTGTTCTGGTGCACTGACCTCCATGGGATACAGTGTGGTTCTCACCATGGACTGCAGGCGACCACTGCACTTGTGCCTGGAGCACCTCCACACCCTCCTTCATTTGTGACCTCAGTGTGCACAGGATCTCATCTTGTGTTTCTTTTCCTCCCCTAGTCCTCTCTGCTTTCTGGCATCTTGCTTTTTAAAAAAGATCTCACCACAGGATCACCACCAGTTTGACTGAAGGGCTCAACTGCGTTCATTGTGGCTCCCTCACATAGGCAGGTGGGACAGTCACATCTGGCTATGTGCAGCCACTGCCTCTGCTCACACAGGAGTGCTGCCCCAAACCCTCTTTAGTTATATGTAAAATACCCCTTTTTCCCCCACAGTGATTGCATGTGCCTTCATATCTGATAATGAATTTAAAGTAAGTGATGAAATAACTGTACAGCAGGAATCTAAATTTTGTCTGGTGAATCTATATTAAGAACTGTTTATCCACAAGCTGAACACATTGCCATCTGAGACATAAAATAGTTTGGGTTTGTATTGGGGTGTTGTTTTCCCAGTTACTCAAAATGCCTATTTGTCTCCATCTATTACCCAAACCAAGCTTTCACTGTACTGATCTCACAGGAAAAGTCTTGTGTTTGCATGCTGGCCCTGACAGCAGCTGGTACAGTAAGCACAACAATAAGCACAAGGAGCTGCAAAATTAAAACAAAAAAACCCCACAAGTTAAAAAACAATTAAAAAAACCCTGCCATTATTAAAGTAAGTTATTTTTCTTCATTACTCCCACAAAAGTCTGAACACTAATACTTATCGGATTGTTGCAGTTATGTCAAAACAGACTGGACTGGCACCACCACCAGTGCTTTATTAGAAAACTTTTCATGCTTTCTTTAAATGTATTTTGCTCTGACTTCTTTTGTTACAGCACTGACTCCTCTTCTCTCTGCAAGTTTCTTTCTTCTGCATGCCTGGCTAAACTTCAACCTGCCCATTTCCCAACTGCCTAGCCCCATCTGTCCCTCACATAACCACACATCCCTTACCTCATAATACAACCAGCAGACTCTGTGTTTCAAACTCCAACATAAGTACCCTAGTGGCCAGCTAGCCCACTCTTTTATAACACCCAAACTCATTGGGCAGGCACAGATATTTCCACTTCTCAGTAATCAGTACACCTGTAATTCATAGGGATAAACTGCCTTCTGTACTAACCTTTCAACCTATTTTCCCACATTGGATAACAGTTATTCCATGATACTCTGACTAATACCTTTCTGACAGGTTGTCACTCTCAGTTATTTTTGTATTGGTACTGGTATGCAAGACAAGATTCTTCATTCTTTACTAAACATATCCTTCCTGAATAAAATTTCAACTAGATTAATTTCAGGCCTGCCCATGATAACATTGTCATGACACTGTTTTTCCAGATGGCTATATTTAGATAATGGTGTAGTCTAGAATACTGCTATCTCTTTTACTGAAGTCAGTCCCAAAATTCTTAATCATGATAATCTATATTTTCTCTCCATAAACTTTGCCCTTATGAATAAAACCTATGATAGCTGAGGATGTAGCTCAATTTTTGTGGGAGAAAAGATTCACATATTATTCCAGGGAAGCTGAATCACACTTTTACTGTTATTATATATTATATATATATATATATATATATATATATATATATTTACTATTATTATAACCATATGGTCTTTACTGATATTGCAAAGACAACCTCTTTAAAAATTTTCTGCCCACACCCAGATTTATTCTATAGTCATCTGGTCTCTACATATCTAGTAGAGCATCAAAATCTACTGGAAGAGACAAATTAGAAGGATTTAAAAAATAAGGAACGTTATGCTTCATGTCTTTCTGAATTATATATTTGGAAGGGAAACAGGTAGGACAGATGACACCAAATGTTCCTAGGGATATCCCAGACCATCTGCTGTCTCACTCAAAATATAAAACATAAAACTGGGGGTAGAAGAAGGAAGGGGAAGGACATTTGCAGCTATGACATTTCTCTTCCTGGAAAAGAGGAGGTGTTATTGCTCTCTACACCTTCCTGAAAGGAGGGTGTAACCAGGTGGAGGTCAGCCTCTTCTCCCACGAAACAAGCAATGGGACATGAGGACATATTCTTAAGCTCCACCAGGGAGGCTTAAGTTGGACATTAGGAAGAATTTTTCACAGAAAGGGTAATGAGATATTGAAATGGACTGCCCAGGGAGGTGGTGGAGTCACTGTACCTGGAGGTAGTTAAGGAAAGACAGGACTTGGCACCAATTGACAGGGTCTAGTGGACGGGGTGTTGGGTCATAGGTTGGACTTGATTCTGTGATTCCTAAGTAATCCTGCTTTCCTGGGGATGTCTGGACCCCTGCTTCCCCATGGGAAAGGGGTGAATTAGTTCCTTTGCTTACGCCTACAGCTTTTGTTATACTGCTTAAACTGTCTTTATACACAAGTTCTTACACCATTACCCCTGATTGTCTCGTGCATCCTACCCAAGTTTCTAGGTTTTTTACAATAAATAACTTACCTTTGCCAGTTCTGTCAGGCAACTAATTTACATGGTAGCTCCATATTGAATTACATAGTTTTAAACATGAACTTTGTCTCCTATCTGAAGAGATTTATTATTCTCATCAAGAACGCCATTTGCAAGCAAAGGAAGTTAAGCTGTGCTTCAGAACAAAAGATTAATGTTTGTTCTAACCATTTATTTACTTGGTGTCCTGTTGAAAGGCTCAGCATACTTTATATTTTAACACATTTGTTCCTTTCTACAGATATAATTCTCTACTAATTCTTCTATCTGTAAATAAGCAGTTTCAATGTATAGATAGGGGGATTGAATTACATTACATTGTAAAATACAGTGGTTTTGCTCCTGGAATGAAAAAATACAATAGTTTCTCTTCAGTAATAAAAAATGAATAGTTTTTTGGTTTTTGTTGTTGTTCTCTTTAGTAAGAAGAAGTGACTAGGGATATTATTTCCAATAAGTAATGTTAGACATAATCTTTTCTACTGGTTACAGTAATTTCATGACTACAAGGCACACCCTTTTGACTAAAATTTTGGCCCAAATCCGGAAGTGCGCCTTATAGTCCGGTGCGCCTTATATAATGTACAAAGTTTGGAAATTTGCCAACACGGAAGTGTGAGCCGCAAGCCGTGGGGGGAGCCAGCAGTGCTGTGCCTGCCGGGTGGAGGCGGGGCTGAGAGGCCGTGGTGCGGCGGCAGCCAGGTAGAGGTGGGCCCGGGGGTCTGCGACGCCGCCCTTTCTGGGTCGAGGCGGACCTGGGTCCCATGGCTGCTGGGTACAGGTGGGCCTGGGACCCCGCAGGGCCACTTCTGCTGGGTACAGGTGGGCCTGTGAGCTTGCGGGGCCGACCCTGCCGAATATAGGTAGGCCTGGGGCCCCATGGCTGTCAGGTGGGGCTGGGACCCCGGCCAGCAACCGCGTGGGGGGAGCTGGGGGCGGATCCTCACTGCAAAAAAAAGTGTGCCCTATAGTCCCATGAGCCTTATATGATGTGCAAAGTTGCGAAATTTGCCGGGTCTCGGAGGTGCGCCTTATAGTCCGGTGCGCCTTATAGTCCGGTGCGCCTTATGGTCGTGAAATTACTGTACTATTTTTTCCTTTTAAATTACATTTCTCCTAATCACAAGATATTAACGCAGAACTGTTAATTAACCTGCAGAGGGTTATATACCCTAGATTTTGTTTGTAGCAACCTACACAGAACATTTACAAACAGACTAGAAAGTGAAAGAATTTAAACATATCAATATACAGTGATTTCATGAATATAAGCTGCACGGACTATAAGTCGCATCTCTGGGTGTTGGCAAACATTTAGTTCTTTGTCCTTAAATAAGCCTCACTTGAATATAAGCCGCTCTGTCGTTCACAGCGAGGACCTGCGTGCAACAAACTTGCCAAATAGTAACAGAATCGCGGCATGGCGGGGGGTTTACTGGCTCAGCTAAGGCTGTGCAGGCTCGGCCCGCTCGGGGCTGCCGA
>PYHW01009979.1:10137042-10154468 GCA_013186435.1 Turdus rufiventris
TTTCTTTAATCCATTTCTATAAAGGTTTTCATACATTCTTTTCTGATTTTAGTTTTCTGCAATCTATTTTTCTTGAAGATCTGACCAAAAGCATTCTGACCAAAACCGCTTCTGCAACAGCTCATCAGTGTTCAAGGGCAGAATCCCTGCTGCTCTTACCTCATTGCAATCCTCCATTGTTTAGACAGCCAAGAATTGCATAAAATCATTTCACTGTAGGACCACAGAGAGTAATCACATTTGTTTGTCATAAATGCACAAGACCTAAGAACAGTCTTACTGGGTAAAGGTCCATCTAGCAGAGTATTTGCATTTGATAATGGCCAAAAGTGCATATGTGGAGAAGGATTAAAGAATAGAGCCAGCATGTATGAAAATTCCCTTGAAAACTCCCCCACCTCTTGATCTGTTTCAGTTGAGGCCTTCTTGTTTGAGACTTGATTTCTATGTATTTAGTAACCCTCAAAAAGTTGTTCAGCTTTTCCTCCTTCAAAGCCAATGCTATTAGCACTGAGACCCACAGCTCAGTCATCTGACATTTCACCTCTTTTGACTTTTTGTGAGTGCACTTTTTGATTTTGATTATCTTTCAAGCTTCTTTTATCCAATGCCAATACTGGAAAAGAGAAACGATAATCATTACCTACCCAATCTCCCCAGGACATATGTTTTTTGGTAGACCTCTTGTATAGTCCTTCTCGTTTATCCTTTTTTTTTTTTAAGCAATGAGGTTTACTTTGTAATGTCTAGTACAGAAGCCAATACACACTTGCTGCCTTTGTCTGACAACTTTTCCATTACAACACATCACTTATGACATGTGACTACAAACAGGATTAGCATAGAAAAATTCATGTTTTCTCCATTATTAGAAAAGGAATGCAAAATTTATTACTTTTTTGTAAAACTACAGTTATATACTAAAATTGTGTTTGCAAAGCTGACTATCTTAACTCCAGTAGCTCACTCATAGTAATAATGGCATGCTTGGATCCAGGACTTGTGTTCTTTGTTTTTTTCCTCCATGCATATCAGCTGGAATTTATCCCCACTATGTTTTGCGTACTATTTAATTTTTTGATTGGTGTGAGACACTTTTGTATTTCTTTATGGTCAGTCCAATTTCTATTGATAGATGAAGCTTTATAACCTATTATAATGACATTCTTTCCGAAAGAGAATTCCCAGTCTGAAGTTCTGTCCTGTATTCTATGTCCTTGTGTTGAATTTATTTTCATTTGGTTTTACTGAAGACGAGCTTATGAAAAGCTTGTAGCTGATTTTAATGATGCCAAATACAATATCTGAAATTCAAAGTAAAATAGTTACATATTTTAAGAATACCACAGCACATGGAATACAACAATGTGCAAAAGCCTGTAGAATTAAATCCATTGATATACCCCCGACTCACTATTTTACCTTGTAACAATATTGGCTTCTTCTTTCAAACTTTGTTACAAATTATTTTTTAAGTCTGGCTTGTTATTTATGTTTTTTTTTGTTGTTGTTGTTTGTTTTGTTTTGTTTTGTTTTGTTTTTTGCTTTTTTTTTGTTATTCTTTTTCCAAAGTATTGAAGAACATTTTCCTTCATATGGTCTTGATTAAAGATCCTTGTAAAGCATTCATAATGGTGACCTAATGAAATTTCTTTTATCATTGGTAATTCAAAGTAATTTTACACATCAGTCATAGAATCTTATAGAATTATAGAATCTTTCAGTTTGGAAAAGACCTGTAAGACAATAAAGTCCAGCATCAACCTAGAGTCACTAAGCCATGTCCTCATATGCCATATACACACATTTTTTGAACACTTCCAGGGATACTGACTGCTTTCCTGGACACCCTGTCACAATACTTTACAACCCTGTTTATGAAGAAATACTTCTCTTTATTTAATTTCGGGTGGATCAAGCAGCACCTGCATTTCATGTAAACGTAAAAAATGAATATGTTGATGATGGGAAAAAAAAGACACAGTGATGCAGTGGTATAGTTTTGAGCTATCCAGGCGCTGTTTTATCTCTCATTTTTTCCCACGTGAGCTGCCTTCTATTTTAATTTCAATACACATAAACCACTGCCTTCTGATTGTTTTTTAGGAACTCCGCTAATTTTGTAACACACAAAGCGTCTCAAGCATTCCATGCATGTGATTGTTTTCAATTGCAGTAAGTCACACACACATATGGTGGATTTTCCACCAAAATAGTTTTCCCACAGCACCTTTAATCACGCAGATTAGCAGAGCCTCTAGGGCCAATATTCTCTTGTTCTAATCTCGGTTAAGATACCAGGTGTTTGGCACTATTCTCACAACCTTATATTTGCTAACTCCAGCCAACTGGTACCTCTCCAGGTAAACCAGGACTGCTGGTAAGCACGATGGTCAGAAGCATTCCTATTGGTGCTGGAAGTGAACAGCCTCAAACTTCCATCTTCAGGGTTTTTACCTACTTGGAGAGCAAGGGTAGACAATGTCTGCTTCTTCACCTATTGATGTATATTGTGAAGGAAAAGGGATCCTCACTCTATCTCAGTTTAATATCTGCATAATACAGGAATCAACCTGTGCTAAATTTCTACCTACCTGTCTTTTCTATCTCCTTCAATATGTTTCTTATTTTGTTGTGTGACCAGTAGTAGTCACAGAATCAGAAGGGGAGACCAGCAGACATTTCCATAAACTAAGATCATGTCAGAGGTTAAAAAAGTACTAATATTTACCATCTATTATTTATAGTTGATAAATAAATTATATAATAGTACTCATACTTCCTGTAAAATATCTCTTTTCTCTGTATAAATTACTATACTGTACTATTTTCTCAAGGTTTTGCATCATTCCAAATTAGCAAGAGCACAAGGCAGTTTCATTTACTGCTCTATATATCTTGACAGAATTCACAAATTATTTTAAAAAATGAACCTTGACTTGGTGTCTAGCTTGAAAAACATTAGTTTCCTTAATCTCTTTTCCTCCATTTTGGAAGATGAATATATATAAGGGTGCAATTTTTAAAATTCAACAGCAATGCATATTCTTTTTTACAGTATCTATTTATATCACCTTGAATAACAAGCTGCTTTACAATGTCTTTTTTCACATCCTTTCTTGTCTCTTGCTCAGTAAAATCCTAAATGATCACAAGCTTTCAAAATGTCTAACAGAGGGGAAGGAGCTCTCACATAAAAGTGATAGCTCAGGTCATTGCATTTTTGTGTGTTATTGCTAGAAGGTCAGCATGTATGGCCATCTGTATTCCACAGACCAGCCCACATATTGGGTATGAACGGGCCAAGAATAAACTTTGTGCAATTCATTAATCTGCAGCATTGTGGTTTTGATGCTGAAATCACTTACCAAACCATTGGTGGGAAAAAGAGAATGCATAACAAGTTAGGCTTCAATAATCTTTCTAGATAAGAAAGAGTGCTCAATGCAGGCAGGAATAAAGAGGCAGCAGAGCATTACAGAAGAGGTCAGCAATCAGTTCAGACTTCTACATGATGAAGTTTCTGTCAAAAGAGTGCAAATACATGCAGGTAGCACCAACATTTGTTATTGTTGATGTGTCTTCAGAGACACATCATTGAACAGAGATTAAAAATCTCTGTACCCAGACAGCTCTACATATAAAGAAAATTCAAGGCCAAATTTGTAACCAAGCATAACTTGCTAGTTGGTCAGCCAATGGGGTTCTGACACCGGAAAATGCCAGCAGACATCCACTTAGGCTGCCAGGGCAGTGCTTAGCCTATAGCAGTGCTTCCCTGAGCTAGAGCTGCTGCCAGCTTGCTCTGACAGCAAACTGGTACCCGTGGGACCATTGCCTGGCCTGAGCTGAACCTCTGTGGTGGTCACAGATAAACAAGGTCAGGTAAATTTGGCAGTCACCAGAGGACAAACAGTCACCCCTCATGCTCTCTGGAGCTGGGCAAGGTGGCACCAGAAGCAGGGCTAGGGCTAGAAGCAAGGCATGATAACATGGAGCACTAAAAAAAGCCCAAAACTGAGGAGGAACCATGAACTTTGTACATTTCCTAACAAGAAGATGCTGCCCATTCCAGCTATTTGCTCTGCTTCTTTTTGTCCACTAAGTAATTTTGGGGCTAACAAAATATTCAGTTTCAACAATTTTACAACTTTACCTATGTCACTTGAAACAAGCTTAGTTTCTTCCACAAAACTTTTAAGGTCTAACCTGTTTCTACCTTTCTCAAAAAATTTCATTATTGGAATTTTCCAAGATTGTATCTTGGGGAAGGGATATAGAAAATTTCATTGGGATTATTTTTCAAATTACAACTTAGTTGCTTGAAGTTAGGTTTTTAAAATCAAATATGTTCTCTTAAGGGAAAACATTCTTTTCCCCAATATAGGAAGTATATAAGTCACAGTGTTGATGCATATGGAACAGAAAGCAGAAGCAAATATGTTTTCAACACAAACCTGGTGATGTTTTTGATATAAAGGAGATGTAAAACGGAATTAATATATTTATTATATATATTTATTATATATATTATATATATATTTATATATATATTTATATATATTTTTAATATATATATTTATATTTATATTTTAATTTGGAGACTCAGAATCTGGGGGATGGTGTGCATATCAAAGGCCATTGAATCCTTTATTTACTAGACATGCAATTAAGCATCAGGGACTTGATTCACTTGCATGGTTGGAAACTTTTATCCTTCTTGGACATGACCCAGGTATCCTGTTTAATCCCTGAAATTGTTTGAAATTCCCATATTTGAGTCCCATGCAACTGTTTCAGATATTATGGGGAACTCAAACAGCATGAAAGTCTTCCTTTAGACAAATGAATGGATCCCTGACTGAATCATGAACTGCGACAAATCTTTCTGAAGTTTGATCTATTGCAGTTTTACAATTTACTCTTCACTTTTTACTTCAGACAGATGGACAAGACATAGAACTATGAGAATTGGAAAAGACCAAAGAACTCCAAGATCATTAAACACAATCTTTGACTTAATGATGTCCATTAGAAATTTGGCCATTTCACTTTTGTTATTTAGCTCCTTTTCTACAGAATTGGGGAACTTTTAGCTTCCAAGATCATCTGAGAGCCAGAGGTTTCCTTTTGCTAGTGGAGTAAATCACAATTTCCTCATTACCTCTCCTCTCCCCATCACTGACAATATCCTCCAAGATAAACCTAGCCACTATATTCCCCATATCCACTCATAGCATGAACAAAATAGATGTGATCTGCCAAAGAGGTAACACAAAAATAGAGAAGGAAAAGGGGAAGAGAGCACATCCTTATTCCTACTTCTACAATCCATGAAGAAAGCAAGTAGAAAGAAAGGAAGGCATTGCCTTTCCTTACCTAATATAATAATTTTTCTTCATTCATTTAATTCTGCCTTTTTTGTTCCTTTCAAATTTGTGGCCTGGAAAGAGGATATCCCTGGTTTAGTCAGCTGAGATAATCTGTTTTCTTCAGTCGTTGGTAATATTTGGTGCTGCCAACATTGAGTATTAGCTTGTGTTTATACAGGAACCTAAGCAGTACAGTACTACTCACATAAATAAGCATAGTGGAAAATACTAAACTTGTGATTATATGAAAATGTGTAAATCAACATATCTTAATTTCATAATAATTATAGGAAATATGTGAACCAATTTTGCAGCAGGCCATACAGTGCTAAAGTTTGGAGTTCCATTTTAATATCACTTTAAAAATTGGATAATCGTAGGATTTTTTCAGACTAAGGCACATACAACAATCAAGATATATTGCTGGTCTGGGTTTTTATATCAGCATGTGTGTACATACAGTGTAGTGATAAACAATTAAGAAAACCAGTGTTTTTCATAACAATCCATTATGTTCAATATTAGCTCTTTCAGAATTATAAAACTGGTTGTTCTTAATGAATAGATGTTCTGAAACTACTGCATGAAATGAGACTTTTCTTTTTATCCTTTTCAATTTTTTTTTCTTTTTTCTTCTTTTTTTTTTTTAAGGACAATTGACTTCTCCAGAAAACTAGTAGAACATTGATTAGTTGCTCTGGAGACTAAAATCCTGTAATTATTTTCAGAGAGGTGAAAGAGCTTCTGTGCATTCCCTGTGATAGCGGGAGGCAGCATTTTAACAGCAGGATGTTGTGCAGAGCCAGGAAGATAAATCACTGGAAAAGCTGGATGCCTAGCTAAAGGCATGGTAACTAAAAGAGCAGGTTAAATACCATTAGTTCATTTGCAAGTGAAGTTTGGTTATGTAAGATGCATACAAATATCTGATGTTTCATAGGCTTCGCTTTCTGAGTAAGTTTTTATTTTGCTAAACAAGTAAGAAAAGAAAATCAATGAAGAAATGCAAGTAGTTTTACTAATACCTTAGTTTTAATGCACTATAATATTTTATATTAATATTTTATGTTTATAGACAATATTAACCTGGTTAACATGGTTTTACCAACGCACAAACCTATTACTCTGCACTATAAGTACTAATTTTCTAAAAGGATGGCTTCCTTTGGTCTTCCATTGTTTTGTAAGCAAAGAAAATGGAAAACCAAGAAAGTCAGAAAACATTTCAATTTTGACAACAGTATTGAATTTTAAGAGATTTTATATTACGAGGTGAAATCTCATGTAGAACTCTTTCTAATGCAGCTTACCCTTTTTTAATATAGTATATTTCTATTTACTGGCTTTCACTGAAGTAACTTGTTCTCTGAAGTCAGTAATTATTTAAGATTAGCCTAAAACTAAGAACCCTTTGACATTTGTGTTTCATTTTCAGAATAGTAACAATTACAATTATAAATTTTCTTTGAATGTAAAAACTGGGATTTAAAAATATATCGTTAAATATCTTCTTTGTGTTTTTATAGTGTTTTTATATAATCTAGGTAATGTTATTTTAATTCCATTTCCCTCTCTCTTACCTTGAGGAGCAGACATTATTCAACACTTAGATTAGATGAGGCCAAGAGACATTTTCCTTCCCCCAGATTATTTTTCCTCCCCCCAGATTATTTTATACATCTTCCAGAATAAGTGAGAGGCAGGCAGAACCAGGGCCAGTTATTTAAAGAATATGTACATCACATTTACTAATTCTCTATAATATACTAAATTTAAAAAACAGCAATCAAACCAAGAAACATTCTGCTAATTTTAGCTGTTCACAGCCTATACTTTTTCTACAAAAGACAGAGCAGTAAACTTGGGGTTATAAAATGTGATTTACGAAAACGTAAACATTACAGATGATTGCTTTATATTTATTTATGTTGTAACAACTACTACTACTTCCTAAAAAGCTTTCTATTTTCTGTAATGAATTTGTTTATTGTTCATAAACTCTTTCATCATTGGAACAATATGACAGTTTCATACAAGGGCTTCATAAGACCTCTCAGAGCTATATGACTTACCAGCCACGCCTAATGTTCAAAAAGCTGATAAAAGTTACATCTAAAGAGTGAAACCATTCCAGAGGTTTCACAATGATGCAGCCAATTTTTCTTATGCAGAATACTACATTGGATTATTTGTTTAGGCTTATTCAATTTAGTCACAGCATTTTAGAATATTTTTCAGAGCATAGAACAAAGTAGAATTTAAACACACTTTTTCCTTAAAGGACTTGGAATGTTGATTACATTGTCTAACTTTCTTAATGACTAAATTTGCCTTTATTTCATAAAAATTAAATAACCTTCAAATCAGATAAATTCAACTTCTCAAGAAACTAATGTTTCTTGAACTGTTGCTTAAGTAAAACGTTTGAAGCACATACATCATTTTTAGTTTTAAAAGAAAATTATTTGCTGAAAACAGAGGTGTTGAACTCCTCCATGCAAGAAAGCCAAGTAAGATTCATCAGAAGGATGAACAACACTTCCTGTAGACATCAAATATGTGATTCAAGAATTAACCGTCTCAGATTTCCTGGAGGCTTTTCAGGCAGTGTATCAAATTCCTAGTAGATTGTCAGGAGAGTGGATGGTAGTAGCAGGCACATCATTCAATATATATTCAGCAATGGAGTATTTTTTTGAAAGATTAATGTTTGATGAATGTTTTGCCTGGCTCTAGAAATGCCCTGCAGAAGCTTCATATGTGAGTTTTCAACATACCTATTTTGGTTTTCACATCAATACCTACACATCTCCCAAAAGCATTGATAGGATCCTTCATTTATGAGTAGTCCTTTACAATACAGTTTTGATTCAGCAAAATAATCTGATTTTGCACAGGTTTGCAGTTACAAGTCTGCATAAAAATCTATGCATAAACTGGGAAAAAAATAAAGTAGATGAGAATAAAATGATACAGTACACCCATTAATAGGTGAGATCAATGAGAATTGTGAAATTATTGGCTTATTTTGTAAAAAAGTTTCTAACAAATTAAGTGAAGAAGTAGGGGGAAGGACATGCCTAAGCAAAAGGGACAATAATGCAAAAATAAATACTGAGATGACGCTAGCAATTGCTGATCAGACCTGCATGATGGCTAAAACCAGTAGAAGTATTCCACTGATAAAATTGAATTTGATTAAATACTATTATTAACAGTAACCATAACAGTAATAGTGCCTTGTATACACACAGTCATAAACAAGTGACCTTTTGAAATAATGGGGTAGCAGACATAATCTTAAATCACTATGCACATATCGATTAAAGTATTTCACAAAATTGTTTGGAAAATTTTCCCATTAAAAACAAACACAAACAAACAAACAAAACCAAACAAAAACAAACAAACAAACAAAAAAACCCCAAAAAAAACCAAAAACCCACATACAAATCTAAGTTACCTGTAAGCCCAGGGAATTGCTGTGAAGATAATTTGCTACTCAAATTTATTCTGAGATCATGAGAGCCAGGAAGAGAGCCGATTTATTTTAACAAAAGGCATTCAAATAAATGGCAGCAATTAAAGATCATATTGCACCTTTTACTGCCATAGTCCATCTGAGTAAGAAAAGGTGAGTCCTTAAGTAAAGACAGTGTGCTGCATTTTGATAAGATCTGTGAAAAGTTTTGGGATTGGTGCATTTAGCTTTTTAAAAAATGTATCAGTAAATTTGGATAAGCAAAAGGGGAAAGTAATATATTCATCATGATGTTCACATCAAATATAAGAAAGAAAATTTATCTCCACACAAAAGCTCTTCAAATCCTGTACTGTTGTATAAACTCCTTATTTTAAAGTAACAATAGCTTTCAAACACAAGTCAAATATAACCAGTGAATCTCAATACATGTGAATCTCCAAAAAGCCTAAAATTAACTTTGAGAGCTGAGCATGCCTCAATATCCACCTAGGTGATATTATCAGGATTCCCTGCTCCTGTTCAGAAATTTGTCAGCAGCTCTCAGAAGACAGATGTCGATGTGGCAGTAAGGATGTGGCAAAGGCAGGAAATTTGCCAATTAACCAAGAAGCTGTACTACGGCTGTTGACCTCTCTTAGGTGGGAGGTTTCTGACAGCACAGAGGGCAAAGGGAATCACTGATGACTTGAAGTTTCTCATAGCTGAGGATATACCAGGTTGCTATTGCTGTATTGTCTGCTACTCTCCTAGAGTGAATAGCTGTTGTAAAATAAAATTATAGGGGTTTTAGTATTGGAAGGCCCTAATCAGGCCTTCAGTTCCCAGACTCTGGGGCTGAATTTGTCTTTTTAGCCAAAGAAAACTGGGGGTTTCAAAGTTTCACATGAGATAGAGGGATCTTATATCTTTGAACCATTAATTTGTTAGGAGTTTTTGCTTTTGTTTTGTATTTTTGCTGATGACCACCATCAGATATAATATACAAAGAAAGGGGACTTTTGGGAAAATATTATCACTATTCATTATAACCACATTCTCTAGCATGTTCTGACCAGATATAATTTTACCCGGTGTCCAAAAATGTTAAATGGAATCCATTGAATGTAAATTCAAGGACCCAATTCATTTTTGAAAGGGAAATGCTTGAAGTATTGGCTAAATCTAAAGCAGTAGCCATTGGGGGAAAAAAATCAATATGATCCAGTAAAATCCATAATTAGTTAATTAGATCTAAATTCATGTCAACATAAAGAAAAGGGAAACACTGCATAAGTTTTATTTCTCCATCCACATTAAGGCTGTAAACATGAATTTGTCAAATTTTTATGAATTTTATTATTCGTCCAATTTTTAAAATTGTATTTCAATTTACAAACTTAATTTTCATCTTTAGTTCTTACTTAAAATAACTGTCAGAAGAATTTCATTTCAGACAGCAAGAAACATGTTAGGTTTTATGAACATGAATTTACTTTAAAAGATAGAGGTGAATAAAGTAACCCAACAACCTTCAAGACCTTTTAAATCATATTGCTGAATTATAATGAATTGTTTGTAGAGCCTAAGAGAGTTACAGAGTGAATAGTGAAAAAGGTATAAAACTTGATTATATTCTTAATTAATTCAGGCTTCACCTTGAAGGATATTGTTTCACAATAAAAAATTCTTCTTATTTTTAGATTATACAAGACATCCTTAATTTAATATAGACAAAAAATTGATAGTTCATATAACATTTTCCCCTGCCATTTCCTTGAACTACAGCTCAACCGAAAAACCAGGTAGGATTTTAAAAACAAATAAAGAGTAGGTGACAATAAACTTTTTTTTTTTTTTTAAGGAAACATCTCAGAGAGTGTTTATGTTTGTTTTATGGAAAAAAAACCCAAATGTTTTTGATACTTATTGTCAAATAATTTTTAAAAAGGACTGTAGGTGAAATAGATGCATTTTTAAACTCAAAAAGACATTGTATGCAGAATTATACAAAATTTTTCTCCCTGTGTGCTGAAAAATAAAATCTTTTATCTGCATTTATACATTTAATAGTGAATTCCCTGAAACAAATGGTGTTCCCTTTGGCATTGTAAAGACTTTATGGTTCTAAGCTCCTCTTAAGATCAACTGTAGATCAAAAGTTACCTGTCACCAGAGTCATAGAACTGGGCTTGGTATTAGGAAGGGAAAAGTGCTTTGAAAGGACAAGTAAAAACACCACATGGCACAAAAGGGATTAACTAACACTTAATCAATATTCACAGATCTTTAAGGAGACGCAGAGAATTTCAAAACCCTCAATGTTCAAAATTTCCTAGAATTCATGATAAAAAATACAATATCATATTTTTCCTCCTCTATCAACAATAAATGAAGACAATTTAAAAGACATTAAATAACGTTTCAAAATACTTCTGTTTGTAGGCAGTTATTTAATTCATATAGACCCTGCATTGGTAGAGGCACTGCTTCATTTATTTACTTGTTTTAAGGGAGAAAAACACTCTAAGAAGATCTTTTTTGAAAAGCAAATCAAAATTATTCTCCAAGATAACGAAATGTTATGCCAGCCTGAAAAAATTGATCTCAAATCATTGTAGCTGTGCAACTGAAATAGTATAGAACTAGTTATGTTAGGTAACTGGCTCCAAAGCAGATTGTCTTTAGAAAACATCAGTATCACATGAAGAAAATATTTAAAAGGAGAAATAAGAAAAAAATTCATTCTTTTAAGGTATTTTGAATGACTGCAAAATGCAGTGCTGCTAATAATGAGAATATCAATGCATGTTTAGTGTACAGATAAACAATTAAAATTGCACTCAGGATGCACAACAGAGTAGAAAAAGCAATAGAAGAATGTATGATACAACATATAAATGCAGACCCGTGCTGTCACAACTGGCTTTGTCAGCAGCTGCTGAGAGCCATGATGCCCAGCTATGACACTGCCCTGATAGCCAAGCAAGCACAATGACTCCAGAGTCAGGACCAGCCTCTGCCCAGGCAAGGGGGTGTCTGACCTGGGGGAGGCATGCAGGGAGCAAACTATGGGCCCGTGTAAGAGACTGGAATGACAAGGGTTAATGACTTCCCAATCAGCCATTTGCAGAAGCAGAAGGTGCTTTGCTGAAGCCAGGCTTGCACAGACACACACACAAACCAAAGGGAGGAGGAGAGTTTGTGAGAGTGGAGGCAAAACCCCTGATCTGTGTCAGAACAGGGCAGATGAAGATGAACACCTGCACCACTAAGGATGGCCTCACCAAACATTTGATTAGCAAAAAGCTGGGTTGTGAGCCAGTTAAGGCTGATAAAAAGCAGATCCTAGAGGTGGCATAATGCTTTTTATCTTGCTAATGTCCTTCTTTACACAACTGGCTCAGCTGTAAACCTCCCCCCACCACACCTCTCTGGGAAAGGTGTCCAGGTATTCACATCCACATGGGCCTCAAGGTATTCATCCCTTCAGGTGTGGCACAACTTACTTAACTATGGTGGCTGGTTTGAGAGGCATCTGTCATCTCTTAGAAGGTGTCACAAACCATCAAAGACCCCTGAAGTACCCCCAGACTCTTTTTGGGCCATCCACCAGAAGACTGCCCATGATCCAGTGCTGCATCAAATATTGCAAACCCCCTCGGCCCCAAGGGAGGAGCCCAGCTGCTCCCACCTGAACACACTGAACATCATGTTGTATGAGCTTCCCCCACCCCTGTTGGATCAGACATAAATGCTGAATCCATGGATGCTGATATCTTTCTCCTCTGCAATCTCTTCTTAACCTTTCTTTCTATCCTTTTTTTTACGTTTTGTTTATTTTTTTTGAGTGATATATGTATCCTTTTATATTTTTAAATTTCTATAGATAATAACTATATATAATAACTAATAACCAATAAAAATGGTTACATACCTTATTCCTTTGCAACTAAATTGCTCTAAAATAAAGCTGCCATAGATATATATAAACACTGGTCATTAAGTGCAATTTTATACTCATCTGCTCAAAAGGATCTACTAACAAGAACCTCAATCACCCTGCCTTCGGGAATGAGTTATAACAGTCAGGCATATGTATCTCATCACTGAGCAGCTGCACTTCTGGGTTTCAGTGGGGCCCAGCAGTACTGGAGTGAGGAGCAGAGTGAAAGCAAAAAAGACAACAAAGAGTAATCAATGCAATTGATGTTGTTGACTATGAGCAGAATTCTCTGTCCCTTGATTTGATCTCTGTTGTAAATATAAGGTGATGGTTTCACTCTCACCTTTAATCCCACTTTTGAAAGTTAAGAGATCCTATCAGGTGTGTTAAATACGTTCTGCTTAATGCTTATGGAAAGCTTTTGTACTTTATCCTGCTTGGCAATTGTTTTAGACGTGGCTCTAAAGCTGCAGATCACATCATATTTGGCACAAAATCTTGTGCTTTGCAGGTCTTTGCTGAACTTTGTTTGAAACTGAGTAAGGGTCACCTCCCCAGGTGACCACCAGAGACCCCCAAAAAGGCACACACAGGTCCAGTAACAAGTACTGAGTAAGGTTACACAAGCTAGATGAGTGTGGTAACTCTGTATCAGGTGGATTTATGTAAATTTTAGTGTATAAATAATTTTGCTTTTTACTGTCTGGCATGCTTGATTTGTGGAAAGCTTCCACCTTGCACCCTGAACAGAATAAGCAATGTCTCCTTTTTTAACCTTTTTCCTGTGTTTAAAGAGTTCAAAAAATTTGGCAACAATTTGATTAGGGATGAGCAAAGAAAGGAGAATTTAATTTGCAAATCCATAACTTTAAAATAGTCTTATATATTTGTATCAGGAGATGCTACAAAATTCCTTGTTGCTTTTCCCCAGCTCTTCTATAACAGAAAGAATTTATTATTATAGATAATTTCTACTTCAGGAATTTTTTACCTTACAGGCATTAATGATGTATCTGCTAACTAGGTTACTATTGTACAGTGCAACTCCATACCAGGACAAGCATACACCTGATCTGTATCTATAACTGTAAAGCTAGACTCTCATTTATCAGTTAATATGAAACTGGAACACTGTCATACATCAGTAATGTATTTATCATAATTATGGTAAGAAAAATGATGCTAGAATGTAAAAGCTTTATCACTCTATTACTGATTTAAATTAGCCTGAAACAGTCCTTTAGAGTCCATTATTCTTCCACTGCCTAGTCTCAGACTACTCTACATCATCGGTACATCAGCTGATATTGTTCAATAGCAGTAAAAAAAAAAAAACAATAATCAAGTTTTCATGGGTTGTGACTGAACTTACTTCTCATGTAGTCCCTTGTTAACAGAGGTCTATTAAAAGAACAGCTTGCAAAATTCTTTGCTGCATCTACACAAGTTTTCTGACTTTTGAAATTAAATTACAATTTTAAATCCACCTATCTGTAACTCCCCTGAGCCACAACTCTACATTAAAGCTGAAATTTATGAAAGTTTGTTTTCTTTCAACTTAAAATACAAAAAGTACTCATATTGCCACAGAAAGTACATAATCAACTCTCCCTCAATTTTCCCATGTGAAGTAACTTTCCAAGTGAGGTCCTCAGATGGCTAAAAAATACATTATTACATTTGAGGAGTTAATCCAATTTCTTTTAGCCTAATCTAGAGTAACATTTTCAGCTTTTCCATAAAGTATAGCACCACTTCAATGCATCTCAGGTGAGGCAAGTGAATTTGCCAGTTCTATTTTAAACACACCATCTGCAACATTTCTGTTGTAAATGTTGGCAGTGTACTGACACCACATTACTAAAATGAATGAGTCTTGACATATGAAAAAGTTCCAGGTTTCTGTTCCAGCTAATATATAGATATATTAATAAATATATATGTAAATTAGCTCTTATTCAGAATTTTTTTAACATGTCAATGCTACTATTTATAGCAATGGTATAGACTGCCTGTTTAAGCTCTTCTGATCTTGTCAGAAATTAAAGGAAGAGATCTTGCTGAGTAATGATTATTGGCATAGTGGAGTAAATCATCTATATTCCTTTCCTGACTTGTGCCATCAGCAGCAAAAATTTAAAATGGTCAGGTTTTTGTAACAATAAACTGATGGTGCTTGGACTCCTGAAAAGTTGAAAGAAAAGCAAATATCTGGAGATAAAAGAGTCTGCCTTAAAATGTGTGTAGGAATGTGACATGGGCAAGTAAGATAACCTCTAAATTTTTTTTTTTTGGTCATCTGATCCCTTCCAACGCCTATAAAATATTTGTAATTCTGACAGCTAATAAAAGTAAATCATTATACAGCTCTTCGTGTCACTTTACTAATATCACTAAATTAATGCCAAACCATAGCTTCCTTGAAAATATAGATAGAAATTTGCAATTTTGCAGATTCTCACAACATTTTTTGCATATTAATTCACCTTACAAGCTCACCTTTTCTTTTCTGAATTAAGATATTTATTGTCTTTCCAAGTAAAGGCAATGTGAGAAGGGACATTTCCAGCATTCCTGAACACCAGGCTACTTAAGAGAACGAATATTGTGCTATGCACATTTTTTTGATGGGGGGACACTTAGCTGTATAAACAAATAGTACAATATATGATTATCAAAAGCTCTGTCCCAGTAGTATCTGCCCATTCTTGAAAAACTCCTTCCACTGTTTATCGATGGCTCCTACATTTCTGTGCTCTTTTAAAGCAGAAAAGGGGCTCTGAGATGAAGTTTGTGTGTACAACAGCAGAGGTGGAGAAGCAGTTTAATAATCCACAGTAAAAAACATTATTCAGGTCACAGAATTATAAAATAATTTATGCTGGAAAAGGCCTCCAAGATCATTAAGTCCAACTATTAACCTTTAACCAAGTTCAACACCTAACAATGTTCCTAAGCATGTCTTTCCAGTGATGGTGAGTCATCTACTTCCCTGGGCAGCCTGCTCCAGTGCTCTATAAGTCCTCTGGTGAAGAATTTTTTTCTAATATCCAATCTAAACCTCCCCTGGCACAGCTCGTGGCTTTTTCCTCTGGTCCTGTTGCTTGTTACTAGGAAGAAGAGACCAATCACCCCATCTCCAGATCCCCCATTCAGGTAGTTGTAGAGAGTTATACAAGTCCTCATTCAGCCTCCTCTTCTCCAGACTAAATACCAGCAGCTCCCTCAGCCACTCCTCTCAAGGCTTGTTCTTGGTCCCACCCTGCCATATGCATCTCTCTGTCCATCCTTCTGCTGCTGCTTGCACTCATGTGAATGCACCTGCAAAGAAAAGGACCAGGGTGAAAGAAGCAGGTTGTGGGGCTACTGCAGGAGGGTTTTCAGGCATATTTTGCTGGAAACCTTTGAGTCAATTATCCTTCATCTATTCCACAGACCATGGGGACAGCACTTAGTTCTCTCCCACTGGCATTCTCATATGAATTCTCAGTCAAGCATTATTTCTAGCTTTTCCTGTGCCTACCTATTTCTAATGTAAATATGGAATATAATTTCTGTTGTTCTATTTTTCTAATAGGATAAATAACACATATATCATACGAGTCTGTCTGTTCCTATCAGGTTCCTTAATAATTTCCTATAATCTTTCACTCCCCACTGCCATATTGGCTGGTAGTTTCTTTTAAAACAAACTGCTAAGTGTGGTTTTTTTGTACTGTGCTTTACACATTTTATATTTTGTACATTGCATTTTCAATGACAACACTGTTCACCTCCTTGTACTTTTATTGAAGTTTTTTTCCAGCCTCATGCCTAGATGTAGTGCTAACAAAACAAAACAGAACAAGCAAAGACACATACATCTTGATACTAGGTCTGCACCAACTCCAATTTTTAACTGATTAAATTTATTGACTTTTAAAACATGTCTGTGCTAGGCCACTCTATTCTTCATGAACTTTAGATTTTAATAGGCTTCCTTTTACATTAACCTGAAAATACAGGAAAAATACAAAATAATTTCTTAAAAAATATGCCTACCAGAAGTATCACAATTCCCTAGTCAGTCCCTGCAGCTGTCTCTACTCTTAATTCTTTTGTGTGTTAAGCTCATCAATTTTAACCGACTTGAGAAGAAGTGTAGGAATCACAGCATGTTTGAGAACAGGGTATGTGTGACTCTATATATTTTCAATAAACATAATTTATCTAATAACTTCTTTGTGTTTTGTGTAAGAGACAAGTGACAAGGTTTGGGTAATGGTGGGACCTGCAGGAATGACCTTTGTGAACAGAGCCAGGGACTTCTCTGTGCTGGACAGTCAGTTCCAGATGGCTCCAAAATGGACTCACTGCAGGACACAGCTGAGCTTGGCAGAGGAGTTTGTGGTGTCTCTGGGAGAATTTATGTAAGACATGATAAAAACACTGCACAGCAGGGAAGAGAACAAAGTGGAACAATCAATCCCTCTAACACTGTGCTTAGAGAAGGAGGAGGAGGAGTTGCTCCAGGTGCTCAAGCAGAGACCACAGTGGAGCAGATATTCACACCACAGACCATGGGTAATCCCACAATGGAGCAGGTTGGATAAGTTCCTAAAGGAAGTTGCAGCCTGGAAGTCCCCACATTGGAGTAGGAAAGGACTGC
>PYHW01009979.1:10154518-10165107 GCA_013186435.1 Turdus rufiventris
GCCCGTGAAGAGGGTGCATGCTGCAGCAGAGGAAAAAGTCTGAGGAGGAAGCAGCTGAAAGGAACTCTTACAGACTGGCTGTAGCCCCCACTCCTTCTGTGTTGACAGGGGGGAAGGGAGACCATATTGCTGGGCCTTCATTTCCCACCATCTAACTCTCTTTTTAACTGATAATGAACTATTTTTTTCCCATGTCAAACCTGTTTTACCCATGATAGGAATTTGTAAGGGATCTCCCTGTCTTTATTTGTCCCATGGGCTTTTCCACCCAATTTCCAGGGAACTCCAATTGAGAAGGGGGTTAAGAGTTGCTGGGTGCACATCTGGCAATCAACCAAGGCCAACCTATATTAAAAAATGTATTAAACAGATAAATCCCCAAAACCCTGTAGAGTACTTAAAATTCAAATGTTAACATCTGGATTTTAAATAGCATCTTACAATGTTACTCTTCTTTAAAGTCACAGAATGGCAAAACATCTTTTCTGCTTTATTATTCTTAAAGGGTTTTCAGAGAAATTCACAGAAAATGTGGTGCTGTTGGATACTGTCTTTTGGATCAAAGAATCCTTTCATCTGAACAGTAGTTACACCATTGATTCTTTATTTTCTAAAGCTTCCTTGGTGAATCCTCAAGTACTGGCAGCAGCTGGGGCTTGGATATGGCAAGTGAGAGGAATTACAGGATGTGTTTACCCAGGTGAGAAGCCTCCTGTAGACCAGTGTGTGCAGCTGCTTGTGACCTGATCTTAGTGTAAACTGAAACAACCATCCACCCCTTCAGATCTTTTTCAGTTAGTCCTTTTTTATAGTACTTTTAGAGAAGGGTTCAGGGGTAGAGGTGATCTCAAATCTCTGCTGTTCCTGTCTGAAATAAAAGATCTTTGAACTCTTTATCTAAAACCCTCCTAAGAAGTAGTCCATTGAAATAATCAGAGTAAGGGGGTGCTGAGTATATCATTAAAGTAATGCCTAAGATGAGAGTGGCAGAAATGCCTTTTCTTTATCAACAGCAACCTCTCTTCAGTCCTTGTTGGGTACAGACGCTAATTTCCAGAATGTTTTACATGACAAGACGCTACTCCCAAAGCAGCAAGCACCTTGAATACCTAGACCTAGACAATAGCATCACAGATAAAGGTGAACAGATGCAAGCCAAAGAGACAATTGTAACACACTTCCTGGAAAAAAAAAAAAAAAATCCCTGCTGCAATCACTCTACACGTGCCTTTAGGGGCAAATTATATTTATGGGAAACTTAAACTCTTTAGAAATTTTTATACTAAGAATTACATGCATATTTATTTTTTAATAAATAAAACTCTCTTTGTAAGGAAAATGGTATTTCTGTAAATTTATGCTGCTTCTTTGTTAAATCCTGTGGATTTTTCTATAAAGTTATCTGGTGTACAAGCAGAAGTTCTATACTATAGTAATAAATGGAAAAAGAGCCTTATCTTCAGCTACTAGCCATATGTATATGTTCTATGTGCTTATCTGATGTTACAACAGCACTAGCAGATCTGGTAGTCCCAGTAGTTTGTATCTCTTACAGAAATAATAAACTTTCAGTTCTGCAGAGAAAATCAGCACCTGCATAGAATATCAGCAGCAATGTGATGGCTCACTACACAATTTGAAAAAGCTTCAGTTTTCCTACTTTGTCAAGCTTCTTCCAACAATTGATCAGCATCACTTTCACCTTCTCTGAACTGTTTCTTTTTTTTTTCCAATCTATATTCTGTCAAGGGTTGCAGTGATGGGAAAAATTGCTGAATGCATCTTGTTTGTGTTTGTTCTAGAAGATGGATCACTATGAACTATTGCAAAATGGAAAGGGTAAACAAGAAGTCTACATTGTCTATGGAAAAAACACAGCTTTTTTATCTATATCAGTCACAGAGGAAATTATTAAGGAACTAAGAAAAATAAAAAGTAACTTTTGTTATGAAAGATTTCAAATTTAATTTATAGAATGCTATAAAGCAATGCAGAATCTAGATATTTTGTCTATTGCCACCCTCTAGCAGAGATGCCAAACAAAAATTAAAAAAAAAATTTGAGTTATTTTGTGTCCTTTTGAACTAAATTCTTATGAAGCTTGTGAAAGAAATTTGACTTTTTTCCTTATTAATGGTGATTTACCTAGTGTATCTTACATTTTTGTCCAAATTCAATATTTATGCCTTCATATTCTCTTATTTGAGATGAAAAATAGAGGTGAGTTTAAAAACTGTTCTCTTTCCTCTGAAGACTTTATCTCTTGAATTTTTTTCTTCCTTTGACAAAGTGCAATATTGTTTTATCTGATTAAGTGGTTTATTATTTTTCTGACTTTTAAAAGTTGCTTTGTACTGTGTCTTCATGGTACAAATGCAAGCATTCACATGACCACTTCTGCTGTGGTCTACAAGTCCCATTAAGTGCAGGGAAGTGGATTCAGTGACCTCAAAGGGCAACTTCAGTCCTAGGGTTTTCAATTTTTTCCTTCAAGTCCTGAAAAACAAAACCAGAAAAAAAAGTTGAGCTAATGTAACTGACCATACATTTTTGTTGAAAGCGGCAGCTGACACACTCAGGTCAAGGAAGGAATTGGAAATGTCAGCTGACTGGTCTGAGGAGCCAACAGAGGAAGGATGGGATTGGGAATGTCCCCACATGGTGACAGTGACAGAACTGCAACTGAGCAGCAGAGACACTGCAGGGCATTAGGATTGCTGGAAGAGGGTCAGAACCAGTGATGAGTTGAAATGGTGTCACATTATCAGTCTGTGTCTGTGTTACAGTATTGATCCCTGCTTGTAATCCCTCACACATCCAGGGTACTTACAAACAGCTGAGTTAGTTGCCCTTATCATGGATGCAGAGATTCCCTGCATAGATGCAGGATAGCTATGCTATACTAAGAAATACAGCTGAAAAATAACCTTCTGAGTAGGAATAAGTTATGTTTCATCAGCATTCAGTACCACAGCAGCAGCTCAGCGTAGATGAAAACCAAACAGAGGAATAAAGAGCTTTAGAAAAGTAGATAAAAGGAGAGCAATGAAAGAAAAAACATTGCACTTAATATGCTCAGGGAAAGGTAGAGAACAAGGGCAGAGCTGGAGGCTCTGTACTCATGGGATCTTCCTTCCAGTATCATATGTGTTACAAATAGCAGATAATGTGGAGATCAATTTTTTATTAATTATAAGGGATCTTATTTATTTTTCTGGTATCTGGACTACTATAATCATTGCTATAACCTGTGCAACAGAGTTTTCTTGAATGCTTATATTTCTTCTCTGTTTAAGGTATTTTTGGAAATACGAACTTATAACTTGAACTTGTCCAATTTTATTTGGACATAAGCACATAACTGACAAAGAAATTACAGTACAGTAAAATTTGTGTTTTAGTGTGATGGCTGTCACTCAAACCTGACTGCTGAAACGACCTCCCTCATCTGAATTTGTCAGAAGCACACAGAGGAAAGGTAAATACCCTATAAAGGAATGTTGATTTCTGGAAAAGGTTTGTGTGTCATATTTTATGGGAAGGGAAGAATCTCTTTTACAAGCCTTTTAAATTTGCAATTGAATTGCATAATTAAACAATCTGGGTTTCTATACAGAAGGAAGATGAGAAAAACCACTTGCCCTTCACAGGGAAAAACTTACTATATTAGACTTTATAATGTGTCTGACTGCTGTCTTTCTACGTGTCTGAACTGACTTATGTGCCCACAGCAGTTTGATACAAATAGTCTGCAATGTATGTCTTACCCTACTCTATTTAATAGGCAGTCAGGGCGTCTGTGGATGTGCTGGTAAAACCTAGAGATATCAAGTCTGTCAAGGCATCTCAAGCATCAGTGAATGTCTAGCACAAGTACCTCGTTGAAAGGGTTTGAATACTGATCTTTTCCATGGTTTAGCTTTAAGAACAACAAACAACAAGTGTGTTCCAGTCTAAAAGGAGAGAAAATATGCCTGGAAACAACAAAAGGCAGCAAAGAAAGGGAAAAGAAAGTTAATTGCATAGAAAATATGCCCTGGACCACAGGTTTTTGATGGCAATATCTTAGCACAGCACAGTCTCAGTAGCATAAGTAACTTAAGAGCCATACAGGTTTGTCATCAGCAACCTGCAAAGAACTGAGCTCAGAATCTAAGTGCTCAGAAAATATTCTTAGTGCAAAGAAAATATTCAGCTCAATTATCTAAAGTGACTTATCTATCTATCGATTAGGTTTGAAACACGAGGTATAGGACTTAACTATACATACTACTACTACTACTATTACTACTACTACTATTACTACTACTACTATCCATAGCAATGACACAATTTCTTGTATAAATATTAATCCTTATAAAACAATAAAAGCAAAACAGTGGTACATATGCTCCCAAAAGAAAAGAAATACCAAGAGTTCTGAGGAACACAATTACAGAATAACTTATGGACAAGAGAAAAAATAAAGAGTTTTCATCCATATATGAAGATGGGTGGATGACAAGGGAAAAACAAAATGTTTTCATCTGTATATGAAGACAGGTGCATTTTATCCCTCTAAGAAAACTTACCCCTGCTCATGTCAGGAAAATTGGACTAGATGACCTTTAAAGGTTCATTTCAAATTAAACCACTGTGTGATTCTGTGATTTTATAGATGATTCTTTATCCTGTGTTGTCTATAGCACAAAAGAAGTGGCATTCTGCCTATGGATAAAGCACGACAAAGGTCACTACATAAACATCAAAAATGTTGATAGCTACTTCTCTCTTTCTGGTTTAATTTTAATTGCTATGCTATTTTCTACAAGTTAACTAAAACTGAGACTAGTAATTTTAACATCTTGAACTCCAAGAACCTTCTAAATAGCTAATCTAGTAAGGTGAAAATATTTCAAGTGAAAAATAAATTCCCTTTAATGATGCATCTAAGTTCTTATAAGCTTAATTGTTAAGTGTAAGTGTCATATGTCATACATTATGCAACATAGCATCTAGCTAAAATAAGTACAGTAGGAAGTCAAAATGTCCTCCAAAATAATGCACAAGTATCACTTTAGTTCTACCTAGAGGCCATAATACAATAGTAGGAAAGGGGAGAGCTTGAAAGGCAAAGCCAACAGCAGTTCTCAGACATTGGTTTGCCATTATCTCTTTTCAAGAAGAGTGTTTTAAATTTTTCCTTCCCTCTAAAATCTCAGGCATTGATTTTTGTCTCTTAAATCTTGAAGGTCTTAATGATTTCTTACAGTTTTGACATTAAAACTTTCAAAAATTCAGATCTCTGTGTTCCTTAGGAAAAAATCTGGAACGCCTGAAAAGTTTGGGTAGGTTTTAAGGAAAAATATTGAAACTTTAGGAAATGTAAAATACATTTCTTTGTTGTAACTTGAGTCTTACACATAGTGATTAATGTTTCAGTCCTCTGATGGTATCACAATGTAAATTCACAAATGAGTATGGCATAAACTGAATTTAATTTCACTCACCTATGTTTATGTGTCTTTGAAGAAGTCTATGTATAAGCACTCCAATACAGCTAAATCTGACCTTAATCTCACGCACTGGGCAAGGTCAGGCTGCAGTAACTGAACCTGAGGGAGTATGGCACAATACGTTTTATGCTCATGTGGGTAAATTCTCTTCCCCTCCAACTGAGAGTACCTTGCAAATATTTTCTTCTTGGCTGGTCCCTTGGATCAGGGTTACATGAAAAGAAGAGATTTCCACAACACTTGGAGCAGGATTTGTCTGTCAGTGTCCCAGGAAAGCTGAGACCCTTGTGCCCAACCAGTCTGTGTCCCATTACAGGGACCCTTCAGTGAACAGTCCTGGATCAGAGGGTGGTTTGGCTGACTTAGGCAGGGACACACACCAACAGCATAAAGGACACCCCTCAGTGGTGTTCCCACTTTGTGTGTTACCTGCTACTCGTGGCTGCTTGTGCCCATGAAGGATTCACACTAACAGTATGTCCTTAACATGGTAGCTTTTTGAACATAGTAACACTGCAGAAGTTATTTCTCTGAGACCATGTTAAATTCATGCTTAAATGGTAACATCTCTCCAAATGCCACAAGTTTTGCTTCCTACCTCCAAAAATGGGTTGGCTGAATAATATGGCAAAGTCTCTCAGTTTGCTTGACATTTTATGTCACACTATTGACACCACATTCTGTGTCCATATGCATTACAAATACTTGTTAACATCAGGGAAAACCAATTTCATTCCATAATCTACAGTCAGTATATTTTTGTGAACACACTCGTCTGCCCATTTCCTCAAGTGTTGTGCTGCATCTTTATCCCATGGTGGTCATCCAGGTTCTTTGACTTAATGCCAATCCAGCCCATTCTCTGTTTAATGGCTTCTCCCTGCAGTCTGTGTCATTCTCCCACCTCAACATGCTGCCTGCACCTCTCCCTTTTTCTCAGATGCTTATATCATATTTGCTAGTCCCAGTCTTGATGTTCAATTTTTCTTTTGCTTTGCTGTAATATCTGTTTCATGCAGTTACATGTCTCTCTCCCCCTGTGTTCTTAGCTCTATACTGCACTTTCAGCTGATTTCCTGTTTTTTTCTTTTAACTCCCATGCTTTGAATTATCACCCTCCATTTTTCTCCATCAAACTATAAGTGGTCACAAAGAGCACAGGAAGGACAGGGTCCCAGAGCCATACTTTACCTCCAAAGAATATGATGAAGAATTTTCAGCAAAGCTCTTCAGTATTTTTTGGTTTTAGTTGCCTTCTGGCAGGTTGTTTGTTTTAGATGAGGCATGCCTTAGGCTTCTGTTCAGAAGAAATGGAAAGAAACTGAAACATGATGCTTTGGAAGAGATTCTACTAGAGATTCTACTCTACCTAAGTTTTTCTTATCAAGAGCACATTGTATCTATTCAGATATTTCTGAGTTGAGCAAATTCAGAGTGGTTTTTGCAGATTTGTGAATATTCACCAGAACAGCCAAACCATCAAAACAAAGGGTGGCACAAACATTATCATATCATTTATCCCATTAATATTTCTCTTCCTTATTTTGCCATTATATAAAATTTAAAACAAACAAACAAACAAAAACTTCCTGAATTTAAAAAAAAAAAAACCTAGAAGAATCAATAAAAATATTAACAGAGATGCTGTAACTATAACTAGTGTTTTTGTCCAGAGCAAACTGATGCAACTCCAACCACCCTCTCCAAAATCATTCCATGTACAGTAAGCAATTCTTTATCTGATTTCCTTGGAAGTTGTTATGAACTTAGCTGCAAATTACATATGTTTTGTTCTTATTATTTCTTCTTTTATTTTTCTCTCCTAAAAGAATTACATTTGATCTGTATTTTCTCAATGGATACAGAAAGGAAAATAATAAGGAAAAATTAAGGAAAAAATAATTACTAAGGAAAAAACAAGTAAGATGGAATAGTTTTGCTTTTTCATAAAGAACACTTGTTTTAAAAAGTTAATTAATCTAATTATTTTCCAGTGTTTTTTTTTCATTAAATATCAATATGATTTCAGATAGCATAAAAGGTAACTTAATATTGAAAAATATATATTAAAAAAAAGATAACCAGAGACAAAGCAGCAAGATTAGTCACCCCAAAGTACTGAGAAGTGTCATCAATTTAGAGGTTATGTTTTGAATCCTTTCTTTCATTAAGAAATGAAGTTTTGATACAATCTGTAGGAGACAGTTGTCCCTATTGACTTCAGATGTAGCCTTCACATTTTCTTTAGGTGCATTAACATTTATGAAATATGAAATATTTTTCTATATATCTATATAGATAAATGCATCATAAGGACATTTTGCTTATTACAATAATTGCTCAAATTTTGTGTGTGACCCAGGGCAGTCTGAGTCTGAATTGAAAGAATGTAATTTTTCACTCTGACTATATCTAGAAGATTACTGGTTTCCTGGCTTGAGAATCTGTTGGACTTATAGATGGACTATAAATACAAAAGCTGCATATATTATCATCAAAACTCCTCCAAAAGTCATTCTTTTTTAATCTTGAATGGCTCTTTATTTTTTCTTTTTGAATAACAGAAACTTATAAAACTGAGAAAAAATTTAAAAAGAAATTTAAGAAAATAAATTCTTTATCATAGTACGAAAATATCCCAAACCTCCAGTCCTATCTTGGAATTGTAAATATGATAATATTTTAATACTGGCATTTGAAAAGCTATGTAGTTTATGTTCTTTTGTGCCTCTCAGTCTAAGTTAAATAATTTTCAAAATGCTAATTTTGAGCTGAAGGACAAGCAAGTAACAAAATTCACTCTGTTATTCTTGCCAGATTTCACATCTATCAAATAAAATGTAATTTGATATTCCAAGAAGCAGATCTTCAAAATGGTGTATAGGGAGTTACACAAACAAATCTCTTTAATGTAAACGTGAGTTGAGCACACAACCTCCCAAGAGGGATTTATAAAATGTACCCCTCATCATCTTTGAATGTATTTGAGTCAAAAGGCAGTCCTGGAAGAATGGAAATACTTTTTTGTTATGCTAATTACAAGTAGTAACTCTAGCAGGCTGTTTTGAGCCACTAATACACCAAAACAAGAAAAATCATAGAAAGAATGAGGGAAGGAAGCAGCTACTTTGTGGGGATAAGAAAAGGTTTTTTATAACCCTCCAATAAAGTAATGACCTGCATATAACCAGGCTTGAAAATATATTTTATTATGATAAAACAAGTTTGTGCTGTATGTTTTTATGTGTATGAAAATAATTGAATTTTTTAAATGCTGTATTGTCAGTTTTATATAAATGCTACTTAAATTACAAATGTGCCATGTTTAGAGCGGGTTAGTCTGATTATATTTTGCCCATTTCAGGATGGAGAAGATCATTTTAGATTTCTCATAGACAGTCCAATACTTTTGAAAGCCACTATCTTCTATTGAAGATTGAGAGCAGCATACTATTGCTGTGGCTTCTGTTTATAAATATAAAATGTTCTGTGGCTGTTGTTTATAAATAAGCAAATTAAATAGTAAGGCTTATTAGTGATTAGGGTGAAAAATTCAGTCCACATTAAAAGAAAAAAATTAGAAAAGTGTTTCAAAATAAGTTGCAATCAGGAATGCTAAATACTCAGACCGTAGAATATGGTAGTAAAGGTGTAGATAACAGAAAAAAAGCAAGAAAATGCAAAATCCATCACATACGTGACTTGTTCAGGCTACTGAAGTGAAACATAATTAGAAATTGGAAGAACCTGACTATTTATGGTAGTTGAGTGGAGAACAACGGACATTATTTGTTTTAATTTTAGTAAAGTTTCCAACAGAATCTTCTAAAACATCCTTCTAGACAGCCTGATGAGGTCTAGATTAGCTATAGACAGTGAAGCAGACTGAAAACTGTCTCAAATACCAGGCTTAAGCAACAGCGATGAGCACCATGAAGTCCAGTTTGAGGCCAGTTGTAAACAGCCTACCCCAGGGTTCAATGCTGGTACCAGTAGCACTCACTGTATTCACCAATGACCTGCTTGATGGGACAGGCATGAATAGCACATTCTCAGAGGATACAAAGCTAGGAAGAGTGACTGATACATCAGAGTGCAGTGCTCACTTCAGAGGGACTTCAACAGCGCTGAGAGGAAATTTACAAATTCAACAAAAGAAAATGCAAAGTCTTGTGCTTGGGAGGAACAACCCCATGCTCTAGTATGTGTCAAGAGCAGAACAGCTAGAAAACAGCACTACAGAAAATGGCCTGGGTATCCTGGAGGACATCACACTGGCCTTGAACCAGTAAGGTGCTCTTGCAGCAAGAATAGCAACAATATAGTGTTCTGGGTTAGTGGCTATTGCCTGCAGGTAATGAATGATTGTCCCCTCTGCTAAGTTCTATTGAAACTGCTTGGTTTTGGGAAGTGAAAGTCTCAGTTTTGAGTTCAGTTTCATAGTGTAGGAGATGGGCAGTGGGAGAATTCTGACAATATATATAAATGCATTATTGGGAAAATAAAGAAAAAGGACATGCTTCTTGGTGGTATCCAGTGAATGAACAAGAGAAAATAGGCTGCCACATGTTGAAATACTACCAGTTTAAGACTATTACAGTGGTGTGTGACCCATATGAACTTCTGCTTTATGTGTTTAAGTTTTCTGACTGAAAACACTGATTGCAGGCCAAGGGATGATGGTCTAATCTGTCTGACAATTCAGCAGAGTAGGTAAATTAAATAGAAAGAGTCGTAACTTACCATTAAAAACTTGGCAAGGACAGAAAGCAAGTAATAGGGGAAGAGAAGGAATTCTTTTGTTTCTTATGGATGTAAGAGAAAACTAATGAGAAATATCAAGCCTCAATCCTACAAAGCCACTATGTCACTATGCACTGACATTCTTACGAAGAAATGAGATGAAGTTACTTGCAAAAAAACAAGCAAAAAATTCAACTCATGTATTCAATCTGAGCAGATGCTACGAACAATGCATGTATTTTTAGCAAAGATCTAACACTATTTGTGGACCAGTGGAGGAAGGAACTTTATGAACTGCTTTTTCTTAAGTTACAGTCGTAGGATAAGTACAGTAATTTCACGACCATAAGG
>PYHW01009979.1:10190931-10214910 GCA_013186435.1 Turdus rufiventris
TGAGCTTGAGCACTTTTGTAGAAAGGGAACCAAAAGCTGAAGGTAGTGACAAAGTTCCTAATTACTTAAATGGCACAGGATTAGGCCACTAGTGGATTCTGGATGTTAGTGTTTATATGTTGAATTAAAACTTGTTAATGTTTAAATTTTAAAAGACAGAATATAAAGAGAAAAAATTCTAATATTTCAGTCAAGAGATTTTATTATTTGATACCAAAATGTATATTAACAGTTATCTGTTCAGTTGATCAGCAACAAACTCCCGCACCTTTTAAGAACTGAAGATAAAAATAAATTACATACAATTCCCATAAGTTTGCTAACTTAGTGTGTTTGCATAGAAGCAAATGGCTGTCAGATACAAAATAATATTAATACTATGTGACAAATTGTAATTCATTGTAACATGATGTGATGCACTAGTAAAATACAACTTGTAAATGTGTATTACCTATGGTAAACCAATTCCTGTCAAAACTCATGAAAATTACAATATTTGCCTGTCACTGATGAATAGGCTTTATTTTTATCTTATTTCTCCATGAGATGTAAACACATTGGTGTACTGATAAGGTAAGTCCAAAAAAAAAATCTGTCTAAGGAAGTGGAATTTAGAGAAAGATCAGAACAGTTTGGAGAAAGTTGGAATTTATGAAAGGGAGGCACAGGATGAAAATGTTTCACTTGGGTGGCTGAGGTCACATATGACATGGCATAACCTATACACCTGCACTGAGATGCTATTGAGTTTCTCATATCATACCTGAATACTGTCCTCAGAAACAATGTTGTCAAAAGAGATTCAGCTGAAATAAAATGTTGATTAACAGACACAGTGACATTTTCCCATGAGTAGAACCTGTGGCAGTTCTACATCTGGCTGGTATTTGGAAGATATTTCAGCTATTTTTCAAGTTCATCTCCAGTTGAAGATGACTAATGTGCTAACTATAAAGGATTGCTGGAAGCTAAGCCCCAGGGCTGCTTGAGAGCATAAACTTTAGCTCAGAGCTAACCTGACCAGACTTCCAAGTAAGGAACAGGTATAGGAAATGGTTTCTGAATATTGTGTGCTTGGGAAGATCAGCAGGCATGCCAGCAAATCTGACTGCTAGAAGTTTTTGCTCACTTCCCAAAGTTTAATTCTCTGTCACTCTCTTATAAATCCTCTAAAACTTTATGGCTAAGCTCACACACATATTGGTGTGCACACTTAAGCTACTTCTTTTTCTGCTTAAGTTCCTGCCAACATTACTTTTCCGTGTGTTTCATATCATACTTGCTGTTTTATTTTAGCTTTTGTAGCAGGTGAGATTAATTTTCCCTACTAAAATATCTTTACTAAGACATTCCTTATATATTTCTTGTGTCCAAAGGAATTACTAAAAATTAAAAAACATAGTAATGATCACTGCATATTGTCTACACATATGTAAGCAAGTACACACATACACGTGTACAAATATATACATACTTTGGTATCCATTATAATCATAACTGCTTCACAAATCAAATATCTCTTATCTTCCAAAGGAGGGAACAGTTTCCAGAGATGACATAACTCAGCAGCAGAGCTTTTATAAAGTAGGGAAGTTGAGTGGCAGATCCATACTGTGCTTGGGATCTTTGCTGGGTATGGTTCATGAATAAGACTGGTTTTCCCAGGGAAGGGCCAAAACAGCAGATGATTACATACATAAATGAATGATCTAGGCTGGAGGTGCCATACCACTCAATCAAGAAGGAAAAAAGTATTAAACCTTCAGTTAATATTAATATTCAGTTGAATTTCCCACTTGAAATTTGAATCTGATCTTCCCCTAGTGCAAAATTCGAGTGGTTAAAACATGGAGATCCAAAATATTGGAATGGAAAAAATCTTTGACTTAGCTCACATATTCCAGTCTTGGTTGTCCTTTTTCTCTGATGTTACAAATAGGGTTGTAAAACTAATTTTACATAATTCTAAGCTTAATAATTGTGCATACATTTGAATTTTATTCTCAATTCTTTGTCGTTGTCTAGAGTACGCTTTTGTGGAAGAGGTTTTTGACAGAAGTTTTAAACTCTGTATCTATTAAAAAGCTGATTTTCATAAATGGGGTATTATTTACCTGGTACACACATGCACAGTAAGTTAGTTTCTTCGCTTTTTAGTCATAGCAGAGAGTGTTTCATAGGGATTTGGAGAAACACTAACTGCTGTTCTATTTACAACAGTTGAAGTAAGAAGCAATCTTGTGGTAAATAATTGATCTCTTCTCTGTGGTGACCAGCAACAGAACTCAAAAGAATTGCCTGAAGTTGTGCCAGGGTAGGTTTAGGTTGGATATTAGAAAAAGGTTCTTCACCCCAGAGGGTGGTTGGGCACTGGAACAGCTCCCCAGGGCAATGGTCGCAGCACAAAGCCTGGGACAGTTAGAGAAGCATTTCAACAATGCTCTCAGGCACAGTGTGTCTCCTGGGAACAGTCCTATGCAGGGCCAGAGGTTCAACTCAATGGTCCTTGAGTGTCCTTTCCACCTCAGCTTATTCCATGATTCTGTGATTGACTTGAGTTTAAAGATACTCTCTGAGAGTACAGAGAATCAGAAACTAAACATCAGTACTGTGTCATGGTAGTGAACAGAAGTTTGAACTGAACTGAAAGTTAAGGGAAGAGAGTCATCAGATTAATTAAAAGCCAGATGAGCAACTTCCGACAAGCAAAACATTGGAGAGCTTGTCTAAGTAATCTTAAAATATTTTATACTCAGATTAATTCTTACACATTCTTACACATGGCACAAAAGCATTTTTTACTTCAACTAGCCCTGGCTATTATCACCCCTAAAAGAGAAGTATTTAGAAAGGCTCAGATTTCCTCTTTCAGATAATTTTATTTTTTGATTTTTGTTTATTTGGTTTTTTTAATGTAGAGACAGTTCTAGGTCAGAGGGGCCATTTCAAGTCTTATTAGACAGCTTGCATTTAAATATCTTAATATAATAAAGAACCAGTTTAAAACTGTAAATTCCATCCTTTTGAGGAGATTATATTCAAGTGAAAAAAATTGTGAAATGTAAAATGGAGATTGTCTTAAATCTGTAGAACTGTTTAAAAACTGTTATATTTTGTTCTAAAAATTATCAAAGAAAATTAAGTATATATGTCACTAACCAGTCTCAATAGCATGCAAAGTTTAATTACCTTATCCTGACGTACATCTAATGTCAAATTCAATTAACAATACCATCTGAAAAATGCTTTCATAATGAATTTCAATCAATTGATTGATCTTTTAGTAATAGTTGATGGTTAGACATTCCAAAGGCAATTTGGAAAACACTGCCTTTTAATGAGGAAAATTACAATAACATTGAATTTAGTAGTGCTATTTTTTTTTTTTGAATGGTCTTCTACAATAAAATAATAAAATTGAGCAGAACCTTAGAACAACTAGACACGAGTCAAGACATCTTTACCTAAGAAAGACATAAGATAAAGGTAGTCTGCTGAAAGGGTCATTTTAGGACAAAGTAGATTTCTAAGTTTTGACTGATTTTAGAAGACAAATATTTAACATTGCTAATCTATTAGAAGTGTCTTGGATTGTTTTTGAAGTAGAAACTCTTCAGAAAAACCTAGAGAAAAAAAAATGAACAAATTCTAGTGAATTTAATTCTAAGAAAAAAAGAAAATCATGTCTGGATGTGATTGAAAAGAAGCTGAGGGAAAGGGGAGGATCTTTAGGGTTGCTTTGGAAGAAACACCTATATAACAATGTGCCTCATCATAGCTTTTATTGCTGAGCAGATGTCATAGGTATGAAATATCCCTTTGGTCAGTTTGGGTAAGCTGTCCCAGCAGTGTCCTTTCCCATCCTCTACTCTTTTGGGAAGGGACTGTTGGAGCCTTGACACTCTGTGAGTACAGCTCAGCACAGTTGTGTTAACAACATTGCCACCTACAAATCCAAAAGAACAGTACTATAAATATTGCAGTCCTTGGTTTTGGTTAGCTTGGAACCTAAATAGCAGCCTACAAAAAGTTTGCGTGTTTTTACATCCACAGAACATTATATTATCTCACATAAATTATATACTGTGTATAGTTCTAAAATTTTTTGCAATTCTAGCATGAAAATTGCTATATGTCCATTATCGTTACAAAAAAGGAAATCACATGTTAGAACAATTTAAATTCAAGGAAGGCAACTTGGCACTTGTGGTTCTTGCAAAAATTCTTTGGATAATAATATTTTTTATCATAGCTGTTATTTAATGTATCATAGGCCATAGCTTGGAAATGTCAAGTGATACCACAATAAATTGCAAATCCATTCAAATTCTATCTTTTACTAAGTAGTTATTCCCACCTCAAATCTGAACTATGACTAGATAATATAAAGGAAATGCTGATATTCTTTAACTACAGGCTGGGAGCAAAATGACTGAGGATTTAAGGAAATCAATCCTAAGGAACATGAACCATATGCTTTTTTTAATCCTCAAGAATGTGTTTTGATTTATGTTGTATTTAAAAGCAAAGGAGATGACCTTGAAGAATTTAGACCCAAGTGAAAGGTAAAGCTAAGGTGAACATTCTGTAATAGTCTTGCAACAAATCCTGAACAGTGCTTTATTCTCTAATCCATTGCTGCTATCCTTGTATTCACCTCTAAAAAACTAAACAAACAAAAAAAGATCCAGCCACAAAGAAGCAAAAAAACCCAAACACAAGACTATGAGATCAATCCTATAAATTTATTGTTAAAAATAACGGAAAGATCTCAGAACTGTGAAAAACCCTTTCAATTAGAATTCTTAATTGATGAGCTTAACACATAGCCCATTCCTTTTTTGTATGCACTGCACATAGTTCAGCAGTGCTGCATATTGAGAAGGAGAGATATTATTTACTGTTATAAAATGTCATGTCTTTTCCTGCCAAAACTCTTTGCCCATCTTTAAAGTAATTAGTTTTGTCACGACTATTCAGAAGTCATTAATAGAAAATTCTGGCTGATTAAGCACGTCCAGGGCCAAGACTCACAAATAGTGATTCCTCTGAATTACATGGATTCCCAGAGTAAATGTTTATCTGATACTGAGCCAAATTGCCTACATCCTTTGTATTATGTTATTAAAGATTACTTTTGCTCTCGATCACACAATTTCACTGCCCTTGTAAAAAAAGGGAGAGAAGGCTCAAATACCTGTTACTTACCTGTGGGGACTAAAGTCTAAATGCATTTAGCCATTGTTCAAGAGATAGCATTTCCAATAGCTTTTGTATTTCCCTGTTGGTAGGAGGGGGAAACTTGAAAAATTAGCACACAACCTGTTTTGTTTTTTTTAAAAAAGAGTTCTCATTCCACACAATAAACCAAAAAGCGTGTAGTCTTTGTTGACTATTTTCCTTCTTCCCCATCTACTGATTTCATATATTCTATTGACAAGTCTGCAGAGAAATACTGGTTACACTGCATTGCTCACATTTTGAAAACATCTGCAAATTAACTGCTGCCAAAGTTAAAAACATGTGAGTGTAGTCTGCATTCCAAGAAAGGGATAAAGCAAACCAGGAAAAACAAACAAGGAAACAAACTTCTACAATGTGGACACAAAGGTTAATTCTTAGAAATCAATTTTCTTCTGAAATACATAATACTACTTAAATTGCTTCTTTCAACAATATTTTTTTCTAGATTTTTCTACAAAGGCACGATTTCATGAAGAGATAAACTTGAAAACTGTCTATAACACTGTGGGTGTGTTGTGGAACTTTCATGCTGATTAAGCAGAAATTAGGACATTTATATTCAAAAGTTATTTCCAGTCAGACAAAGAACAAGGTGAATCATTCCCAAATTGTGGAGGTGGTGTTTCTAAGTATTCTTAGTTATGTCCTATGGTACCTTATCTATAGGAAGAAATACCAATCAAATTTTATATGCCCTCTTATGAATCACAATAATTTTCGTACAAATATTTGTTAACATTGATCTTTTCTGTTGTGAGTTTATAAGGTTCCAGCTTAGTATTAAGGATCATGAATTAATAAGTACTGTTTTCTATTAAACAAAGGAGCCACATAAATTGGCTTTATTACTGTGAATAACATCACAGTGAGGGAAGCTATGTGGTGAAAACCATGCTGAACAGAAAGCTTTTAAAATGACTCTGGCATTGCAGCAATGAAAGTGCACTGGGATTCAGATTAATATTCTAAAAGTTAGAGAACACCGGTGGAAAATAACATTTTGAGAGATTTCTACTCCCATGTAAAATTAAAGAAGGTTTGAGAAGTTTTTGTATGTTTGGATAAGCAAAATGTTTAAGACGATTTCCCTTGACAGTTTTGCTCACAGCTACAAGAACATGAAATAGAAGCCATTCACATGGTAGGAGCGATGCAACCTAGGGATCAAACAAAATTATCTCCTTCTGTCTTTCAGCTTCTTGCCAGACAGAAACACAGTTTATATACTACCTTTTACTAATTTTTTTTTTCATAAAACTCCTAAGACTTAGTTCATATCGATTTCCATTAAAGTGACAGCTGTTTTGTAAGAGTAACATGAAAGTGTAAATAAAAATCAGTTGACAATGATGTAAATTGGGGCATTTTATAAAGAATATTCCACATATAGAGTGAAACCTAGTCCCTCTTAAAGAAGATTATTAAAGATCCTATATTTGATAACATAAATATGCACATTTGTATAGCTGTCAGCAGAAATAAAAGTAAGTTATTTACCACTGCAAAAATGGTCTTTCATGTTAGTTTTTGAACATTTGAGGAATGTTTCATTTCCTGAATACTGTCTCTGTCAGCATTCTGGAAGTGAAAGAGTCAGAGACACATTGCTTCAGCATCCAACCAGATGTGTCTTTCTCTTCTGAACTTAGTTTTGTGAAGTATATAAAAGCAAATAATAGAATCGATTACTCAGCTCCATAATGAATATTCATTGTGCATTGTTTGATTGCAGCCCCTGGCAGGAAGAAATAAAAATAGCACAGAGGCCTTCAGAGGATACATTTTCACTAATTTCCATACTTCTCCTTTGACATCCTGTACTAGTTTCACTTCTGTTTCAAAAAGTGAGAAAATTATTGGAGTTTGGATATAGAAACTCACTCAAAATTTGTTGTAAACTACTAGTGTGGTTTCACTTTAACAGCTTTGAAAAATGGTCTTTCTATGTTTTAGTTCATTATAAGAAAAAAATAAAATGTATGACAAACATTCAAAGTGCCATTCTACTATACTTACTATATACTGTAATTTCTATTCCAGTAAATTATGAAAGGTTATTATAGTTGTATTGAACAAATAAATTACTAAATATAAAAAAATCAATATATAAGTAATATAAATATATAAATACACTTCTGAATTTTACCCTTAATCATCATGTGATGCCAGGTTAAAAAACTGTGCATGTTTTTTCTTTTCCTTCCGTTCCAGAAGTCCATTCTGGGAATTAACATTAAGACAATAAAATCTGTGTTTCTACATGTGCAGGTAAGCTACCTTTTAAATCTCCCATTATAGTCAACAGATATTTAGTTGGGTAGTCAATGTGACTTAGGCTTACTCAGTTTGTTTCTACCACAGGTGAAGGTTAACCTCCATATTAAATTGAATTAACTTCATGAGCTGTCATTTAGGAGTAATGAACTTGTGTATCTCCCACTCTGTCTCATGCTTTCATATATTTAGGCAGTACTGTCATCAGAACCGGAATATCCTAGTACTCTTAGAATATGATATTCTTGTTTCAAACAGTAGTACTCAGAAAAATATAGAAATTGTAGAGATTGACACTGAAAATATATTTGTGATATCAGACGTGATTTATCTGTCTTCTGGAAAAAGAGAATCAGTCTTAAGATTGCCTGTAGACAGCCTCTAGGCCAGCAGATTGCTGGTGTGTGTTCTGATAGCAGTAGTGAATTGTCCTTTGGAATGGGAAGGCACAAGAAATAGCTATAATATAGGAAATTCCATAATTTCCTTGAAAATTCTCTAATAAGAGAATTTTATGTCATTGTAGATTCTTCTGCCTGTTCTTCTGCCCATTTTCTGCCCTTTCTCATAAAGAAACCCAGGGAATCAGTTTTCTTGGTTATTGCATTTCTGTTCATAGGTCAAAAAAGTGTTGTTGTGAGCTGACATGATTATTTAATTTCTGATGGAAGATCAGTAGTTTTATAAAAAATGATATTTTTCATTCCAGAGGATTCTTTACATTATTCAGCTAGTTAATTGTAAACATGGGGAGATTGGTAAAGAGTAGATTTCCATGTATAATGTGCACCATTCGACCTTATTAGTCCTACAATTTATTGCACCCCAGAGGGCTCTCCCTGATTCTCTGTTATATTTTGGAGTCCTGTTACTTCTTTAGGATAAATGTAAAATATTCCTAATCAGACCTGGAAATTAGTCATACTCATTTTTGAAAAAACAATTTACATTTGCACAAGGCACAAGGAAAAATAAAACTAGGTGAAGAAACATTTAAGATGAAAAGAAGTACATTGAAATCAGTCTGCCCCTCAACTACAACACTGCAGATATTGAACAATATTAAAATCTCAAAGAAACAAAATATATTTTACTTTTAAATAGGATATATAACCAAATGTCTGTACCCATTGTCTCAAGACTTTCAAATTAAATGCTAGCAGTATACATCTATTTGTTACCTTCCTCTCTACATCCTTACCTATATTTTTCTAACTAAGGCAAGAAAAATGGAGCCTGTACTTTTATATTTTATCTTGAGTAACTACCACCTTTCTTAGTGATCTGAAAGTGTTCTAGTGCTGCTAGGTACCCCATATTCTTTCTGCTTCAGCATCTCAATTTGTGACCCAGGGTCACAGAATTGTTGCTGAGTTTATCTTTTAGTTCCTTGGTTGTCTTTTGGTTAACAGAAAATGACATGAGCTGTCAATGTGCTCTTGCAGCCCAGAAAGCCAACTGTATTCTGGGCTGCATCAACAGGAACATGGTCAAGGAGGTGAATCTGCCCCTCTACCCCGCTTTTGTGACACCCCACCTGGAGTGTTGCATTCAGCTCTGGTGTCTCCAACATAAGAAGGACATGGAACTGCTGGAGCAAGCCCAGAAATAAAACTTACAATCTTTGCTACAGTATTCTGGTCTCAATATGGTGGGGTTTTCTATCACCTAAAACTGTGCACAAAAACTAAACACATTCTGCTAGAACATTACTTTTTACTAGACAAAAGTATACACCTATATATTCACATCTCCTACACAAGGGGATTGTTGGAGTTTCTGTCTGTGACCATTGTTACATGTCAGTGAAGCAGTGAATGAATTAAACAAGCGAGCATGAAACAAAACTAACTGTATCCTGGGAAACTAACTAAGGATATGCATGCTATTAAAAGTTAAAAGATTAATAGCCTTATTTTGTTTCAATAACCATTGAAAGCGTTTAGCTAATGACTCTAAAGACTCTAAGGAAGTTATTGTTGCTTAAATTGAGTACAATTTGTTGAAGAAGTAGGAAATAATAAGGACTAGCAAGAGAACACAAAGTCCAGAAACAGTACAGAGACAAAGTGGAAACATAGTTTAATTATTAGACTTTAATTTACAAGCCATAAGGTGAATCTTGCACTTGTATCTTCTGTGAGCTCTGGTACAAATTATTCTGCATAGTACTTGGCTCAGCAAATGTTATCTGTAGTCATAATCAATACAGAGCAAGAGGTGCTGAGCTTATCAGAACCCTTAAACAGATGTTTATGGTCCCTAGATGTATCCGTTTGGCTGTAGAAACCACCTCATGATTAGTGATGGCTGAATAAAGCAGCTTGGTGTCTTTCCCAGAAAGCAGTTACAGTACTAAGTGCAGAGATTAAAAAGACAGGTTAGGATGGTAGGCAGAGTTCAGGGAGCTAATTCATACAGCAATATAGGCACTTAGACTTAAGACCTGGAGTGCACCAGACTTCAAGGCACAGTCTGAGTAATATAGCTAATGCTTCTAAGACCTCAGGCATAAAATTGGAAATCCAGCAGTTTGGTATCCCATGGGGGAGAGGAGAAGAATCAGTAAACACAGTAGTGGTAACCAATATTAGTAACAGTGTAAATCCTGTTGTCAGTGGTATAAGACTTGTAGACAAATATTTTGTCTAAAAGAGGGTGGAAGAAATTATAAATGTGAAGATTAGGATTTTTATCTTAATCCATACCAGAACATCTAGAGTATCATTACGTGAATCTACTGGAAAATAAATAACTCTCATCAGCACAAGTAGCTAATTACATAATTTATATTTAAAAAAAGAAAGAAGAAGAAAAAAAAGGCTGTTAATTTGAATTCTTTTGAACTTTTTCTTTTTTTTTTTTTCCTCCCAAGGATAGCTCTGCAAAGCCATTAATAAGTTTTGCTTGCATAAACTGCCTAAGAAACAAAACATCTAGCCTGCAAAACATGTGTAACATTTACAAATAGCTGCAACTGCATAAAAAGTTAAAAGTATAGGGTTTTGTTTAGTGGAACTGAAATCCCACAGGATTGCATTGAGTTTCCAAATTTCTCCAGCTGTTCTTTAAAGAATTGCTTCTTTATAAGGTTTCTGCAAATCAGCACATTAGCTAAGTGAGCTCTATAATCCAGCAAGGGGAGCACTGGACAGTAGTTTCCAGAGCTGCTAATAGAATGTAGCTGCTTCCAGGAAAATTACTTCCACCTTTTTGGGATGTCAATGGTCCAATGAGCCTGGCTGTGAGATGGACAGCTACGTTGGAAGGGAGTTGCTCTAGCCATTTGGAAAGCTCGGAAGATTCTTCATCAAATCTGCAGACCAGGAAAAAAAGAGACAGTGGCAAAATAAACCTTTCACCTGTGAAATGCATTTAACTAAATATTGGCCTACAAACCTGGTCAAGCTCATGCCCTGAACCTGGGTGTGCTGCTATCTGCCTCCCTGGGACCTCTGCTGCTTTGCTCACCAATGTTGTGGTCTTTTTGGCTGGTTCACAGGAAGAACAGCTGTGGTGTGCACAGGATTGGAGACAAACAAATCAGCAGATGGGGAGCAGCAGAAATTTGTAAAATGAGTTGTAGGAGTCTGGGAAAATAATTCTAAATTTATTTGGAAGACTGAGGAAACTGAATGATTTGGTTCCTTGATTTCCCTATGAAATATTGTTATGATTTAGTATTCCCCAGAAATATTGCATTTCTGTCAATATTTTTAAACCAGCTCTATTCTCATGACCTATTCAAAGAAGTTAAACTTTTTTGTTTGTGAACAACAGAATAGGTCATACATACTAATAGTCTGCATTTTTAATTTATATTTTTAATTTAAAGAGTCAATTTAGTCTTGCAAGAAAAACAAACTAAAAAAATACCAAGTGTCGTACAATTTGGGGCTATAATATCCAATTGAGAAATCCAACCCAGCTGTTAAGACCGTCAGCATCCATTCTCTTGACCTTTTAATCCTGAACCCACGTCTTTTTCCTTGACTCTTAAGATTTCTAGGCCTGGGAGGAAGTTTTTTTCTTTCTATTATAACATATCACTCTCTAGCTTTGGGGCTAAATTGTAAATCTGCTTGTCTGATTTAACACTTAAAAATGTTATTAGTTTTTGTATTATTACTGACTGAAGTATTTGCTGCTCAGTTGGGGGTGAAAAATAGCTTCTCAACAATGGAGCCTGGATTAATTTTCATTCATTAACTTTGAAAGGACATAAACATCCTGGACAATATATTCATTCAAAATCTATCATTTCTCCTTATGTTTTAATCATGCTTTAACAAGTGATCCTATTCTTCAAGAAAATCAGTAATAAGACAATGAATTTGAACTCCACTAAAAAATTGCATTGGAAGTGCTTTTCAGCAGATTATTCAGCCCTACTGCAATGAAAACATTTTAAGGATTTACACTTAGTCACAACACAAACTTCCATGCTCATATATATATGCATACATATATATGTATACGTATGGAAAAATTAAATCCAGTTTCATAATTTATATTTGTTATGATTAGCATGGGCTGTAATTGACGATAATTTTATGCGCACACATATATATTTTATAATAAGTTTGAATTTATCTTCTAAAATATTTTTCAAATCCTTTTATGGGGAAATCACACAATTGTCTTTCTGATAAAATAAGAAGCTGAAGAAATACTAGGGAATAACATCTATTATCATGCATACACACACATCCTACAAAATATTTTACTATTTATCAAGAGATATTTAAATACCACCACAGTTTTTTGAATTCTTAAAATTATTGGTTTTGTATCTGTCATATGACTTGCATCAGCAGAAAAATTGCCAAACACAGCAAACAACATATAGTGAAGTATTTTAGATACTTACCAGAGGATGGGGAGTTCAACAGAGTGAAAACTACCAAAAATAGATCTTCCCACATCTCATGGCTGCCTTAACCCTCAGTATCTTTGGCACTCTATTAGGTCTTTCTCTTGTTAACCATTAACTAACTTCTGGGTAGATATTTTCTCTTCAGGAATTGACATTTTTTCGAAAGACAACATGAAAAAAAAAGCAAAACTCTTTTTTTGTTGCAAGTTGTTTGATCAGAATTATTATTTGGTTAGGTAGATGACCAAACAGGGTTGAAGGAATCAGATCCATCCACATTTGTACTGTGGAGTTTTATGAAAGTCTCTAGAGATGGAAACATTATTTTCTTGCTTTTTAGGTATCTAGAATTGCTTTTAGAAAGCAGAAAACTAAAGAATATAGGGAACATCTATATATATTGAGAAAAAATATTTATAGGAAGTTCACGCTGTTTCTTCGCATGTTCTATGCAACTAAATGCTTTTTCAACTACAGTTCACAAAAAAATCTGTATGCTGAATCATGCTACATGATGTCCATTGAAGTTATTGTTAAATCATTCTAGATTTCAACTATAGTTTGATGCCTTATCACACAGAAAGAACAATTTTGCTAAAGTAATTAATAGATTCAGAAACCCAGAATTTCTTTTTCAGGATGCTAGGATGGACACAGATGCAAATCACTTTTGGAGGGTGATTAGATAAAATCTTGGGTGAAAGCTGAACTCAAACATTATTATGTAATACAGGTATGAAAGTTCCTGAAAGTAAAGCTGCCAAAGGCTGGGAGAGAGGGAAATTACAGCAACAGAGCAGTGAAGATTTGTTCTACTCTTTTGGTTTCTTGTTTGGAGGTGCAGCTTAACTGTGTCAGAAAAAGAATTTAGGGATTATTTTAACTGGAAGCTTTACCTTTACACTGTAGTACCAACAGTATACTGAGAAATGATCAGCCTGGAGGAACTCCTTTTATGTTGATGGTAGTGAGGCACTTCAGAAATACCAATCACCCATCTGAATCATTTATGGTTTAGTTTTTCAACACTTCTTATCTGTGCCAGAGTATATGGCTTATTTGACAAAGATGAGAGGTAGAGATTACATGACCTGAGCTGTGCTCAGACATTAGCATTGTTTTGACAACTCTGCAGAAGATATTACAGCACATAAAAGCTCTAAAATGTATTGGCAACTGAAGAGAAAAGGTGCTATGACCTGTCAGCAGATGATGGCTCCTAACCCATTCTACTAAATCCTGTAGCTCAACAACTGTCAGTTGAAGCCTTCTGTTGATTTTTATGAAAAATGTTGCAATTGCACTTTCAGAATTCATCTGTTACTCACCCCTGAAGCAGCAAAAACCCTGCAGCATACTCTGTGCCATCTATCTTCTTCTACAAATACCTCTACAGGAAGACCATGCATATATGAAGAAATAAATGATAAATAAATAGGAATAAAAAAGTGAAATGAAATATTTTTAAATTCTTCAAGAAATATACTTCAAATTAATCATTTGGATTTTAAGAAATTAATAGTAACGAGTTGTCTTCACAGACTTTTCAACATCTGAATCTTCTTTTAAAGAAATTCAGACTATTGACTGCAAGTCAATTTACAACTTCATGAAACTCTAACTCATTGACTTTCCAGACTATAAATGTTTGTTCAGGTGGCAAAGACTTGCCTTCTTTCTACACTTCTGCAGAAAGATGCTGCTTCATTTCCTGAAGAGATCTCAGTGTTCTGTCTTATTTTATGAAGTAATAAGGCATGAAATAATTTATGTCTGGGAAAGAATTTTCTGTCTGGATCTGCTGTCTCAGGATAGAACAGTCATAGCCCAACCTCCCTCTTAAAAGTGGGAAGGAATTTCCCAGTGCTTAAAAAAGAAGTGCAAATGGAACAAAACAGCCTACTCTGACAGCTATTTTTAAAATGCCCTCTGTGATTATGTGTTGTGTACATCTTCATTCTTCATAAGTTCATTTGCATACCCTACTTAACTGCAGTGTCAAAATTTGCAAGCATTATATCAATTTACACATACAAGACTACTTTTTATATTCAACAAGAAGAAAATAAAAGATAAAATTCCAGATCAGTTACAAGAAAGACACAAATAACATACAGTCCTGAATTCTGCCTTATTTTCTTCAAAGCTGTGATTCATGAGGCTGACAAAGATTCCTGTCTTCTTTTTAGGTCATTTTTATTATTCTGGCCTTTCTAGACTTTTGACTAAGCTTTCATTCAAGTACAAAAATATGACAAAAATACTTGAATTCAAGCAGTTCTTGAGTTGTTGTGTTTAGTTTTTTCTGGAACAATTAAAAAAAATTCTCCTGTGTACGTTTTAGGTAGGTAGTTGGAAACTTTCCAATGAAAATGTCATTTTTTAGAATACGCCGAATTATCAAAATGTTGAATTCCATGGGAGGCTCTCAATCAGAGTGACTTTGCATGTAGGATACAATTTCTCCTTAAAATTATTAATTAGAGAAGTAACTCAGTGTTCAAGGATCATCTGTAATATTTGTCATACAGAGTCAAGGGTCTCTTTTACAACTCCAGCTACAGTTTCATAGCCTACCTCACTAGCTTCAGCATGCCAGCTAAAGCATGCTGAAGGTGTAGTCTCACTCATTTCCTCATATTTCTTACAATGTCTGTCAATAATGAAATATGCTTCAGAGTAGACACTTCAGTTTGATCTCTCCAAGGCTGTATACATGAGACTTTGATTTGTCTGTTTTCTTTCCAACATGAATGGTCAATTTTTGAAATTTTTTCACCCTCTAATTTAATCAGATGGAATTATCTAAACAGTCCTGAGTCCTCACTCAGTGTCTCTCTTTAGCGCTACATGGCTGTCTCCAAAATTTTAAAATAAATTCTGGGATTCTTGAAACAAGTTTGGACATTAGGGAAGCTAAAATACCCTCCTTTAATCTCAGCTGCTTCCATTTTAAAATATTGATCTGAAAATTTTTTGAAATCTTTGTAAGAATTAGTAAACCTAAAAAAAGGTCCTCTCTATTTGTATCCTTAAGCTTCAGAATTGTTTTCTGCAGTATTTTTATTCAACTCTTTTTTTTTTTAATAGAAAATGCAGTAACATTCCTTTTCTTTTTCAAATTAAAATAGATTAACCTTTAGACACAGAGCAATTATGTAAAATCACAGACTTACAGAGCAAAATAATGGTGCTAGAAGGGATATTTGAAGGTCATTCTGTCCAACTCCTCTTCTAAAGCAAGACCATGTAGAGTTGATTGTCCAGGATCATGTCCAGGTGGCTTTTGAATCCCTCAAAGGATGGAAACCCCACAAAATCCTGGTTAATCTGTGTCAGAGATCACTGTCACTGTATTTTGTAATTTTTGGAGGTAACCCCCTTTGTTTCAGTTTATGCCCTTTATTGTCACTGAACACTACTGAAAAGAGTCTGGCTCCACCTTTCTTGCACCCTATCCCCAAGTATTTATACAAGACTTCAAGACTTCTCCAGGCAGAATTGTCCCAGCTTTCTCAGTCTTTCATCATATGAGAGATGCTGCAGTGCCTCAGTCATCTTAATGGTTGGACTCTCTCCTGTGGGCCTGTCTTGTACTGAGGAACCAAGAACTGGACACAGTACCAAAGGGTGGCCTCACCTGTGCTGAGGAGAGGGAAAGGATCACCTCATTGAACACAGCAGCAATACTTTTCCTAACAGAGCCCAGGATCCCATGAGTCTTCTTGGCTGCAAGGCTACTTTCCATACAACTGCCACCCAGCATATATTGGTGTACAGGACTGTTCCTGACTTGGTGCAGGACTTCTCTCCTTTCCCAGCTTAAAATTCACAAAGTCTAGGTTTAGAAAAAACTATATAAATAATGACAAATCAAGTATCTTTCCCCGAATCCTCCAAATAATGAAGATACATAAATCAGAAACACCATGGGAAGCTGGTCATACATTATGTTTTTGAACATTAAAATTGCCTGGATAGATTGGGTAAAACAGGGATAAACGCTCACCAAAATAAGTGACCCTGGAAAGAGGGGACCTAGAAAGAAAGTGGTGAAGCTACTGACTGTAGAACAGATCCTGAGAGGGGAGGAAGTGTGTGAAATTGGGAAAGACGCATATAGATGAATAGAGGGGGAAGCTGAGGGAATCTGGCTGGTAACACCTGAGACTGGTGACTCCAAGGAATGACAATCCTAGCAAAATACAATACAGCTTTGGGACTTTAAAATTATCACATATATTTGAATGATTTTTTTCATGCAAAACTGAATAAAGTAAAAAAAATGATAAAAGAGTTTGAATTATCCTTAATAGTTGGTATGCTACTGAAATTCACAAAACTAACATTTGACCAATGACAATGTAAAAAGAAGTGTTTATTTCCCAATCTTTACTGTATTGATCTATCGAGGAAATTACTATTTCATAAAGCAGGAGATTTGTTAAAAAAATAATGGCCAATGTAATTCAAATGTATTACTATGATCATTGATGAGAGCAACCTGATGTGACCTAACAAATGGTTCTGTTGTTTTCTTTTAATGATAGTTACTAAGCAATCTAATGGTGTAAGTCTCATTGTCTGGAGACATTTAAAAAGCAATTTGGCTTTTTTTGGCTTCTTGGGTTTCAGGGACTGTGGCTACCTTGGTCTTTTATTACAGACCATGTTAGAGTTGACATTTGTCTTTGGCAGATCTATAACATAGCAGGTGCTGTCAACCTTCCTAAGAGAGCTCTAGAAAAATAAAATTCTCAGTGCTGTTATGCAGATAAATTATACTTCCAGATGAATCATTAATGATTTAGGTTGGAAAAGACCTTTAACATCATCAAGTTCAACCAATAACCCAGCGTTGCCAAGTCCACCCCTGAACACCTTTACATACCTCCAGGGATGGTGACTCAGCTGCTTCACTGGGCAACCTATTCTAGGGCCTGGCAACCTTTCAGTGGAGAAATTTTTCCTAATGTCCAGTCTAAACCTCCACTGGTGCAACTTGCAAATTAAGGCCATTTTCCCTTGTCCTAGAAGTTACCAAGAGTTTTGTACCAGTTTAGGTACAAAGAAGAGAAAATATGCTCCTTGGAATGATGCAGTGTATCTTGAGGATCTCTTATCAAAATGTCTAAATACTCTCTAAAAACACATCTAACCAGTCAACATGACATAATAGCTAGTGTCACTCTGCATGTCTTCTTTTTCAGCAAATAAATGTAATCTGGCAGGCTAACAGGCTATTCAACTTTTCCTGTATTTTGTATTTGGAAGGACTAAAACTGAGAATGCCAAAATCTTCTGGGTAGATCTGTCACATAGAAAACAACAACAACAAAAAAAAAAATCCAACTTTTTATGTTCAGTAAATGGTATCTCTGTTTTTCAATTATTGTACTTCTGTCAATTATTTTTTTTAGTTCTGACTTATAGCACAACACTTGATGATTTCAAAACCTGTATTAATATCATATCCAGTCTTGACATTTAAACCCCTGTTATTTTCAGTTTGTTTTGATAGACCCTCTTGTAGAGCAATCTAAAATTAATTTATATACAATATCTCTAATCTTCCATCCCTCGTTCATTTACTTCTTACCATTAGAAACACCAGAAGTCTTTCCTGCATTCATTTAAATGAATAATTTCATCACTAGCTACATTATATGATTGACAATGATTGACAGAATTTCTGGCTTTGAGTTTGACAATTTATTTTTTATAGATAATTATCTGAAAATCGTTTCAAGAACATGATTAGAAGTAAATGATTGTTGTAAAATATATAAGTTATTGAAAGATTTCTGTATAATACCTTATACTTCTTCTGAGATTCTAATTTTGTTTAATAGCGTATCTTTATAATGTATTTAGATGGAATGAAGTGACATTTTCGAGTGAAGTGACTAGTTTTAAAGCATGCTGGTTTGATAGTCCCAGAGCACAAAATCTCCCACATCAACAACAGAAAGCTCAACATTTTCCACAATGTTCTGTCAAGACTGCAATCACTTCATTTTTCAAAACCTGCCAGTAAAGATGCCAATTTTACTCCTATATTGCACCAGACAATCAAGCAAGACAAATCTTGAGTTGTAAATTGATACTGATAAGAAGAAGACATGTTTTGAAGTCAAATGATGAAATATTTCTATCTGAATCGGTCCATCTGAATACAGTGGAAATCCCATGTAATCCACATATAACCAGAGGTTTCCATCTAGCAAAGTAAACTTACCTGTGGAATGCAGCATTTCTTAGTTTTCATTACAATATTAATTACAATTCATTACAGCAATGTGCCACATGGACATTGTATACGCTATAGTAGGATATTCAGGCCACACTGTTATTGCAGACTATATTTTTGGATTAGTGTTCAAATAAATCCAGTCATGCTTCTCCATGCTGTAACCTCCATAATGCCATTTCAGGGACATTTCTCACAACATGTATTAATTGCAGGAATACTACTATGCATACGCTTGCTTTTCCATTTATATTAGATAAGCTTCAGAATTGCGTGCTACACCTGGCTTTCCAGGACATTTTTAATGAATTTCACTCACAGTAAGAGAGATACTATAATGAAAACTTTGAGGGAAAGGATGGCAAGATCTAAAAGGTTGTGTCCCTGCAAATGTCAGATCCCCAGAGACATCTTAGCTCCTCAAGAAATTGGGTGCAATGTCCCCTTACAGTTCTAGCTTCTTTTGGTAGAAAACCCAGGCATACACAAAAACAAACAAACAAAGGAACAAACAAAAAACTAAAAGGAGAATTAGTGCTTCATTTCTCTAGTCTGTGTGGTATGAAGAAAAGCATCTTAGAGTCTACTATACAGAACTTCTGTTCCATAATATAGTTTTGCTCCACTTGTCTCCTTGCTTGTTCCCTGAATAGATTTGGAGACACTTAGGATGTTAGCAACACTCCCATAATAATGACCTGGGTTGATAAATTCAGTCAAAAGTTTTTCAGCTTTGGAAGAAATATACTAAGACACAGTTATCCAAAGTAAATTTTGTTTTGTGTAGGCAAGCATTCACCCCTATACAAAAGGTCAGCCCAAATAAATCCATTGGCTATCCGAAATATTAGAAAACTTTGATGAATCATTCTAAACAATGAAAAAAACATTATTCTAATTTTGCCAAGAACAGGTTGTTCCTATTACCAGCACTGAGCTGACATTGTTTCCACATTGTTTGGGGTTTTTTCCTTCCTGTTTACCTAAAAACTCATTCAGCCAAAGAGTTTCTTTGATTTATTGAAACACTGCAAGAAAAAAACCCAAAAAACATAGGGCAAATGGTAAACATAAAGGAAAGTTTCAGAATGCAGTTATAAAACCATTTTTGAGTTTCCATTATTTTCATGGTCTGATACTTGAAATAATTTTTTGTATTTTAATGAAACCCAGTGCTGTGGGTTGACACTGACCAAATGCCAGGCACCCATGAAAGCCGCCCACTCACTCCCCTCTGCAGCTGGGCAGAGGAGACAAAATTTAATGAATTTAATGTTAATGGGTTGGGATAAGGACCAGGAGAGATCAAACACTGTCAAGGGCAAAATAGGCTCAACTTAGAGATATGAATTTATTACACTAACAAAATCAGAACAGGATAATGAGAAGTAAAATTAAACCTTGAAAACACCTTCCCCCCATCCCTCCCTCCTTCCAGTTCTACCTTCTACCCCAGTGGCTCAAGGAGGCAGGGAACGGGGATTACGATCAGTTCATCACCCAAGGCTTCCCCTGCTGCTCAGGGAGAGGAGTCCATCCCCTGCTGCACTGTGAGCTCCTTCCCACAGGAGGCAGTTCTCCATGAACTGCTCCAATGTGAGTCCATCTCAGACACAACAGCTCTCCTCAAACTGCTCAGCATGGGCCACTCTTCTATGGGGTGCAGTCCTCCAAGGACAGGCTGCTCCACCAGGGCAGCAAGGCCTCTCCTTCTGTGAGTGTCCCACAGGGTCACAGCCTCCTCCAGACATCCATCTGCCCTGGTGTGGCACTCCTCCATGGGCTGCAGTTAGATCTCTGCATCCCCATGGACCTCCGCACGCTGCAGAGGCACAGCTGCCTCACCATGGTCTGCTCCACAGACCATGCACCCCATGCCTGCAGAGGAATCTCAGTTCAGGCACCTCCTCCCCCTCCTTCTCCAAGGACCTTGGTGCTTGCAGAGCTGTCCTTCTCCCATGTTGTCACTCCACTCTTTTCTGGTCATGATTAAAACTGGGAAACAATTTTTTGTTTTTCTTTGTTCCTAAATCTGTTATCACAGAGATTTTACTAACATTTTTAATTGGCCCGGCCTTGGCTAGTGTCACATCCATCTTTGGACCCACCAAGGACTGGTGGACATGATGGAAGTTTCTAGTAGATCCTCACAGAAGCCACCCCTGTAGCCCTCCCACTACCAAAATCAAGCCATGCAAAACCAATACACAGAATAAAATTACACTTGACACTTAAAATAATAAATTAAATTTGTTTCTGTTAATGATAGTGAACTCCATTTAAGGCTGTCTAGTACTTTATTATGCCTGGTATTACAGCTGCAAGCAAAAAAAGTGCTTTCTTTTCCCCTCCCTCTTCTTTCTTTAATTTGTTCCTATGTCTGACCACTCAAAGAATATACAGAATACAGGGCATATTCTGACACATCTTGAATTTTTCCCTTTGGCTATTCATGCACTTTTAAGACATGGGTATTTCTTTTTACAGAGTTTAACATTTCTTGTATTTAAATTCGTGTTGCTTCTAACCTTTCTTTCCTTTTCTCACTCTGTGTAAATTGAATTCTTCAGGTCTTCCTCCTAGTGTGATTCATCACCAATGAGAGAGCAAGAGATTCTTAGTATCTGTGAAAGTCACCTTTTACCCATCTAGACATTCTCATCAGACTTTTGTTAAATTAAAAAAGAGGAAAATTCTATTTCAGGGAACTCCAGGAGATTTTTAGCTAGATTGAATGAGTAATATTTCGTAAAAATAATTCTTACGCAGTTCTAATGAAGCAATTAAAAATTATTTTTACAGACACAAGTGAAGAAACGGATAACTGTTTGAAAGTGTACTGGGTCTCCATGACAAGGTTTTGGTAGTGGATGAGATGAAGTTGGTTTTTCTGAGAAGCTGCTAGAAGCTTCCCTTTTGTATGGCAGAGCTAATGCCAGTTGACTCCAAGATCGGGAGGACTTGTGATCCTGTGGGGGACTCATGCTGAAGCAGGTCATAAACAAATGCAGCCCATAGGAATTACATTGGAGAAGTTCATGAGGGACAGTCTCCCATGGGTGAGACTCTGCAGAACAAGGGAACAGAGGAAAAGTATTAATACAATTTGCTTAAAGCCAGTTAAAGAAACTTTCACAACATAAAAAGAATCCATCTAATCGCTACAGCCAGCTTGCTTCAGGAGTAAAAGTTTCTGACTGGAAAAAACTCAAGTAATATCACAGGACTTGTTGCTGTTTCTCTGATACTGTGGATTAAGCACTAGATAGAAATATCTCATTGTTTTTACATTTTAGTGAGTGTATGGAGAGTGCTGAGAGTTTTTTATTCCCTTAAAGAGTGCATTTTACCTCTATTTCACTGATGTTCTAGCCTTTCAGCCACACTGGGTCAAATTAAATCTAGAATATAATAGAAACTTTTATATTTATATTTTGTGGAAAGAAGAAGCTATTAAAAAATAAACTGTTTTTATTAAATTCAGTGTATTTTACTATGTGCAGCATAATGAGAAAGAGGGCTTTTTAAATTAAAAAAAAAAAAAAAAAAAAAAAANCCAATAATTAAAACATCTTCATTTTGCTAATATAAAATGGAAGCATATCTAAAAATATTGATGAGTAAGAGCAAATGTATTTCATCGAATCATAGAATCATCAGGGCTGAAAGAGACCTGTAAGATCATCAAGTCCTATCAGCACTATCACTGTAAACCCAGCAGTATCACCCTAAACCTCTAAACTAGATGACCCAGAGGCAGACCCAGACACCTCTTAAACACCTCCAGGGGTGGTGGCTCCACCATCTCTCTGGGCAACCTATTTCAATGCCTGAGCTCCCTAAGAGTGAATTTTTTTTCTGATATCTAATCTGAATCTCCCCAGTCTCAGTTTAAAACCATTTCCTCTGGTCTGTCACTGCAGGCACAGCAGAAGAGACTGGCCTCCACCTCACTACAACCTCCTCTCAGGTACTCGTAGAGCATAATGATGTTCCTCCTGAGCATCCTCTACTCTAGACCAATGAACCTAGCTTCATCAGCTAGCTGCTCCTCATATGACATGTTTCCTAGACCTATCACAAATCTTACTGCCTTTTTCTGGACACACTCTAGTACCTCAATGTCCTTTTTAAAGTGGGGGGCTCAGGACTGAACACAGCACTCCAGGTGTGTCCTCACCAGTGGCGAGTACAGGGGGCAATCACTTCCCTGGTGCTCTGGCTGGACTACTCCTAATGAAGGATGCAACTGGCCAAGATGCCAGTGGCCTTCTTGGCCACCCGGACACACCACTGGCTCATGTACAGGCTTCATATTCTATTCATTATGTTGTTCTTTATATGCACCTAATTTTGAGGACATATGCAAAACAGTTGACTATAATTTTCCATATTTTTCTATTTCATTTGGTATTAAGCAGGTTATGTAGATCATCTCAGTTTGCATGCAAAGTCTGAAAGTTGAAACCTTGTAGTGAAACCTTTGACACCTATTCAAAGTTTCAATATATGGTATGAGAAACAATCATGAATGTGCATGAGGTGGGGGACTAAGGAAAGGAATTATGAAGACATACTACTCCTATCATCAAGAAATACAATGGTCCACCATACATTTAAATTTTTGTCACTTCCATATCCTATATCGGACACTTCAGGCCAGCAGTCAAGCGTGGCTGTTGTATTTAAAAAAAAAAAAACCCAAATGGTTGATAAACACTTTCATTTGAGCCAAATATAGAATGATGTATATTTATTTTCCTGTACTCTTCAAGCAGTGTTTTAGCTTACTGGTTTGTTATTAAACCAACCATGATTTACAGTAATTTCACTATTATAAGTCGCACCAAGTATAAGCTGCACTCCCGGGTGTTGGCAACTTTTTGTTCTTTTGTCCATACATAAGCCGCACCTGATCATAAGATGCAGGTTACAATACAGAGTGTGATAAAAGGTATCTGTTCTATCGCCATCTGTTGAGGGTGGGGGCAGTGATCCTTATCTCCGCGGGAGATATTCTGCTGGTGGGCCATTGCTCTTTATCTTTTCACAACTGCAGCCTTCCTCCAGAGAGTAATTTTCTGCTAATGGCCCATTGAGTCCCACTGTGTGACTGATAAAATTACTGCATCCCATTGGGAGATGCTCCAGCCAGGGAGAAGAGCCCAACATTTCTTACTAAAATGAAAACAGAGGTTTTAGGACACTAAGGTAGCCCCTTTCTCCACTGGATTCCAGAGGAAAATTGGATTTCTCCACATCACCACTGGAGCTTTAGAGGGAAACTGCACCTTGTACAGGAGCACTGCTCCAGCTGAATCACATCTGTCACTGC
>PYHW01009979.1:10219213-10245791 GCA_013186435.1 Turdus rufiventris
GGAGTGCGGCTTATACTCGGTGCGGCTTATAATCGTGAAATTACTGTACTCTTCTCATTAGTTAAAATTAAAATGTGATGCGGTATGTCTAGTTGTGAGAACGTCTTCAGGGATCTGAAATGAATTCAGACATCTTAAACTGAATTTTCCCGAAGTATTACTTTTTTTTTTTGTCATTTGTGGCATGGAAAAAGCAGAAACTCTGTCTTTTTAATCTATATTTTAATCACTGAAAGCTAATTTAGTAAATCATATTTTGATATTCTTAGAACTAGCTTGTCTCGAGTTCTCATTAATGTTTCCTTTTTCTTTAATTTCTCTATTTGTTCTTTATTTATTTATTTAAATTTGCTTGAGGTGTTAGGGTTCCCTGGAGTGCCTTTGCCATCACTTTGGAATGTGTTCATTAGTGTGCAGCTGTGATATTTTATTGTAAGAATTAATTTTCTCTTTTTATTCTTTCATGGGACATAAGGAATATTTATTTTTATATAACTTGGTTGTGTATATAGGCCAAGACTTTCTTTTTCTTTATTCAAATTTGGTTTTCTTTTTTGGCAATTTGATTTGACTTGTGGCTAAAGCATGTTTTCCTGCTTAGCTGTCAGTTGTGCTTAGATTATTCCTCCTGCATTAGCCTGACCTTAGAGACTGCTCCACTTACTTTTACCCTCACACATGAAAACTATAATATCATTATTTATTCTTTAAAGCATTGCATGCTGACAGAGTGGAGATTTAGCCATTAAGATAGGAAAAAGAAAAGAAAATTAACAATATTTCCCCAATTCCCCTAAAATGTAAGCTTATAGAATTAATTTTGCAGAACTAATGTTGTGTGATTGTAGCACATGATCTGTGACATATTTCAAGTAAAACTAACATTTCAACAGAGTTTTTAAACTTTTTGACCTTACATTTTAAGTAGAGTTATAATGAATATCTGTCCATTAGTAACAATTCTATTCTCACTGCTGAGTCACATGGTGAAAACTGTAAAATATTAAACACTTAATGAAAAGCATATTACCTCAAATTTCAGGAAAAGGTCATTCTGTTTATTTGAAGGAATGAAGATACATGATTCTATTTCAATATGTTCTTACCTTGCCCTTTAAATGACATCAGAGAAAAAAAGTAAGAATCTTCTTCAGAAGAATATAGTTAAAGTCCATAAGTGGATCTTGCCTTCCATTTGTAATGTGTTTTAAATTAGGAAGACTGCAATACCAGCAGATTTTCTGCTTTTTTTCCAGTGAATAGTAATAACCCAGTGGACCTAATTCTGTCCCTATGTATACAGCTGCAACTTTTTGTATGTAAAAGCATATAAATCAAAAGGACAGGCTATATTCAGCACCAATTTGGAACACAACCAAATAGAGATGAAAAATAACTTGCTCAAACTCCACATCTCCTGTACTTGATACCTAAAATAGACAGTCTAAAATGATTTTGTCTACTATTTCCCAAACTAATAAAGTAATGCAAGTAATAAACTGTCATGGAGAGAATGACCTACTAGGATGTCCAAGAAGTAAAGGATAGACCCTAAAGTGATAACTGAAATTAGACACTTACATATTCTAATTTTGAATTTATTCCATAAGATGTTCCTCCTATTATGAAGGATGAAGAGAGAGAAGTTAAATAGTGAAAAGAATAAATATGCACAAAATAGGAAACTAATCTTACACTTCTTATTTGGAGTTCTTAAAATAATTCCAGAGATGGAGTAAGGTAAACAATATAAACCTTTAATGGAGGTTGCTATTATCTTTCTCAGATTCCAGATGAAAGGCACCAAGATGCCCACAGACTTTAGAGGTTTTAAGGAAAACTAAATAACAACTCAGAAGAAAACAAAACCCAAACAACTCCAACTAATCTATCAGAAAATTCTGTAAGACCTCCTGAATTCCCCCTCTTGATAGACTTATCTTTCCAAGTCTGTACATCTCCACTGACTTACCTGAGGTTGCTTCAGACTGATCTTGGCTGCAATGCCAAGGTCTGAGCAAAACCCGGGAGGGAGGAGGATGTTGTCTTCTCTCTTGCAGCAATACCATGGCTCTCAGGTTAAGGAGGGATCAGCAAGCTGATCTTTTCTACAGATTCGGGGGGGGATATATGTGCAAAATGCCACCCAGAAAAAAATCTACTGCTTTGCTGGCCTGAGAGTGAGACAGGGAGAATCCAGCCAGGGTGACAAAGTGACACCCATCTTGCTGACTCCATGGAGTTTATTATTAAACACAAGTTTTTATCTGTTTATTATATATGGTAGTAGATCACTCTTGATCTTCAGACTCATTCCTTTTTTATAAGGAATTTCTTTTATCTATGCAATTTATCAACAAGATTTGTAACAAACATTTTCTTATATGCATTATATGCTTGAATTGAAAAACTCTGAAATATGACCAGCCACTGAAATTAAATACAGTAATCTTGAAATATGATGCAAAATACAGTTCTGTTGTTGAGGGTGATGGGAGGGTTGCTGATTTTTCAGTTAAAATCTCGTTGGCAATGTATGAAAATGTATCAATAGTCAAAGATTAGGAATGAGGCACATCGTTAGATAAAATAATAGGAAAACCCTCCGGTGTTTCAGAAAGCTCCATCTGCATATGAGGAACAACTTATTTATGGTGCAGGTGACCACAGGATTGCCCAGAGAGGTTGTGGATCTCTCTCATTCTGTCTCTCTCACTGGAGGTATTCAAGATCTCTCTGGACAAAATCCTGTGGAATGTACTCTAGGATAGGTTGGACCTGATGACCGAATGTGGTCTCTTCCAATTTTAACTATTTTTATTTGGTTCTACAGAAAGGCACATTTTGATCCAAATTCTTTGAAACAATTTCCATAAATTTTTTTTATTCTTTTATTTTTGTTTTTTTCAGGTTTATATCAAAGTAAATTAATATTTCTAATTGCTTTTTGTGGAAAAAAAAAAACCAAAAAAAACAAAAAAAACAAAAAAAAACAAAACAAAAAAAAAAAAACCAAAAACCAACTATTTTTGTTTGTGTCCTCTCAGATCCACAGTCTTTCAGGTAAAAGAAGAACATATATGAAAAAGAATCACTAAAAGATATACCAGTTTAACATCCAGATTAGTCTATACAGTCATCTCTGCCTTTACTTCATATTTTGTGTTGATGCCTAAAGATATTCTGCATGTTTTTCAGGGCAGCCATCTATTCAAATCTTTCATTTTAAGCTAATCAGTTATTTTTATCCATTATTTTCATTATCATAAAATTTCTTTCTCATATCTGTGTTTTCTCACTATAATAGGAAGAAGAAAAAAAAATATTACCTGCTCCAGATTTTACATGGAAACCTTGAGATTCCATAAATTATTGTAAGCATACTTAGTATCATTCATAATTCATTATTCAAAGTTCATAATTCTTCTCTTTCAAAGAATAGTCAATTTCTAATTCTTTGCCAGTGATCAACAGTACCGAATTAGGTATGGCAAAATTAAAAAAAAAAAAAAAATCAGTATAGAACACAGCTTTTTTGTCCTGTATTGTAAAGACACAGAGGTCATTAAATTTTTGAATTGTTTGGTTGGGTTTTCTTTTGTTGTTTTTTTTTGGTTTGGTTTGAGTTTTTTTGCTAATGGAAATCTAACTTTGCATGAGTATCAATATTCCTCAAAAAATATTTTTTTATGTTTGAGATGCTTTTTAATGGAATGAAGAGAGAATATAGAAAACAGGAAACTACTGTTTATGACTGAATAAGATATATTTTGGATGAGCATGAAATAAAATCTGTTTAGAGATAGGTGAAATATTGCCTCAGAGCAAATAGAGCTGATGTAAATTTTCACTTTTGATTGATGAAAAGCTCAAGTAATCTTTATTCAGTTTTAAACTGGAAGTCATTTAAGTCCATCTGCTCTGCCAGTTTTTTATTTGGCCAGAAAAATAGCTATCAGGAAACAAGCAAAAGTAACAACTCTTACAGGTACTCTTAGGCTGCCTGTGTTAAGGCTGATAACCCATGACTGCCAAAATGTTTTCACCTGAACAGACTGATCTTTTAATTTATTTATTATAAAATGAGTTGTCTGTTTTCGGAGCCAATCATAATCTGTTTGTTTAGTTTTATAGGATTATGACAACGTTTCTAAGGATTTTAAACTTAATTAGGGCTGTTATAGTTACTGACATAGATAGCATCTCTTCTTTATCTAATTTCCTCTGAGTTATTTAGAGAACATTGAATATAATAACTCTTCTTGTTTACTTTTGTCCCTGTTCTTTGTATCAACTGAATAGCAGGAAGAAAAGATATCACTTTGCGATTTGGAATGTTCAGGAATAATGTGTAAAATTTTTTTGAGGAAAAAAAAATATTTATTCAGCTTTTGTAAGATTACTTCATGTTACTGAAATAGACTTTGCTCTATATAAGATGCAGCACTGCCATGATACAGTATTCTAGGATTATCAAATAGAGTGTGATTCAATGGTATGACATGTTAGCATGATAGATGTACAGAAAATAAACCTCTTCATGTTTGCATGAATGCTCCAGCTATTTTATAGTAGTCTGTTGCTTATTCTGTTTCTATTAGGACCACACAGGACCATATCACCAAATTTAACTTACGATTAAATTCCATAATTTTTAATAATTTTAAAACTCTCTCCATATCTTGACACAAAAAACTTGCTTGGCATAACCCCTTTATTTTATTGTTTCCATGAAGGTTTTATTAGAATTTCTCCCATACTGCTTAAAATTAAATTATAGATTAGATTGCTTACTTACATACACATAAAACCACAAATCAACCAGGGATGGTAGAAAAGTTTGCCACTTCCAAATTAATGATAAATTGCTTTATAAGTAAAAGGGAAAGTTTTTATATTTAAAAAGAAGTAAAGAGTTTGTCTACAAACCACTACACCTATTTCTACTGGAATTCCTATTATTCTTTTTACCTAAATCATTCAGAAGAGAAAGTGATTAGTGAGTACTGAAATTAGCTGATAAAGCATGTTTCAGCAGAACCAAAACACAAGATCTGGAAAAATTTCCTGATATTGAGAGACAGTTTAATTAGTTTCAAAAAAAGAAAAAAAAAAAAAAAAAAGCATTTGGGGAGACGGGGAGGAAGGGATTGGGAAAACCCCCACAAACTCAATATTCACTATTTTTCAACAAAGTAATTGTGCACATGCACAGAGATAGTTCCTAAACTACTACTACTTAGAAAAACATTAGCACCTCGGAATCATGGCTATGTGAATAAATATAATCAAACACTGGTGAAAATCAAAAAGAGAAATATATTACTACAAATTACTAAGAAATTAACTGTTAATAAAATAAACTAAAATACTTGCAAATCAACCACGTCTCTAATTTTAATTTTTTTCTGGCCTTGGGTTCTTGAAAGGAGTTAGTAGTGTTGGTCTGTAAGGATATTAAAAAAAAATAAAAAATTAGAGATTTGAAATATGAAATAACTGCAATGTAAAATAAACGAAGCAATAAAGAATTACAAAACAATTTGAAGTAAAGGTTAAGCTACACATCTAAAAAATCATGATTTGTATGGAGAGAGTGTTTAGAGAAAAGATTACTCTAAAAAAATGTTGGGAAACCTGTGGAATAATCAAACAAAAAAAAGGTATTCACACAGTATATAATTAAAGAAGGAGATTTAGGGCCAGAATACCTTATTGAAGCCTGAAATTTTGATTAGGTCAGTGATTAGACCAATTCATTGAAAATAGGTATATCAGAGGCTATTCATCATGCTGGGATGCATGCAATCCCCTGCTGAAGAAGATTGCGAGACTATGGAGTGTGTGCCAGTGAGTGCCAACTCTCACCCTATATTTAAATTGGTTTTTATGTTCTTTTCCTAGCCACTGGTAACACATAAATTCTTATTGTTCTCCTTGGAGATAAGATATTCCTAGACATTTCAAATAATTCAGAGTGTGTCCTAAAGTGCAGGTACTCTTGGGTCCTTGGAAATTACTTTTATAACATATTTCTACCCAGATCAATGGATTTTTTTTTGAAGATGGATGCTTCACTGGGAACACTGGTATTCTTCCTCATTAAAACTCTAAAGATCTATTCACAGAAAAAATTTCTCAGAAATATTTTTCTCTGGGTTAAGCGTGGATAATAGGAGTCCATGTGACAATATTAAGTTTGACACCAAGGATCTCCTCAAAACAGAAAGCATCCAACTGCAGCTGGTCTCATTTAGAATTGGTGGGGGAGTTACTTGTTCAGTAGCTACTTAGTTCCTTAGCTACTTTGTAGGGTGTGTAATGTAATTTGAACTTAATCAAGAATGAAACTTGATTCTTCTACTGGTTTGAATGGAACATTCAATAAATATATTATTGTACTAATTACAAATTATAGTCATTGATATTTAACCTTGTGCATCATCATAAATTAGTTATTTTTCTGACCTGTGAAAGTTTTTAAATTTATAGAAGCAAAAAAAAAAAAGGTTAAGACATCATATAAGACTAAAGAGTTCAATACAAAAAGCAAAAAAAAAAAAAAAATTATATGGCAGTAACAACTGATCACCTCATACGCACTTGTAATGTGCCTTCTCACAGGATTTCACCTGCATTTCATCTAGTAACCTCAAGTACTATAGCACTGCCAGATTACCTAGGCAACAAAATCTAAACTGCTTGGTAGTTTTGTTTGTTTTGTTTTTTTTTTCAGTAAAGATGACTTATTTCATTATTAATAGACTACTGTCCTACTAGGAGAGAGGGTTTTGGAAGAGTCCATAGCCTAAGATCATTTTTGCTGTTTTTCATTATGCTTTTGTAAAAACAAAGATTTTGTGGGAAAAAATGTCCTTGAAAGCTTACAAGGTAGAGAATTACTACCTGCTGGTAATATCCAGCACAAATAGCTTGATTTCTTTGCAACAACCTGGTCCACTTACCATCGGTCAATCTTACAAGCAAAGAGTCCAAAACACAAAATCTGAAGCACACAAGGTCCCTTTTAGATGAAATACATTTGTTCTTTACTTCTATTAACCCCTGCAAAGATGCAGCATTATGTTCCTTCAAATTCTCCAACAAAATTTTCCTGTGGTGACCTTTAAAGGAGATCTTGACAAAGGTGAGGTGATCTATATGCTCAGACAGCTTCCTGACATGCTGATAAATATTATCTCACTGTCCCACTGCAGCCCATTCTATCTTTGCAGCTCATTCTGTCTTTGTTTTCCTCTCATAAACTCATTGCTAGTGCTCTTCTACATTATTATGCAACTGTCTTTGACAATGCAGTTTCTGTTCAGATGGCCTTGTTTCCGTAGCTATAAATCAAAATCTAAATTTAGTCACCTTCAAAGTTTTAGGAAAATAATCTAAACAGGTGGGAGTGCAGAGGGTTTCTAAACAGACACTGGCCAGCTAAAGGTGATCAGTTGTGGAAATAATTATCATTATCATTAATTATCATAATTATCATTATCTATTATTTATTATTATTTATTTATCAGAAGAAGAGAACGTCTTTGTTGTACAGAAAGTCCCAAACACAAAAATGGAAGTAACTGCTTATGAACACCATATCATTTACACAAAATAGTTTAAAGCAATTCTGACTACTGTCTCAATGAATCTCGATATTCAAGCTTGAGATCTGATAAAAACAGTAGTCTACTGGGTTTATATTGATAAAATGATTATGTAGATCACTTTAAATATTTTGTTTCATTTCATTTCCACTTTTCAAAGATTCTGCCAAAAAATCTACCAACCAAGAAGTTCAATGCCATATGATTTTATATTGTTTTGCTAATACTATCAAAGAAATTGGTTATCTTCACTCATTTCATATATGTGGAATATTTTACGTTGGTTGGTTGCCAAGTGAACCCCAATCCACTCTCACACACCTCTACTTTCTGAGACTGCACTGTTAAATGTTAATGACTCAAAACAATTGTGGAGGTGCCAGGGAGCTTTGCTGAGGACAGGTTTGCATCCCTGGGGAGTCAGAGGTAAGTTTTTTAGTGTGTGGTGGCAATTCCCACAGACAGGAGGGGTCACTTTGACACTGACCAGAGGCAAATCTTGCAAGGTGAGATGGCACCTTTTATCATAGTCATTGTCCTCCCCTACACAAGTGTTTATATGCAAAATTCCTCCTCCCAGGGGAAGTTTGATGGGACATAACTGACTCGACTGCTGATGTGAGAGGCAGCTCTGATTTCTTAGAAGGAGTCACAAAACTTTAACTTACAATAATTTCCCGACTATAAGGTGCACCTTTTTGACTAAAATTTTGGCCCGAACCTGGAAGTGCGCCTTATAGTTCGGTGCACCTCACATATGGACAAAGTCCGGAAATTTGCCAACCCGGAAATGTGAGCTGCAAGCCGTGGGTGGAGCCGGCAGGGCCGTGGCAGCCGGGTGGAGGCGGGGCTGCAGGCCCGCAGGGCCACAGGGCCACAGCAGCCAGGTGGAAGCGGGGCTGTGGCAGCCCAGCTGCCAGGTACAGGCGGGCCCGCGGCACCGCAGCTGCCGGGTGGAGGCGGGGCCACAGCCAGCAACTGCGCGGGGGGAGCCGGTGACGGATCCTCGCTGCAAAAAAAAATGTGCGTCTTACAGTCCAGTGCGCCTTGTATATGGGCAAAAGTTCGGAAATTTTCCGACACCTGGAAGTCTGCCTTATAATCCGGTGCACCTTATAGTCGTGAAATTACTGTACCATAAAATGCTCTCAAGTTCTTTCCTGGGGCCTTCCACCAGGGGATTGCACATGATCCAAGTGTTGAAACAGATCCAGAATCTATTACAAAAGACATTGCAAAACTCCCCTACCCTTAGGGGAGGTTCCTGGGTGTTCCTACCTATCCTGAATATGAAACCAGAGACCTCTTTTTTTGCTAATTAATATTATGATAAACAAATACTGAGAATATATGCATGTTGCACAGGTTTTATTCTAGCTTTTTTTCCCTCAATGGGTTTCATATTGACGTTTGAGACAATATCTCAAAAATTACATAAAATGTGTTTAATAGGTGACCAAATTTCATTTGTTTGGAAAGTTAGTCTCCTGGTTTAATATAGATTAAACTTGGCTTGAAACATTTTAACCTCCAGTTACTGTATGCATAGCTTATAACTCAGTCAAGGATTTAAACTCTTTTAGTAAGAAGGGAAATTTCTATCCTTTTATTGCAAATTCTGGATATCTTGCTGATATGTGCACATGTATTTGCATAATGATACATTTTTCATGTCTCATCTGAAAGCATCTAAGGCACTAATACATTTTACAGTAATAAATGTAATCTAAGTCATGCATTATTTCTCTTGTAGTCCTAGGTCATCCTGCTATGTGAAACAATGCAAGTTCATTTTTATCAGCTTATTTATACTCATTTTTATTCCTGTAGCGTAGCAAGCTGTTGACTGTTTCTCAAATGGGAGAACTGTGTTCTCTTGAATTAGTTAGAAAATACACAAAAAGAAATACGTTAAATTAATTCAAACACTATAGTACAAGTTTAATAATGACTAACATCCAAAACAATAATACTTGGCATAGCATCATTTACATGACATTTGTAGCTAGAGGTCTTCCAGGGCTATATAAGCACTATGTAGAAAGACCGTAACACAAGTTGAATTTTACAATTAATCATATTTCTGAAAACCTGAAAGACATTTCATTAAATATTTTTATCCTGTAATAAATGAAAGGACTGGTTGTCTGCAGTCTTAGGGTTTTTATGTAAATATTGTGGCTTTGCAGGTATATACGTGCATTTCTGTCTCAAAAGAAATAGGTTTTTTGCAAAGTGCTTAAACATTCATAATTAACATTACACAAACTGCTCCACCACGGCCAAAGCTCTAAGTTGCCTTATGGTGCCCTAGGGAATCATTTTATTTACCCAATTATTCACTTGTTTGAAGGAAGAAGGGAGAGAAGAAACACTTATTTACTCTTTACCTTTTTTTTTCTCCCCTACGTACTGGAAGCACACAAAGATACAAGCAAGCTGTGTTGTCATAAAGCTAACAAGTGGGACTCCATGTTTTACACCTTCCCCTTTTCTGTTCTGTTATTTATTGTGGCCCTTATTCACCTACCAAATTTAAATGGTACCTCTGCAGTATGCAGGGAGAGATAATGAACTTATGCAGAGCTAAGTTAGGTAGGAGGATGTCAGATGTGAGAACAGAATATGTGTGACAAAGCTGAGGAGCCTGTTCTAAGATGTGAGAGAAGTTGAGCAGCCCTTGACCACTGCTGCTTCATGTCTGCTACAGAGACCAGACACAACTCTGAGCCAAAAATATTAGCAAAATAAAGTGGCTAAGACCACTGTGGGAGATCAGTAATTTGATTTTATACTAATATCTATTGGAAACGTTATAATTTTACAATGTAGTATTTTCTCTAGGTGCTAAATTTCCCAAAATTGCCTGGGGAATTATTTTTTAAATTAATGTCTTATCTCTAAGAACCACTGTATTTAAGTCAATCAACCCTTGGAATGTTTCCAAAAAGCAGTTTTGGAAATTATTTTTCAGGTTTATGTTTTTGGAGTGCATGTTCAGTGTCTTTAATGAAGTTTGCCCCTTCCTACTTTCTCAGGGTAGCCTTGGGAGAGTGATAATCTCTCAAGCCAAGGTTTGCTATGTGATCGTGTAGCAGAAATTTTTTCTCTCTCTTGAATGCACTTGTGCAATCTATCCATCCATTTATTTGTAGAAGATCAACAGCCTCTCCACATTTAGATTTCTCAAAGTATCTTCCAGCTGCAGTGCTCCAAATATGGAACACATACACTCTCATGGAAGCATTAACAGGTAGGCAGGGTCGAATCAAATATCTGAGTATTTTTAATACTTTCATTCAGGTTCACGCAAAGGAAATCAAATACAAGGCCCAGAGAAATTTGCTTTAGTCATGGGATAGACTGTGGTGGTACATCCTGCCCCCTAGGCCTTGCTGTGATCTAAGAAGACATCCAATGCTTACTCAACATCATTCATTCCATCTATTCTAGGTGTTTACATAATATCCAAACTCAGGAGACTTTTATTTTGTTTAAGGATGAAAAAATTTTACTACATGTAAATCCTGGGGTCATTTCTTAAAAAATGTCACTCTGACACACCATGCATGTTCTAATAGTTTGAAGTTTGAAATGGGCCACTCTTTTTGGAAGAATAATAATTCTCCATGAAAAAAAAAATTAAAACAAGATTTCTAAAGTGTTTTCTTGAATACTTAAGTTCTATAATTAGGAATTGTTTGAACAGAATTGACTTAGAGAAATTGATTTAATTCATTACCAATCAAATTAGAGTAGAATAAAGGGAAACGAAAACAAAGCTCAAAGCACCTTCCCCCTATCCCTCCACAGATTTTCTCTACCTCTTCCCCTCTTTGTCTTGGGGGGACAGGGATTGGGAGCTGTCTTTGCCTCTTATTCCTCCTCACTCTTTTCCCCTACTCCAGTATTGTTAGTCCACCCACAGGAGACAATCTCCCATGGATTTTCCAAATGTGTCCTCCTCACAGACTTCACAAACTAGTGCTGTGGCATAGGGCCCCCAGTGGGTCACAAGTCATGGCAGCACATCTACTCCAATGTGGGCTTTCCATGGGGGTCACAGACTCCTTAAACCATCTCTACCTGCTCCAGTTTGCTCTTCCCCATGGGCTGCAGGTGCATCTGTGCTCATTGTGAACCTCCATGGGTTGCAGTGGGGCATGCTTCTTTACCATGGTCTCCACCATGGGCTGCAGGGGATCTCTGCTCCAGCCCTGGGAGCCCCTCTTTCATGGAGGAGCTATTTCTCTCCATAGTCTCACTCCTCTGTTTGTCTGCAGTTACACCAGTTTTGTTTGTACAGGCCTTTTTAATTCTTACATAGGTGACGCCAACACTGATGGGCTTGACCTTGGAGAGTGGCAGCCAGGCTCAGAGCCAGTTGGCATTGACTCTACTGGACATGGGGAAAACTTCCAGCAGCTTCCATAGAAGTCAACCCTTGTAGCTCACACCTGCTACCAAACCCTTACTACCCAAACAATCCATTATGTATTTTATTTGCAGTTAACAAATAAATGCAGTGGAAAACAGCTTCCTGGGGATATTAAATTTTAAAGCAACACTGGAAAAATGCAAAGCTAGAAATTTGAAACCGAGAATTATGAGATTAGTGTGAATAAAAGGCAAAATTTGCATTTAGCTGCCTATTTGGTTCTGCAATTTAGATGTTTCTTTTTCTACAGATATTTTTGCTATGTTTAATTAAAAATTAAACAGGAAAAAATATGAGCAGTATTTCTTTTCCTCTTACTCAGCAACTGAAGGAAAATTACTTTGTGCTAAATCAGACTTTCCTTACTTCCATGTTTTTGCTGCGAGAAGGCTAAACTATCTCAGTGATGACCTGGTCCTTTTGATAAGTTTGTTTTGTAAAGGATGATCACTACTTTAGGACACAAAGCAGGAAAACAAAAGTAGAAAACTAAGAATGACAAGAGAATTAGCCTTTAATTCAAAGTAGAGCAAATTTATGGAATACAATATCAAGTATATCTGAAGAAAATGGAATTTAAATTGGCATAGATAATACATAATGGCATACACTATGAAGACCTTACAAACAAGAATTCTTGGAGTTCAATTATCAGCAAGTACAGAGTTATAAGCAAATCTCGTAGACTGTCCTAGATTTGTGTTTTGATTGGAAGAGTTGGCCTACTTTACAATTACTATTGTTGAAGCAGAAGAAGGAATCAGAATACTTAGCTTCGAAAACTCTATTTAAATATGATATTGATGCTTTTATCAATGAGCCTTTGCCATTCTATTAGCATTTCTTTTGCCACTGACATTTAAAAAAAAAATAAGTTGTATATTAACTTATAGATATTTCCTGAACATTTTTATCTTTAATTCTGAACCATATAGGGGTTACAATATGCTTTTGCTACAAAAATATAACTCTCATTCATTAACTCATCTACTAGCAAAATCTAGAGTCAGTAGAAGTCCATCTAGTCTTGTTCAGATGCAATGGCTCTTTGAAAACTGTGGCGTCAGCCAATGCTAATCTGTTTCTAGAATCACTGTTTAGTATAGATGAAATAGCTTGGAAATCACAGAAAAATTGCCATGGTGTGGCAGGATGCATTCAGTTAGAGATACCCAATGGCATATTCTCATTCAACACTTTCCTATTGGAATCAGTATATCTTTGCAGATGAAATAAGGAAAGTGTTCAAAACCAGTGTACATAGGACAATTAATTGTAAAGCTGAAACAGGAAAAAAAATCTCAGTTCTAAACAACAAATTATCTGTTCTACACACATATACACTCATATTCATAATTGTATTATTTTTGTGGGTGTGCAATGTCAATTAAAAATTTTGACAAAAACAATGTTCCCAATTCTAGATAAATCCTGCATTGCCTTGCTAGTAATAGAAATGTCTCTTTCTTACCTTGAGTTGAATCAGTGTGACCTCCTGCTTCTGGATTGAGTGACAGGAAAGATGTAAACTTGAAACAAATTTGAATATAAGCATTTCTGGCAAGGTGGCTACTTATTTTCTAATAAAACAATTAATTATTTTTCCCCTTAACATGATGAAAGTTCTAAGTGCATGCATGTACAGGCAGACACTATGATTTGCCGCTGGTTATTGTTGCAGCCTGCATAGTTGAATGCTAGGAATATTTCTGTAGTTACATTTATATTCTACTGCTAGACTTCTCAAAATATCAAGTATTCATTGCAGAAAGTAACTCTCACTTTAACTGAGACTTGTTAAGCATTGTGTCAATTAGCAGTGAATTCAAATCTCTCTCCTTAGACTCTCAGTGAATACTCATTGCCAACTGAGCACTATAAACTCTTCTGGGTAATGAAACTACTTATTTAGGTAACAGGAAAGAATAAATGGAATTCATGAAGTACAGTAATTTTACAACTATAAGGAGCACCTTTTGACTAAAATTTTTCCCCAAACCCAGAAGTGCACCTTATAGTCCGGTGCGCCTTATCTGATGGACAAAGTTGTGACATTTGCCATCCCGGATGTGCGAGCTGAGCCGAGCCTGGACCCATGGGAGCCCCGGTCGCAGGAAGAGAGCTGGGACCCGCGAGAGGAATGGCTGCCATGTGGGGAGAGAGCCGGGACCCACCAGGAATTGCAGCCATGGGGGGAAGTCGGGACACAGCCAGGACCTGCAGCTGCAGGGAGGGACCCGGACCGCCCGTGCATCAGGGGCTTCTCGTCCGCGGCTGGTATCTGGTGTAGTCGTCCTTCTCAGTATGTCCGCTGGTATTCGTCTGTCTCTGTAGTCTCCTGGCAACTGCTTTTCATTTACTCAACAGGAAGACGTGCTAATGAGTATTGCACTCAGCGTCTCTAAGCACCTTATTAGCAGGATTAGATAACAAAGGACACTTCATTACACGAACAGACCTGGTTGTCCCCTCAGGCGTTGCAGCCACTGGAGCAGCGAAGCCAGATAGCATCGCCAGGACTGTTGTCCCAGGTTAGAAAGAGTGAAGGGAAAAAAACTTGCCTCAGCGCTTGTACCCTGGGTGTCAGCACTGATCTCAGAACCAGGATGCTTCACCAGTGTCACGGTGCAGGGTGGATCCCTCCGAAGAGAAGAAACCTCTCTCCTCCGCTTTTGGGTCAGCAAAAAGAGTCCCCCGGAATGACAAAACAACCCACAAGCATCCACACCCCTCCGCTTCCTTTTGTCTTGAGCAATTAAAAGGGTAATGAAGTCATCCATCCAGGACAATGTGAAACAAAACACCAAGGGAAAGAGTAAAAAAAAAAAAATCCCCCAACACACAGGTTTACAGGAAAGGTGCTGATTTTGCAGACCTTTGCAACATGACAGAATAGCCTTTAAAGGCAGCCTAAAAGAATCAAAGCACTAACAAAATACAGAGAAAAATCACTCACTTCTATGAAACTCTCAAACAGCTTTATTTTTAAACAAATTAATCTTTAAACAGAGTTGTCTTTTCAGTCGCCTCTATTCATCTTCAGTAAAACCTTCGAAGTCTTCATCCTCCATATCAGAAATCATCAATTGGGCGGTGGCAGCATCCAGCAAACCTGAAGCTGTATCGCCTGTATCTTCATCCTCAGAGTCATCAGCTTCGGCACTCTTGATGCCATCACTGGTATTAAATTCTGGAATGATGTCAGCCCTCACAAACCCTCAGATGATAGCAGCAAGTGTTACTTGACTCCAGGTATCCAGTATCCACTTGCACACAGTGGCATAACTTGCCCTGCGCAGCCTGCCGGTGGTCATGTAGTAATGCTCACCTTCTACCATCCATATTTCCCACAGAAGTCGCAGTTTAGCCTTAAAAGAACTAATAATGCTCATGTCCAGTGGTTGCATTTCTTTAGTTAAACCACCTGGTATTACAGCCAGCTCCGAGTTCATCTTTTTCACCAGGGCTTTCATGCTATCCATTTTGTGGGCACACATGGAATTGAAAAACAGCAATCCCGGCACTTTAAGATTAAAGAACCTCTCCCTTCTATGAGCATAAGCTGTCGTTAGCCAAGTCTTCATCACCTCTTCATCCATCCACCCTTTTGGGTTCACGGCAACAACTATTCCATCTGGAAATTTTTCTTTAGGGAACGTTTTTCTTTTAAAAATTACCATTGGGGATAACTTCTGCCCATCCGACAAAACACCGAGAACTACAGTAAACAATGACTTTTTGTTCCCTGTGGTGCGAACTGGTACCATGGGTGTTCCGGTTTTCTCGACAGTTCGGGTGAGTAGCATATCAAAAGTGAGGGGGACTTCGTCCATATTGATGAGGTATTTGGCTTCTATGTTGTTTTCAGCGATCTTGCTTTTGCAAGAACTCCTGAACGTTGCTACCTTTTCCTCCTAATCCACCGGCAGCCTCTGAGTTCTGGTACAGATGGAAAGCTGCCGTCTTTTCATGAAGCGGAAGCACCAAGATGGCCCTGCTTTAAAGTCCTGCATGCCCATTTCGTTCACAATGGCTTTTGCTTGTATCTGAACGGCGACAGTTGAGAAGCTTCTGCCAGCTGCTCTTTGTTTGGAAATCCATCACTCCAGTCTGTCTTCTAGTTGTGGTCATCTTGCTTTATACCCCCGAAAAATTTTCTTTGTCTTCTTGGCAAGTCGTAAGTCATCCTCTTGCTGTCGCCACTTGCGGACCATGGATTAATTGATGTTGAATTCCCTAGCTGCATCTCTATTTCCATGCTGTTTTGCATGGTTGATTGCTTTTAATTTAAAATCTGCGTTGTAAGCCAGTCTCCTCTGTGAAGCCATGCTGAACTCACGCTCGCCGTTCACGCACACCCTCAGTAATGCCTTCACCGCTGCGAAGGCAAGAAGCTTTTTTCTGATTGGTTTATTGTGGTCAGAAACGCAGGATTTGTCTAAATCTTCATGCCCAAACAATCCCAGGGGGAAGCCGGGACCCACGTTTCTGACCACAATAAACCAATCAGAGAAAAGCTTCTTGCCTACCCCTGGGTGAAAGCATTACTGAGGGTGGTTGTTAACGGCAAGAGTGAGTTTGACATGGCCTGAACCAGATCCCAGCCATGGGCAAGCGGTCGCTCCCCACAGGCAGTCCCACTCCCTCCCCGCGGCTGCGGCTCCCGGCTGGTTCCAGCTGTGTCCACGCTCTCTGCCAGCGCTGTGTCCACACTCTGTCCTGGCTCTCTCCCAGCAGCGTGGGCAGTCCCCAGCTGCCCCAAACCGCGGGCGGTCCCGAGCCACACCAGCCGGCCTCAGCGGTGTGCAGGAGTGCCTGGGCCTGCACATGCATAGGGAGGGAGCCTGGGGCTGCATTTAAAGACTACACCAATCTGTTAAAATGTTTGCAAATTGAGCACATGCCAGTAAACCCGTGATGGCACGATTCTGTTATTAATTCATTACTTTTTTGCACGCCGCACAGTTCCTTGTTGCAAAAAAATGTGCACCCTATAGTCGAATGTGCCTTATATGACCTACAAAGTTGCGAAACGTGTCGGTTCCCGGGGGGTGCGCCTTATGGATGTGAAATTACTGTAAATAAAACAGCAGGAGAATCAAACCTAGTGTTGGCTAATATTTCTCTTTAGTACTGAAGAGACACAAAATGCATATTATTGAACCACTTCCTTATTGTATCAGCCCTAAAATCACAAACCAAGCAAGATTAAAATGAGAAGTGGTTATCATTTACTGAAGGTCTTCCAGGTGCATTTATGGCAGAATGCACATGTGATGTAGGGTTTTGACATCTTTATATTTAGCAAATTAACATAATTTACAAGAATCCCCAGTTAGAAGTGCAGTTAATGAAGTATTTCCCTCTCTTGGTTTGGTCCCCTAACACTGCCCGCCTTGCTTCTAGCCCCACCTTTTTTATGTCTAAACACATGGGAAATTGAATGTCCTCAGTCGACTGAAAAAGCAGGATTAGCATAGCATTCTAGGAATGTGTTTGTCTAAAAAATACTACAGTTAGCTAAGAAATTATATAACTATACAATAATAGCTTAGAGACCTACAAATATATGAAAAACTAAATAAAAAGAAAAAACATCTCTTGGCCTCATAGACATCTTCAAGAAAGCAGACAACTCAACTATTTTTACTTTTCTCTGTTAATACCACTAAAGCTATTTGCAAGGGTTTAGTGTTTTATGGACTTTACATCGAGATAAATCATAACATCAGAGTGTTGTGCTGAGAACAAAAAATACATGAGATTTTAAGAAATAAATTATGAACCACTCAGCCCTGCTTCCCAAAACAGCCTTCTTAATGTTGCTATGGTTAACACCCATTTACTATGTCAACTCTCAGGATTCAGTGCATTTTATATAAATAATAGATAATAATGAATGCAAATTATTGTGACATCTTAATGTGTGGAAAATTAATATTTTAGAATTAGGAATGTAATATGTAGCAACGTTGAGAAGCAATTTTCAAATAAAAAATTAAATTTTGAGACAAATTAAGCTTTCACCCCTGCAATGCATATGTCACAATCAGAACATTCAATACTCTTTCTTCTAAACATTAGATTAGCAAGAGCTTGGAAGGCTTTCATGGTGTGTAGGATTTTTCTCTTTCTGAGTAAGATCCATCTGTACTCCCTAACCCCTAGTCAACTTTTGTTTCAGTTTCTGCTGTCTACTGGAATGTCTATAAAACTCTTAAGCATGAATTTTACTCCAGAGAGCTTGAGATCATATCTGTATGATTAAAATATTCATCTGGAATATAGAAAGCCAAATTCATACCAACAAGTCTCTTAAGGTCTGATAAATCTTTGAATCTGAAAGAAGGACTCATCATTAATTGACATTTCTAGGATGTTTTTCCTTATTGCAAATTCTCCTTGTATCAGATAAAGCTACTGCATTTTTCCCCCCTCTCCACTTTATAATATTCTGAAACTCTTAGTGCCTTAATGCCTCATGTACTCCAAATCTAACCACATTATAAAGTGGCTGTGGTAAAAACCTCCTTCGGGAGTTTACTAGATGTGGTCCTCCAAATTTAAGTCAGACAATGTGCCCAAGGGAATATGGAAACATGTTCTTGTGGTTTATCTTGACAGGAGATTATCTCTCTCCACAGTTGTCAAGAGACACGTTCAGCAGTTAAAGGACCATGTTTAAAAAACGATAGGCTGTTGCAGTGCTTTGAGGGAGTTTATGATTTACAGACACGTGTGAACAGGTTTCTCCACTCACCCCCAGGTTCCATTGTCTCCCTGGCAGTTGGGCTGGACCCCCGTGGTCCAGGTCCCCCATTCCAAGAGATGTTCTCACAGCCCTAGCTCCCAGGCCATGTCACCTTTTTGCTGAGTTACCTGCCTGATCTGTTAGCAATCACAGCCTGACTTCTGCACCCACACTCACTCCAGCTGCTGGCACCTTGGACACAACAGGCTGGTCCCTCTCCAGGCTCCATACGTGCTCAAGTGCACAGGAGAGAGACTTGTCCCAGGAAATGAGTTAGAAATGATGTTTAATCTGGAAACAGAGCAGACTGCACTAACCAGGGCAGGGCACAGTCAGACAAGAAGTCTGGCCAGAACACTGTTTACAGATGGCCAGACCTTTTTTATCCCCTTGTGCTATACTGTCCCACATGATTTGTTCCTTCACATGATTTCTTAATGCCATGGTGAAAGAAATGCAATAAATTATTAACTTGCAGAATATTTTGACACCTTCCTGTAGAATCATCATACATAATATCTAAAACATTATTTCAGCTAAAAATCTAAAAGGCTTTCATAAAACAAATACAGAAAAATGAATAGAACATATTGGTCTTGACTTGCCAGTCTTAAGCTCAGAATTTTAGCAGAAGCATTAATAATACATTTGCATTGAATATTGTTTAGAGATGTTGGCTGGAGAAAGACTTCAGTCATTACAAGCATTTTCAGCAAAGACTGGAAGAGAAATAAGACTGTAACAGTAAATTTCTCAGGTAGGAACTCAACCATACATTGGTCAGCAATGTATGTAAACTAGAAGGATGACCCAAGAAACTACTGGCCAGTCAGCCTCACCTCCACCCCTGGAAACTTGATGGAACAGGTCATGCTGGAGGCTACCACAACACATGTGGTAGAAAATAAGGTCATCAAGAGTAGTCAAGATGGAGTCCTCAAGGAGNAAAAAAAAAAAAAAAAAAACACGACCAATCTGATATAGCTACACCTTTTTCCACTAAAAATAATGTATTTCAAATGTTCCTTGGTAATTCTCTATGGAGCAATTTTACTTAAAAGACTTGATATATTTCTTGAGTGAAGTGATTGACCTTTAATTAGTTTACACATTCATTCATGATGAAAGTTCATAGTATATTTACAACACAAAGCTATGTTCTTGCAAAAAGAAATCAAGCTCAGAGGTAATTCTTTAAAATGCAACAACTGATTGCATATTTAAATGTACAAAGATTCATAGTGGTTTGGATAAAGGTAAAAAAAATTACTTTTAAGTATATTGAAAGAAAGGAAAATATTTTGGGAAAACATACAGGGATTCTAAGGAAAATTTTCCCCTAACTTTTAGGGGCAAGTTTTAAAAACAAGACCGTAAAACTAATGGCAATTCATTCCTAGAGGTCAGAGCTAATAGAACAGAGGGAGAAATAGTTTTGCCTAAGTACAGCAGAGTTAAGCGATCAGAAATCTTGGAGAGATGGACAGACCCGCAGATGAGTGGTTGGTGACTTGCAGATTGCCACAGGCAGACAAGCCTGAAACTTGAGTACTTAATTTTTCCCTCCAGTAAGAGATTTCGCATTGCATGGGCACTGTGCACTCCCTGATTCTCCTGTGACTCTTCTGACAAATTCCAGGTTGCCATAACTCTGTGTGATTATAAGCCCCAATACTATGAATGGGATTACAAATTCGAAAATATACAGCTATAAAAACACTAGTGGACTTTGAAAACCATCTTTGCTTGTTTATACTGTTAAAATATTCAATGCAATTGTGCAAATCAGATAAGAGAGAAGGCTTAAAAAAAACCAAAACAACAACAACAAAAAAAAACCAAAAAAACAAAAAAACAGTGCAGTGAGAGATTTATAATCCTCAGGGGAAAAAAATTTGATGCATCAAATAAAGCAAGTTCTACTCAATTAAACACTTCCCATTTATCCATTTTTGTCATTTTTATGTGGACATGTATTGAAGCAGATTGAACATACATATATATGTAAAATATAATACCATTGATCTACTCACCTTTGGTTTTTTTCTCTTAATTTTCCCCTGTGAAATATATATCAAAGGAAATTACAGAATACCAGGTTCAAGTTTTTCTGAAAAAAGCTTTGGCTTGCCTTGCTAAGTCATCCTGAAATTTTGTCTCTTGGATAAAGGTCAAGGACAGATAGAAGCAGTACGTATGTAGTATGAAAGCAATCAACCCTTACATTCATTTAAAAGAAAGATACCTTTAAAAAACTGTTAATAGTAGCAGTTTGTCACAAAATCAATGGATCTGATTCTCTTTTCACTAGCAGAAATATAAGTTGGGAGTAAATCCAAACTTGTGAATGAAGCTTTATTTGCTTAAGTGTCAATGTATGATGAGCCTAGAGGACAAAATTATCAACTAGCTTAAGTTTGCATAACTCCAGTACAATTTTCTTATGAAAATAACTGCATGTGCATGTATATGCTTTTGTATATTTAAATTCTATATTTTTCTTAATCTATAGCCGAAAATAAACCCATTTCTGAAAGCATTAATTTCATTCCGTATACCATTTAAAAATACTTACATTTTACTCAAATTTAAGTTTTTCTACAGGAATTTCTGTATCTAATACATAAAGGTATAGTATATCAGGGTTTGGGTATATTCTAGCTCTACAGTTTTTTAATAGCATGGTTATAACACTATACCAAATTTGCAATCAGTTGTTGAATACAAACCAAAGTCTTACTGACAAAAGGTAGTTTTACCTTTTAAAACATTGCCCTTTAACCTTGTGCTCCTTCTGTGTGGTAGGTTTTTTTTTGCTTTTTTTTTCCACATTCCAAGATCTGTTGCAGTTGTGTTGAGACTAGCACAGCTTGCATCAACACTAGTCCTTTAATTGCAAGCTTCACATACCTTCCTCTCTTAATAAATTTCTTTCAAGCAACTCTCACTCCTTCTTCCAGAGGCCTCTCTCAGGTAACTCTGGCTCCTTTTCCTATAGACAGCTTCACCCAGTACTGATTCCTTGTCTTACAGGCAGTTCCACATAGCTCTGACTCCTCTTTTCACTCTGCATGACTGGCTAACCCCAAATTGTCCCTTTCCCAGCCACCTAACCCTGATTGTCCCTCACACAGCACCTTCTCACCATATCTGTCCCATGCACAGCCACATGTCCCTTACCTCCCCACAGCATGGTCAGCAGCCTCCTTCTGTTACTCTAGTAGACTCTGAGGCTCATATTCCAACTCAAACTGCAAGGTACCTGTAGCCAACCCATTTTTCTATCCCCCAAACTGATTGGGCAGACCCAGGTGTTTCCACTCCCTGGTAATCAGTACAGCTGTGATCATTGGAGAAGATTGCCTCCTGCAGCTCTCTTCAGTCTAGCTCTCCACAAAGATCAGGCAAGTGTAAATAAAGTTCCAAGGGCCATACTTTCAGACTATGATAAGAAAGGATAGCTTACCGATGCACATCTCATGGATTTCTTTAGACCAGATAGTGATAGGTGCCATATTCAAATATTCAAAAATAATGCTCCAGAATTAAATTATTCTTAGTAGATCCTACATGTCTGAAAAGAGTACTATATTGATAGTCCCAGGCATGTTAGCTTTATTGAAATTACTGTCTTAACAAAACTCAAAATTTGACAAAACAGTCTTACTGACTATCCTGACATCTGTACAGCTCACTGAGTAGGTGTTGATTTTGGCTTACAGTGAAATTTCTCATGTAAAACTCAGTCTGAAAAACAAAGCTGTTCACAATAACTTTTTCTTTTAAGCATAGAAGCCAGCAGATCAATGACTACTAAAAGAGAAATTTAAAAATAAACAAACAAAAAAACCCCAAAAAAACCCACAAAAAAAAAAAAAAAAAAAAAATCAGGAACCCCAAAACAAAAAATAAACATGAACAAGAAAAACCACAACCTAAACTTTCCTGGTAGACCTGAACCAGTATCTTTGTGGTCAAATCAGCTGCTACAAGAAAACAAACACATAGACAAATTATTAAATTAAAAATAATCATGACAAAATGATCCATCTTTTAAAAATTGTTTTGTTTATTGTTTGCTATATTAAATACAAGATAGACCTACAGTCACTCTCTTTTTCAGAAGAAGCTGCCACTCAGAGATGAGGTAAGAGCTTCACACCAACTAACTTCAGAAGATGAGTGCAGCTGGAGAATGGGACCAGACATACTCTATCACCATCTGGAGCTGACCATATCTCTGCTGACTGTAGAAGGAGCTGACAGAGGTGAAAATTTTAAATTATATATCCCACTTGGAAGCCAAAAATGAGTGTTTTGCTCAGCATCATTAGCTATCATACTACCTCATCATGTTTGGGCAAGATGCCCTCATTATGCTAGAACATATCAGATGACTTTCCATACAAAAGCAGCTAGGCCAAATGCACTAATACAAAACATGAAAGACATGTTACAAATATGGCTATATTTCATAGTACAATTCTGGAACATATTAATCTTTTATATGCTCAGTTTTTACAGAAATTACAGTTTAATGTGAAACAATTGCTTCTTTTAAGTTAACTGAAACAACACAACAGTGAGTACAATTTTTACCTTTTCATCTAAATCCAAAACTAAGCATTTTGAAGTATCAGGTGATTGGGGGTTTGTTTATATTTGGTTAGGGTTTTTTTTGTTCTTTCTCTTGTGGGAGTGGTAGTGTGAGACATCAAAATTAGGAATTCAAGATTTTATACTCACGTAAATAATTTTTATCTTAATTAAATTTCAACTAAATATGTGTTTGTATGGCCTGTCTGGTTGGCCTAAATATGTAGTGAAACACTAGAATAATTGAATATACATTTCCTTACTTCAAAAAAATGTTTAGATTATGAATTGCAAAAATAGAGTTTCTTATAGATGCTCCATTTTCTCTCTTGAAACTCAAGCAAAGTCATGCAAGCTTATAAATATTCTTTGTCTTGTTGAAGTCAGCATTAAAGTTAAGTATACCTGAGTTTCTCTGCAGGAATGATGTTTTGGGAATTATCTTGAAATATCCTTTGTACCAGTGGTCCATTGCATTGACCTGAAGTGCCACTGACCTGAGTGAGTCTCGGGGAGATGCAGAGTTTCAGCTGCACTGAACTCATTACAGAGCTGTAGGGTAGGAGCTCCCGTTGCTTTCCAAAAGCTCACATTGACTTCAGTGGGGCCAGAACATTTTTCCAAAGTACAGGCTATTCAAGAGAAAACAAAGAAAACAAAGTCTCTAAAACTTAATCTAAGGATATGCTTCACCTAAAACAATTTTTTAAACAATTCTATATTTTAAAAACTCTGCATTGAACCTTTTAACATTTGTATTCTAATTTTATTAGGTATAGTATATCAGCATATTTTTAAATGGAGAAAAATATCATACATTCAATATTACCAGGGTTTTTGTTATTTTACTTAATTTGCAAGGCAAGTATGGCTATAGATTATTTCTTGATTTTCTTTTGTGCTTCCAGTGCTTTTTAAAATCTGAATTCCAAGTACCTTGCTTGCACATAAAAGGCATTTTTAATATTAATGTAATTCAATGATAATTTATTTTAAAGGTTAAATGTTACTGCTCACTGAGTTTTTGGTAGGCTTCATGGGGTGGAACAAAACCCTGCAGCATATATTTAAAGAAAGATGAACTCTTATTTTGATCTGTGCACCATTTTTCAATTTAATGCCATTGCATTTAAGAAAACAGCAACAGAAATCTTAAGGTGAGAAACATGATCCAACTAAAATAAGAACAGTATTGTTCTTGTTCACTTGGTTTTGCTTAGTAGTAGTTAAATTACTATTTGATATTAACTTTGAAGAATTTTCTTGTATAAAATAATATTTTAGGTACCTTAATAAGAATTTTCTCAATGGGTATTATTTCAAACATAGTTTATCTGACCCTGTTCATGCAAAAAGGTTTTAGATCCTCTTAGCAGAAAATAGATAGCTTTTTTTTAATCTTGCCACAATGATTTTTATTTCATTTTCTTAGTGAGCAGGAATTTGGCACATATTACCACAGTGGTAATTTATATAAGTGAGATACCACTACTGAAGTGGTGCTAATCACTGTCATACTTTCCAATTAATTGTAACATTCAGATATTAACTTTACCTGGAAGGTAATATACACACAAGCAAAAAAAAGCCATCCTTGGTCAGAAGAAATGTGTGTAGCGACAGTTCTTTCCTGCTGGTGGTGTATGTTCCCATCAAAACTGCTCCATAAAGACCTTCATTTCTTGGTCTTTGCAGAACTTTAATTTGGCTCCTATGGCTTCTGAGCAGGGTATCTATTTTCAGTTATCTATCATATGTCTCAGCCTTTTTCACAAGACTGTATGGATAAATAATTAAAAAATGCATATTAAAAGTAAGATAAATATGTCATAACTATGAAATGCACACAGCTTCCTCTTGGTGCTGATTAGAAAGAAAGTACCAAATCCTAAAAAGACAAAGTGCTGACTGTGAATGTTGCCAGTTCATTTTTTAGTCATTTTATTGCCAGACAAAAGTATGAGATCACTTTTTTTAAAAAGTATGTGATCATTTATGTCAGGTATTTTAAAAATATCTGACGTATAATTGCAGATATTCTCACTGATTGTGCTTAGTACCTATTCTTATGTGGTCAATTTTGGCCAAAATATTCATTTTATCTGCCAAAATAGGAAATTTCCACTCACTTCCAGGGTAGCAGAGCTGCTACTCCGAACTTTGGTAGAGCAAATTTTAAGCTGTTGTTATTCAGGAAGCTGTTTAACAGAATATCCTGGGAGTATGCTTTTGAGGTCCCAGGAGACCACAAATTCTGGTCTTTAAGAACCCTTTTTAGAGGCATGGGACCAGTCAATTCCTTTGTGTCATAAGTCAACCAAGCAGAGCTCAAGAACAGCTTGGCAGGCCTTGAAGCTCAAGGGAAAGAAGAAACTGTGTGATCTCGGAAAGCAAGGGAAGAAAGGCAAGGCTTCACAGGAAGAGCTCAGAGGAGCTGTGATTCATTTGTGCAGGGAGAGGACATGAAAGGGTCAGAGTTGAGATGGACCAGTGTTATGCCAGATAACAAGGATTTCTTTAAGTACAAGAAAGGTGTGATCTAGAAAAAATTGTACCTACACTTGATATTGTTCTGTAAAGTCACACATGGACATAGCAGCATGAATAGTTTTTCTGGATTTCAGTAAGGCTTTCTAATACTGACCTTGACAGCATTCTTCTAGTCCAACTACAGGATGAGCTGGTACATGGTGCACTCAGTGAAGAACTAACTGAACAGCAGGGTTTTGGTGTTGAAGGCACCGTTAATGAGTTTGCTGATAATACTTCACTGGGAGGTGCTCTTGAGAGGTGTCCCTCTTGAGAGACAAAAGGACTTGAAGAAGGGTCTAGATAGTTTGGAGCACTGAACTGTGATTAATGGAAATTATTTCCATTATATTTTCAGGATGGTGGATTCTGAACTTCAGAGGAAGTAACACTGGACACAGATATAAACTGGGACACTGGGGAGCAGCCCTAGAGAGAGTGATCTGACTTGAGAGTGCTGGATCCAGGAAGCTCAATAGAAGCCAGACTCTGGCAGCCCAGAGAGCAAAATGCATCCTGGAGTGTATCAAACACAGCATGAGCAGCAGACCAAAAGGGATGATTAAGCTGCTGTATTAATTGTTGGTGCTGCCTCAGTTTGAAGTGAACAGATTTTCCCTAGAAGTGGTCAGTCAAATTCCCAAACTAGTCAGC
>PYHW01009979.1:10245841-10263015 GCA_013186435.1 Turdus rufiventris
TTGAATTAGATCTTCCAAGTGAAAGTCCCTTCCAACTGGAAGGGTCTATTCTATTCTATTCTATTCTATTCTATTCTATTCTATTCTAGTCTAGTCTAGTCTAGTCTAGTCTAGTCTAGTCCATTCTATTCTATTCCATATTTTCATCTTAAGTCCAAATATGATCCAGGAAAATTTTATGAAGAACTGATTAAATTTTTCAAAATATGCAAACTGCTCCTGATTCACAGTTATATTGCACATCTCAATCCTATCACTTTTGTTGGATCAAAGAAGAGTGAATGAGCAAGACAAGACAGAAGCTGCACTCCATGATACTCCAAGAGTTCCCTTCAAACTCTGCATACTCACTGATACTAAGATTCTTAATTCAACACAAAACTAGTTTTAAATTATTACTTTCAAATTTGACCAGATTAAGTCTGCAGATATCATGCCCTTTAGACAGTTAGAAGACAGCAAAATTCCCTCTTCAACATCAGATTACAGTAGAATAAATTGCATAGAACAGAACTTCTCTCAAAAGATGTTTTTCAATCTAAGACTGAATTCTTCTGTCACTCTTGGATTCTGACATCATACTTGCAATGCTTTATACCTGAGTAAATTTATAAGTTATCCCCAATCATGAGGATACATCCAGAACATGTCTGAAGACATTGTTGTCCTTTTCCAGTCCTTCCTCATTTCATTTGTTGAATTCAGTATTATTATTTCAGTCTTATCAGTCTGAAGATATTAACAAGGCAGACACACTTAAAACCACACAACTTTGAGCGTAGAGTATTTTTTTGGATGTGAAACAGTAGTAAATCAGATTTTAGCATAACTGTTCAACAAAAAAAGCAATAATTTTTGGTAGCAATGGTTAGTAATTCAAGAAGCTAGAGAAAATGTAGTGATTTCCTACTAAAATATTGGGTCTTTCAAAATCAACAAAGATATAAATTTAACAAAACAATAAATATTCAAGGTCATTATCCATAATCCCTTAGCAAGGTTATTTCTAATCTTGCAATGAAATGAATATGAGCATTATCTACAGAATAAACAGGCAGGGAAACCAAAAGCACAGAAAGCATACTGAGCTTATTGCTGCCCTTCATACATCCCTCTATCTCATTATGAAATTACGGCCATATAATTGAAAAATCTGTAATAAAGAATAAGAGGAATGAAAAATGGAATTCCAAATTTAGCAAATGTTACCAAATATTCTTAAATAACAGGCTGAAACTGTCTTTCACTAGCTTCCAAACAGATGGTTGTGTCCCTGTCAAAATAACCCTCCAGAGATATCTTTGCCTTTTCATTTTGTGGGACAAGGATATGCATTCCAATATTAAGACTGGAATTAAATTTTACCTGCATCTGACAGAATAAGACCCCGTTTTAATTAAACACATCCTGAATGGCAGATGCAGATTGATCAGGATAAAAACACAGGTAGAGCTGAAATGTATGTTCAACATTTTTATCCATCATCTTCTTATTTCAACTCTTCCTATACTACTCGTGTGGGTCCAACAGAATGGAATCAGGCTATGATCTCCAGAGTCTTACCTGACAAAGAAAATAGTTTACAAGGAGAAGCATACACATTCGAGCCCTCTAACTTATGCCAGACTTCACAGACCGCCTGCATATTTTACTACTGCTTTAATCCTCAGTTTATTTAGGGAAGTGATTCCTTAACTCCAGTTTCTGATCTTTTCAATTCAGTTTTTTTTCTTACAGAGATTTAACTGGATAAGGAACTGTGTTTACTCCTTAGCGCAAACATGGAACCTACCTGCACCTACAAAAAAAATTATCATTCTTCTAAAATCTCTAAGAGGACTTACTTTTTGTGTCAACATCTTATTTGGAAAAATATTAATAATTACAACTTAGTTTATTTACATTTGTTGATTTTAGGTTTTGGGTTGGGTTTTTAAAACCTTGACAGACTCCTTAACTAGGGTACTTTTGGCAGACACCAAACTAGTGCTCATAAGCCCTCTCAGTGATGTTTATTTGAACTGTAATAAGCAGGTATTAACTTTGTTGTAATCTGCATTAAGATTCATTGACCAGAGAGGTTTTTTGTTGTTTTTTTTTTTTTTAATTGAAAGGCAAAGAGTGTCTTTTATTTTCCTGACAGGAAGCCTATGATTTCTCCTATGATACAAGAATGTTTCATGTGAAATGAATAACAGCCCTTCACACAGTCTTGAGATCTGTCTAAACCTACAAAAGGTTCCTCAGTGATACTGAGAAACAAAATCTGAATATCTACTGACCTCCCTGAAAAATTTGCTGTTAATCTGTTATGTAAATTTTAAAAGTCATAAAGACAGGTACAGCATACAAATGTACCTTCCTATAGACAAAATATTCACTCTTCAATGGAGTAAAAAACATAGAAGATAGCATGCCCTCAGGAGATGTCACATACAGGCAAGCTACTCCCAGGATAGTCACATTTTTTGGTCTCTGTCTCCCAGATTTCAGCAAAGTTTTCAGTTTTCCTCTAATAGTTACTGTATTGAGCACTAATTCTGGCCACTGCCTAGCTGCCTGCTAGATAATCATCTCCTGAAGGTACACCGCACTGTCACCCCACAGCTGCTGGTTTGTTCATTACTCAAATCTATCTGTTAATCAGATACTAAGTGTGCTGCAGCACACATGGTAGAGAATTCTAAATAAAGAGAAAGAAATCCTTACCCCCTCTTCTCCATGTTCTAAAAAACACATTTCCTGAAAATTCTGTTGTATTCCTCAGCTGTCCTACACACTCTTGTAAGAACTCTGTAAAGAAGTCTTCTCCTTTATGAATTTTTAGGCCTATGGCATGAATAAGGATGGTAATATGATTCCTATATGAGAGACTAGTGTAATTGGAGCATTCTTCCTTCTCTTCAGCAAAAATCACACAGTGCACAGGACTAGGCAGCAGTTCAAAAAACGTAACAAATGTATGCACCATGGCTGAGCACATGCTTTGAGATAAATTTCCCTCATGTAGAAGTAATAATTTGAGAAGTAGCATGCTTTGGCAGTTATCTCAGATGCAATTGCATCAGAGCAGTTACACTGCAGCTTTTGCTTCAATGCATCTCAGTTTTAGATAAACCAATTAGTGTAGACATGCCCCAAGAGGTAACCATATGGTAAGTTTGTGAGGCTACATGAACTACATAGTAGAAGTCTCAAAAATTCGAGCCATTCTTCAAGTGACAGCTGTGTCTTTACTTTTAATCGTCATCATTACCTGCATCATCAAATAATCCAGGCTTCAGGTGCTTCTGCTTGATTGTATTATGCTGTTTTATGTTATTTGTACATATAAAGCCGTGTGTAAAGGAAGCTGAGGGACAAATAGATATTTAATTTAAATTAAGGAAGTTAACTACCTGTTAGTTTCTTGTTATTAATATTAGTGGCTTTGAAATAATCACCTTCCTTTTATTGAAGCAAAAAATAAAATTACATTTTAAAAAATATCTGGCCTCAAAATCTACCACATCCAATGCATCCAGTAGTTCTGAAAGAGATTCTACACACACCATTTAAAACACAGCATTCATTTCCTTGACTGGCAGCATCTCTCTTGAAATTTTGTGTGGGTTCCTGTGTCTCTGTGACATATAAAAGCAAAAAAGGTTAGATAAGAAATCAAAAGCTTTTATACTTTGACCTTGATAAGAGTTACAGTATTCTCTAAAGCTTCAGAAGCTATAGTTATTACAATTTCTTCTATTTTTGGAAGAGTAAGTTGCAGAATTTAGAAGGAAATTTTTAACTATGAAAGCAGTCTGAAAGAAACAGATAGATATGGACACAAAAGTATGGCAGGAGCACTCCTGATAAATATATGGAATGTATTCCTGAAGTAATATTTCAATAAATGGGGGAACAAACTAAGAGTTTCGTCTTTGAATTTTCAGATATCCATTGATTGTAATATCTCTACGGTTTGAAAAAGGCACTATATCTTTTCAATTGTACACTAACCCTAAATCTCAAAGTATCTATCAGTGTGATTGTCAGTATTAACTGGGAAGAAAAGGAGTTCTCGAGTTCTTCCACCCTAAGACTATTTTTTGTCCTAATTCTTGCATGTTTTATTTTCCTTCTTCTCCAGACACTGATTATTAGTCATGCTTAATAAAAATATGTATAGGTCTGATCTGATTACTCTTTCTATCTTCATTGAATTGCTGTTGTGAGATAAAAGAAAGTTTTTAATCCTTAGCTCAGATACCTGCTTGGATGCTGCTTCACCCTCTTCTGTAGCACAGATTTTGTAGTATCCTAAAATTGACTTGGAGTTTTTGTGAACAGATTCCATTCTGAGATAGGATACCTCCGAGGCTCATAGAGTTTCTGCTCTCTTCCTCTGTCTTGGTGGTTTCTGGTGCTTTTCTGTAGGTCTTTCATTTGCCTCTAGGCTACAAAGTGTTTTTATGCAGCAAGAAAGGTGGGAGCATCTATCCTGTGCATTCTGGAGAACATTCTTAACAAAATTCTTGTTTGCTGGTTACTTCTAATGAAATAGACTAGATTTTATTATCTGAGAGGCTCCCTTGTAACCCTTTCTTCCCAGTCCTTGTTTCTAATTGTAAAATAGATTGGTTTACTGCAGGTAATGCAGAACACAGAAGCAACATCAAATGGGTGACACATAAAGAATAATGCCTTGGAAATTGGAAGAAATCTTTAATTGAAGAGTTGTAATTTTCTTTTCTATTTTATTTATTGTCGATATCCTAAAATGTTCCATTTAATGCAAATAACCTTGTGGCATAAAGGAGTTGATATGAAATGGCAATTTTTTTGCTCGTACCTTAGGTAGCTCATAGACCACTGCTTAGAAAACTGAATAATATATATGAGTGTTCTCATTTACAACATGCATCAGTTGAGACAAAAAAAATTGTATCTCTCATGTTTTGAAGAGATGATATAAAACATCAGTAGCACTGGATTAATGGGAGTTGCAGACCATATCTTCTAAAAATTTCAGGTATAATTCTATATGCGATTTCCTGAAAAAGACTTTTTTTTCACAGAATAGGGTGAAAATACATTTAAATGCATTCAGAAATTATCATTTCACAAAAGAGGAATAATAATAGAACATGTGACAGTAGTATTTTTATTCTGTTTTAGCCCCCAATATTCAAATTGTATAAATATAACTGCTAAGTATAACTGCTGCAAATTCAATGTTGTAGGATTATACAGATTTTTCCAGGAAGAAATGTGTTTGTAGAAGACAGAAATCTGATGGGAAAAGGAAATTTTATGTTTCTCTGTGTGCTGAATCGTTGATTTTGACAACAAAATATTTGTGAGACATCCTCACTTGTGGAAATATGAAAATATGTATTTACATATGAAGTTTAGTATTGTGTAAAGCCCTGTCCTTGATCCTTACAATAAAAAACCTGACATACCTAATAGCTATAATATACATATGCATAAATAATGATGATGATGATGTACCATGTGTTTGACAGAGACTATGGCTAGTATTCTAAAGTCTTCATCTTTCTTCCACTAGTCCAGTTGAGATTTCAGGTCTGAAAAATTCTGGAAAATTTTCCACTTTGTCGTCTAATATTCCCTGGTATTAATAGATGAAAGCAAGAGTGAAGCAAAATTTTAAACAAGTAAGATGCAACCTCAGATTTGCTATCCCACAGGCAAATGATGCTGTTTCTCACTTGTAAGAAGGAAAATAACGAAGATGGATCACAAAGTTTATAGAAATACTGTAATTGGCATACTGTGGGGCAAAGCTGGGGTGCAAGGATGTCGTTTTGTTAGGGGTAACTGACTCCTTAAGAGATCACAAGATGAAATGCAGGCATCTTCTGGCAGCAACTGCTTGGTGGTCTTTGATGGCCAAGTTAAATGAGCAAAGGAGATACAAAAATCTATTTATTGTCCCCCTAAAACCTTTTTCCTTTTTGAAAGTCTATCTTCCTTCCACAAAATGCTTGACTCAGACTTCAGTATGTCCAGAATCAGTACTTAAGAATGTTCAGTGACTTTACTGAACATCATGAAAATCAAAGCAAATAATATGGAAACCACAGGAAGAAATGTCCTGCTCACAGCAGCTAAAGACCTCAGGCATGAAAACAAGAGTTCTACGGAAACTGGCAGAAGTTCTAGTGTTTCAGACTGTTATGTCCATGTTGTAGAGAGACTAAATTTATAACTTCTCACATTATTTATATGGCATCTTCACATGTGATTATTTAGGTACCTAACTCACTCCTTCTTCACTTGCCTATACTATATAATGCTATGCCTTATCTCCTTTCGGTACCAGCCAACCAAAACAAGTCTTCATCAGGATGCTTCTGGAGGTGATTCAGACCTGACGGTTCTCCTAGAAAACAGCATCCACCAGTCTTTATGTCTTTACCCTAAAGAGCTCTCTACTTCTGTTTCAGCAGTTGAAGTACCAGTCTCTTTTTTGCCTTCATGTGATAGGCAGCAAAATATTACCCTGTCCTTTGAGTTACTCCGATGGACTGCAACACAGATTTGCCCTTATTTCAGATACTGCTCACATGTACATGTGTACACAGATTATTTCTTAGGACCCTAGGAGGACCATATCAAATGCAGGAGAAACCTTTAATCAAGTACTATATCATGTGACCAATTTGCCACAGAAAATATTATCTCTGATGAGTTTGGACATTGCTATTTTTCATACTGGGAACACTTTCTGTAGAAAACATGCAAGGAACTCATATGACATGCTGTATTCTCTTATCTCTCAATTTTCATATACAACTTTCATAGAGATTTTCATGAAAATTCAATTCCTGAATTTATTTCTTGGAATAAATAATCAAGTACAGTTACAATCCAAACTGAACTACTGGGAAAACTTCAAGTTGAGGTCAATGCCTCTTAGAAACATGAAAATATTCAGAACATGAAGGAGTTATTAAGATTCACTTAAATTAGTGTAATCCCTAGTCACAAATTGTTACACAGTTTTTTTATCATCGAATAATAGAATCATTTAAGTTGGAAAAGAGTTCATAGAGTTTAAGCCATTGACCCAGCTAGAATCATTTAGGTTAGAAAAGATATCACAGAATTCAACCATTGACCCAGCACTGTCAATTCTACCACTGAGCCATGTCCTTAAGTGCCACATTGACATGTCTTTTAAATACCTCCAGATATGGTGAGTTCCCTGGGCAGCCTGTTCCAATGCTTGACAATCTTTTCAGTGAATAAATTCTTCCTAATATCAAATCTGAATCTCCCCTGGTGCAAATTGAGGCAATTTCCTCTTGTCACATCACTTACCACCTGGGAGAAGTGTCTGACCCCCACCTCAGCACAGCCTCCTTTCAGGGAAATGTAGAGTGATAAGGTGTCCCCTGAGCATCCTCCAGCCTAAACAATTCCAGCTCCCTTGGCTGCTCCTCGCAGGACTTGTGCTCCAGACATTTTATCAGCTTCATTGCCCTTCTCTGGACACCCTTCAGCACCAAAATGTGAAGGGCCCAAAACTAAACCCAGTACCTGAGATGCAGTCACACCAAGGTCAAATACAAGGAGACAATCACAAATAAAACATTCTTTATAAAATTATTTTCTGTAAAATTGAATGTATTTGGAACCAGTAGTGAAGATGAGGATTTAACAAGTTATCTGCACTCTATGAATGTAGCATAATAATTTGAGTTAAATCCAGCTATCCCTGATGTAGGATTAGGACTCTGGTCAATTCAAGGATATTACATTTTCTCCAAATTTTCCCAGTGTTTTTTCCCCAGATAAAACAAGCTATGGCACAGACCATCTTGAGAACTGACGTTAATAATAAGAAAGGAATAGCAGCCAGCTGTCACACCATATTAGATCAGATTTCTGCCTCTACTCCCTCTGGGAAATGTTCTGAATCATAATTAGTACATAATCAGTTTGTGGTTTTAATTGAGTAAAAGTCAGGTAGCCAAGAATCATAAAGTAGAATGTTTTTGTTCTTGAACTTTAAAAAACAAAACAATGAGAACAGTAATCAAACTGGCCTTCTGTCTGTTAAATAAAAGCCACCCGTTGCTTATGAAACACCTAACATTTTTTTTCAGGTTCTTTCAGTATGGTATCTATCCGCATCTTTCAAAAAGCTGAAGTTGTAAAAACTGAGCTCTTTCCCTCAAGAACTGTCGGTAACATCATGAAAGGAAAGAGAAGTAGACAGTAATTATTTAAGTGTACTATTTTTTCCAAGAATGAAAGGAGAGTACAGGATTTTGCTACTAGTTTCAAAAATTAAGTGAGTAACTGGAAATTATGGAAAATGCATTAGGTGTCTAAAAAAGTCTAAGGACATTATAATGAGTTTATTCCACACTATACTCAGTATATATTTGGTCATCTGCCATTTAAATTATACATTAGAAAATAAAAGGATTATATTCTCTTAATATAAAGTCTAAGTTCATTAAGAATTCTTGAATATATTCTGATCAAAAAATAGGAATTTCAGGAGGACGTTGCATATCTGGAACACTATGAATTTAATGTGAACAGTTACTTTTTTATTCCCTGTTTTTTTTTTTTCTTAAAATCTCAGAACCTATAATAAGAAGCAAAATAGTATAATATACACTAAATATTTTAGTGTTTTCCCAAGAGATTTATTATTTTTCAATATTTTAAAAATACCAGTAGGTGGCTCTCTTGCTCCATTATTTCCAGAACAAGAAAAAAAAAACAAAAACAAAAACAAAAACAAAAACAAACCATAAACCCCAACAAAAGTGACAAAAAATCCCACCACCACCACAGCAACAAGAAGCCACACCCCACAGCAACCACCACCACTGCCCTGAATCACCACAACAGAGCCTACACCATTTCCCATCTGGAAAAGACATGTGAAGCTTACAGAGAAAAGCAGATGATACGATGGTGCTTCTCTTCTAGCTTACTGTTTTCCTATGGGGAGTAAAGCATTTACTTAATATTATTTCATTTTTAGTACAGTATTATTACCACTGCCATTTAGATTATAAATATGAAGTATTTCAGTTGAGCTTGTTTTCCTGGAATTTGTTATTCCTTGTTTTCTAAGGAGAAGTTTGGACCTCATGAAGGCTTGTGTACCAAAGCCACATCTGGTGACATCTCTCCTCAGGGTCATATATGTCTCCAAGGCCTCCTTCTAGTTTGGTTTTCATACAGCATATTGCCAGCAATTTTATTTTATACTTTTAAAGAATAAGCTTTGATAAAATTCTCTGAACATCTAAAGGGTCTATGGCTTAAGAGTGCTCATAATTAGTGAATCTTTACACTACATCTATGAAAAACTTATTTCTTATTAGTGCCAGAAAATAAGGAGTTGCTGGAACAATGAGGGCACAGTTCTTCTAAAGGAATTCAGTTTGAGGAATAGACAAGAAGCAGCACTCAGTGCCACCACAGTGTCAAGAAATGTATCATCACTTTAAAAGAAATTTTAAAAAGATCTAATAAATGTAAGGTGAATAAAATGGAACACAGTTGCTTTGTCCTAAACAAGCATAGTTGAAAGTCCTAATGTATCTGGGCAAAGCACAATAACGCAGTTTTTCTACATTCTTTCGCTGCTACTGTTAGACCAGATATCTCCCTTGAAAACTTAAAATACTGTTAGAAACTACAGGGGAAAGGAAAGGAGAAAAAAAAAAAAAAGAGAACAACTTATATTCAGGAAAAAAAAAGGTTAAGTGTGCCTTGATACAGCATGAAACTTCAAGAGGCAGTTTAAAAATAATCCAAAAACCCTATTGAGGCTCAGGGCAGCGCTATACTTTTCCCTTCCTTTTCCCTTCCCTTTATTCTGTACATCTGCTTTTGTCTACCTAGAAGTACTCTGCTTGAATAGAGAGCAGAGGTATCCCAGATAGTATTAATGCAGCAATATTGCATTTCTAATTTTTTCTAAGAAAAAAAAGATATTATATCTATTAGTTAAATATTTGGGTTCTTGTTAAATATTTGTATTGGTGCTTGGGAATGCCATCGAACTCAAAGAGCATTTTGAACCAGGGAGTATTTCAGGGTAAGGTCTGGATGCAGTTACTGTCTCCAGCACTTTGTCATTGATATGGCACAGTGAAAGCAAAATGTCAAATAATCAGCAGTGATAAAAGACAAAGAGTACAAAGTACAAAATGTAACTTAATCTTCTTCTTACATAAAATCACATCCTGAATTAATTCAAATATTTTATTTTGGTGAAAAATGTCTTATTTGTGACTTCTCTTATTTGTGAAGCCATTCAGATACTTTTTTTTTAAAATTCTCTTATTTTTTCTTTTATAACTAGGGAGAAAAGGAATAGAGAAAGGTCAGAAAGAAGCACAAGCATAAAAATACCTTAAACACAACTATGTTTTCCTATATATCAAATACCTAAGTTTTAGCAATTTACTTACATGAGGCACAGATAATTCAAATTATGTGTGGATCTGGCACACCACAAACAAATAAACAAAGGACAAAACAAAAAAGGAAGAAAGATGACTCAGGACCAGTTAGTTGCAATATCTAGGAACAAAGGTATTGAAGTCTTAAAGTCCACTAAGGCTTTTTAAATCATAACACAGTTGTCATAGAATGTGATAGTATCATTGCTCCACAAAGTGTCAAACATTTTTACTGCCACCAGAAAGGCAACTGCTTCAGTTTGAGATCTCAGGCTGTCATTTGGTGAACTTGTGATTTTTAGCAGTACCTAGTATAGCTGGCATTTGATTTTGACTGACACTATAACAATATAAATATTCTCATACTTTTGGCATAATCATAAATGCTCTTAGGAATAAATAGCATATATATAGATATTTATTATAACAAAAAATATTATTTGGATTTAAAATGAGTTGGATTTTATATATTCAGAATCACATGCATGTTCCTAATGAACCCATATGATAATTAACTGGAAATTATCTCTGCCTCTCGAATTATACAGCAATATGTCTCATCTTAACAATTGAGTTAAATTATGAGACAGCTTCAAAATAAAAGAAGGCCCTGAAATCATCATCTTAAATTACTGCAAATGTAAGAATATAGTCACATTATTTCTTTTATTACTTAGTCCATGAAATGAAAGTCATATTTTTCAAATAGAATTTATCCTAGTTATCCCTTTCTATGAAAATATTTTTACTAGAATTATACAAAAGAATCTTATTTCCATAATAAGTAGGAATATATTATGTTTTAAAGCAGGTGAACATGAATCTTTCTTAATATCTCAAATACTATCAGGAAGGATGACTCTTTTCAGATTGTAGTAAAAAAATAGTTAAGACATGGAACCTCTAAAATAAGCATTCAAAATTTTGGAGCCCTATGAAACTATGAAGTGTACAGTCATAAGTCCATAAATTTCTATTCTTCATTATTTATAAGTGTCCCATGGCTTTATTACAACAGAGATCCAGTGTTTAACAGCTGTATAGAATATAAATAATCTAGAATGGGAAAATACATGCTGTCCTTGTAATGTACAGATGTGACTGTACAAACATATACACTACATGCAGAAATTTCCACAGATGAATAGACACTGTATTTACTTTCCTTTAGAAGGATATTGTTTTTCTATAGCTACATTTATTCGCACACAGAGAAAAGAATTATTTCAGTAGTTAACTTTGTAGTTAATATTCAATAAAAAATGGAATACCATTTTATTTAAGATATTCATCAGCTGGAATGTACAAGCCTCTCTTTCCATATCTTGCATTTTTTAAAATGGAATTATTAAAACAAAAGGAATGCTTAAAAAGCAATGACTAAACTGCCAACCTTTACTCATGTTTGGGCTGCCCCAGTCCAGGCCTAGCACCTGGTACTTGGGATGATACTACTCAGCCTTGTGTTGTCTGCAAACTTGCTGAGGGTGCACTTGGTCTCACTGTCTGTGTCCTTGATGAAAGCAGTGAAAAGCACTGGTCCCAGGACACCACTTGGTCATATCTCCAACTGGACATAGACCAATTGACCACAACTCTCTGGCTACATTCATCAAGCCAATTCATTATAAATTGAATCCGTGCCACTAGAATATTGAGACAAGTATGTCACATGAAATCTTCTCAAAAACTTTACAGGATTCTAGATACATTATATCAATCAATCCTCCTTTGTCAACCATTGCCATTGCTCCATCACAGTCAGCCACCAGGTTGGTCAGGTACAATTTACCCTTAGTAAAGCCATCATCTGTTCCACGATATTCCAGGCACAGTGGTGAGGCTCACAGGCCTGTGGTTCCCTGGATTTTCCTTTCTCCCCTTTTTAAATATCACCATGTCTTTAACAAAATGGTGAAGAGTGACTTGGCAACAATATCAGCCAGTTCCCTCAGGAGCAAGTTTCATGGATTCTGCTTTATGAATACTGAACTGATTGCTGAGAGGTAGGGGGTAGAAAATATTTGTGTTTGTGATTAATGGCATCCTTACACCTTTTTTCATCCACAAATTGCTGCAGAAGTACAAAGGACAGATTGATCAGCACAGAGAATGTGTCTGTATGCTTTGCCTTCACTGCTGCTGCTGTCACTTCACAGGAACCATTGCAGAGTTCAACCTTTCCCCTGGAAATGCCCTGCAGCCTGTGGGGTTGTAGTGTCAGAGCTCATGTAGGCACAAGAAGGGAATCAGCTCCATCAATCTAGATTTTTGCACCTCTAGGGGAAAAAAAATAAAAAGGAACTGACTGTAGAATTAAGTAAATATTAAAAAAAACCCACCCCAAAATAAATCAGTAAACAAACAATAAAGCCATCAAGCTAAAATACAGAGGGCATAGCAACGAGATGACCTTTTGAACACTCTTGACAGTATGGATTTAATTCAAGAATGAAGGACATTGAAAAATTTTAAGAGTCAAGATAGAAGGTAACAGCTTTCCCTGCAAGTGTTTTGGGCAGCTAAATGTGTTCTTGCTACCTCTAGAAAAAATGTCTCTGACATTTACTCATATGAAAGCATTTTTACTAGATCTCAGTTTTACATAAAGTAATTAGAGTTATTGCCGTTGTTGCACAGTTTGAGAGCTCATCCTATCCTAAACTTAATTGCTGACTGAGTTTTCTTTCCAAAACCTACAAACAACTGTTTTTCAGAAGAAGATGGAAGGAATACATAGGGACACACAGAAGACATCTGTAATATTAAAGGGGATGTACAAATTATGCAATAGAGATAACAAATTCTGCTGGAAGTGCTAGACAAAAATGCTCCTTGTCATGTGTGGGTATGTAGGTTTGGATATGAGTGAGCTGATTGGCTGCCCTTAATGTGGCTACTTGTTTCACATGAAATCATCTTATGGGATATGGTATTAGCAAATGCTGAGTTTGATACCTCAGCCTTGAGTGTTAATATTTCATGCTTATATTGAGATCCACAAAACACTTTAAAAACCCTACACCTACATTATTCATAGCAGTTTAAATGATATGCATGATGAAATTTGATTTTTACTATTTTTGAAAAGAATTTTGGTCTAGGCTAATACATCAAAAGCTATCATGAGATAAAGATATTTACAAAATACAGTATAAGAAATATTTAATATCTATTTAATTCCAGTATAACATATTCTTTATACTTCATCTGATTTCAGATACTGAATTTTCATCCTTATTTCTTTTAAACATGGGATCCTCATCTTCTGTGTTTTGGGTTCTTTTTATTATTATTTTATTTATTTTCTGTAACAGTTTTGAGAAGATTCTATCTTTTGCGCAAGGTGAACGATGACAATATCACATGGGTATTTACCCAATTCCATTAGCAATTTGCTTCCAGCACAGTATCACTCATTTTTCTGGCATCATACTCATTTTGTGTTTTTTAGTGTCTCATCAAGTTTGTGGCAATCATATTGTGCTTTTATTGCTTAAAAAAATACTGTGGTGTGAAATCAAAGTGTTTCTGAAAAACAGACAAGTCAACTAGCAGATCTATCTCAAATAAGAGAGATGTATCAATCCTATCTGTAAGTCTTTGCTCTTCTGATAAATTAATAGCTTCATTAGTACATGACAATGACTTGTAACATCCTATCTAACAACAATAGTAATTATTATAATAAACCTTTTATCTAGCAAGCAGATTACATGACTAACTATGTGAAGACAGAAGCTTCTCATTGCTTTTTTATTTGACCAAGCACTTTAAAAGGCAACAATATATTTTCATTGTTTATTTCTCTCTTCTGGATTTTTAAAAAATCATGACAATTATGGTGTCTATTTTGACTGTTATGGGTTACTTTTATTCAAGAGAAGAACCATGGTCTTTTTGCAATATAAATTATTACCTTCATGTACATGGGGAATTTCTAGCACCTGTCATTTTTTATAAATATAAATTTTTATTTAAAATAAATATTTTTCAGACAGAACCTTGAGTCTTCAAACATTCATGAGCAGGAAGTGAATAATTCTTTGACAGCACAATATACACACATTTTCAAAAGAATTTAAATACTTTGTTGTGTCAATGGATAATGTGAATTATACTCCATAAAAAATCTTCATGTTGTAAACAGATGAATTTTAAAAAAGCTTCAAAAAATCTGCATCCTATAATAATCAGAGTCTAATCTATAATTGGAATAATTATAATAATAATTTGAGATATTATTTCATAGTATTTATGAGTGGAATTCACTAGCGGTTGCCTTAATCCCAAGCAGTGTCTTCAGCTTGCATTTTTACTTACAGAAATAAGCATATCTGAGCTACAATACTTGCATTTTAGAGTTTAGAAAACACTTTTTCTCATTGATTATGAAAATCGTAGGAGGTTTTATTTTATTTTTGAGATATAAATGTTGGGGTAAATCCCCTTTTGTTTTAGTTTAACTTTTTCCATTGTGTTGTTTATTTCTTTATGTTTTATTCTCTTGTTTATTTTGTTGGGGTTTGCTGGTTTTGTTGAATATAATTAGAATTAATAAATTGCAATACTATTTTACATCATATTTAATTTAACCATAATAGCCCAGAAAGTTTTAAAGTGTTCACTGTGGTTTTGTTTTGTTTTATTTGCTTGGGAGTTTTTCTTCATTTAAATTTTTTTTTTACAGAGAATGGTACAACGAAATCTAGTTCTAATTTTGATCATTCTTCTTCTCTTGATTAACTGCCACCTGATGATCACTTAAAGCCTAGAATATAATTTTAAGTGCTACCTTTTCCATTTGCTTTCTCATTTGTTTTCCTTCTAGAACTCTTTTTTATAGAATTATTCAACATTATTTTTTTCAGTAGCAAGATGGGTGGGAGGAAAGAAAATAAATATTATTTCCATTCTCCAAAACTTAATGTAAGAATCTTCCTTGAAAATTGTCTATATGTTACTTCCAAAAACTTGGAATGGAAGTGGATTACTTAATGAGTATGGAAGCAACTATTAGTCTTATCCTTATGACAATAAAGCAGTAAAACAAGAATAAATGTCATCCAGAAAAGTGTAATGTTTAGGAAAAGAAAGAAAATGAAAAATAAAAATACAAGCAAGGCAACAGAGGCTGAAGAGGACATCGTTCTAATGTGCAAGACAGTACTACAAATAACAAAGCTATTTTCTTTTCTATTCACAAGCAATTTTGGCAGTTTCCTGACAAACAACACTGCATTAACCACTTTTATCATAGGAAAGGAAAATGACAATGTTGATATAGCATTCAGAAGAGGTGATATCTTGCAAGGACAATATCCTGCTTTTATTCATCTGCACAGGAGAAAAATATATAAGTCCTTCTAGTACATGGAAAACAATCAAATATAGAAGCTCCACTGAAAGATAAATTTCTGGGCAGAACTCCTCCCCCTCTTCCATGAAAAAAACCCCATGAATAGCTGAAAAGTCGAAAAAATGAACCCTGCAATTCCTGGCTCAATATATAAATAAGACATAATCAACAGTCTTAAGGCCCCAGCAAAGTGCTGTCATGTAATATTTTTCAGTACTAAAGTTAGACTAGATCTTTAGTCAAGAATTTGGACTAGAAAGGATGATATATCTCAGGATTATGTATACTCATTAAAACTGCGTCAGGTGAGGTTTAGGTTGGATATTAGGAAAAGATTATTCCCCCAGAGGGGAGTTGGACATTGAAAGAGCCTCCCCTGGGAAGTGGTCACAGCACCAAGCTTGAGTGAGTTTAGGAAGTGTTTAGATAACATTCTCAGATGCATGAAGTGACTCTTGGGGATGGTGCTGTGCACGGCCAGGAGTTGGACATTCATGATCTTTGTGGGTCACTTCCAACTCAGGATATTCTACTATTCTATTATTCACTACTAGAAAGTTACTTATTTTAAAACTTGCAGCTTGAATCCAGTTGATATCTCTTTTAGAAACTTATATATGTAGTGTTTTGATCCCTCAATCAATTATTTAAAAGCTATCTGTGTAAATAGCTTTAATTTTTATAAGATGTTCTCAATTCATAGCTATTCATTTCACATTTTCATAAAAGTGGAATAAGAAAATTACAAGAACTGCTCTCTGATGTCTTCCTCGAAGTCTTCTGAACACTGAATTAGTCTCTTGTGCTGAGTTCTGAAGTGTTATCTGAACACCTGCCACCTGCATCAAAGTCATATATTTCAGAAAATCTGTTGTCTTTCCCTCTAGCTCTACCGAAAAACAAAATAATCTTACTTCTGTTAAGTCCTTTAACTTGTGTATAAAATTGATCAGACATTGAAGCAGCAAGAGTGTAAAAGGTGATTTGGAATTTACTAGAAATGTATCTGGAATAATTCTGTGAATTACAATGCTTTAAGAAAAGTAGAGTGAAACTAGCATTAAAGTGAAATTGATCAAAGCAAGAAGTTTTAGGAAGGACATTTAAACCATTCTCTTCCTCTGGAAAAAACCCTAAAAACTCATAGATTATGGTCTTTGTTTTTTGACTTTGAAATATAAGCTAAAAGTGGAATTTGAGTGGAGGGGCATACTCCAGTGAAGTATATTAGAATACTGTGCCACACACTGAATAATTCTGTGACAGCAGTGTTTGTCACAGATATCTTTAGAACAGAATTCTACTAGAATGTTATTATTTATTGACAAGATAATAACATAAATACAATGTTTTCACAAATATAAGCCGCA
>PYHW01009979.1:10269385-10306866 GCA_013186435.1 Turdus rufiventris
CTTATTTAAGGACAAAGAACTAAATGTTTGCCAATACCCAGAGATGCGGCTTATAGTCCGTGCGGCTTATATTCGTGAAACTACTGTAATTAGATAAAATGTTGCTTGACTATGAAAATGAAGACTGATTTTCTTTTCTTTCCACAAATACCTGCAAGAAATATATACTTTAAAAATGAAAGTACTGTTTCTGTTTCTTCTTTTACCAACAACCCATGAAGCAGCAGATCAGAGCAACACTGTGCTGCAGTGTCCTGGTATTGTGATTCTGTGCCTTATCCTGATTACCAGCCACATGAGAATGCTGACCAGCCATCATCTCTTCGATATCAAACAGAATGCCCATGTGAGTCAATAGGATGACCCTCTTTTCTTTTACTGAGGGGATAACATTCAGTTAAAAGAGAAAGCATTTCCTTTCAGACCACTCAGTTCTCTCTCTCATCAAACGTGAGGCTATTGGCATTTACCACTTGAAGGTAAGTGATAATGACATGGTTTTAACCAGGAAGATGTTGAGGCAAGGCAAATCTTGAAAACGGAATTATTTTGAACTAACTTTTTATAGTCATCAGTGAGCTCTTACTCTCTGAAACATGCATACTGAATACTAGTTTTACATATGTTAAAGCCTGGTTTGTTGACTCTATCAAATGTAGACTCTCATCTGTCATTTAGCAACCATCTGGTATCTGTTGGCAAAGCATCACTTCATCATCTGTAGAATATTGTTATGTGAGGGCTCTAGTCCTAAAGCAAATCTGGAGATATCAATATATTCAACATGACCAGGTCTTTTTTTTTTTTTTTTTTTTTTGTCTTGCAGATCTCAACTTTCTGGATTATTATTGATATACAAAGTGTCATTTTCAAGCAGAAACATATTTAACTGCCCTTCAGACCCTGAGGCTTTAAATTAGATACTTATGTCCGTATTTAGGTACACAACAAGAAGTCTGCTCAGTATTAAGAGATCCAATCAACATATGTCACTCGCATAAACTCCAGCCCAAGTTTTCAGGTGCTCATCTGTCCTTGCTGTGCTCAGTAAGTCTGGTAGGTGTTCCATAAGGTAATTCATCTATAATGCTAAATGTGAATTGAAATTTGCAATTTTAAAGAGCAGCTCTTAAAGCTATTTGTTATACTAATTTTCCCTACGCTAACAACCTTTGACAAGTGCCTCTCTAATTTTCTAACTGTTGCTTTGATTTTATATTGCTGTCTAATAGAATATCAGTAAGCCATCAAATTCAGTGGAAAGGAAACAATGGCCTCCCAAAATTTGATTTGATGCCAAATTTTGAAATTTTATGCAAGTACAATAAGACAATTATGCAGAGGTTCTGCCAAGTGTAGATTACTGTACAAACATTTTGAAATAATATCAGTGTTATAATAAAGGAGAGAGTCTTACATCAGATTCTTTTTAGATGTTTGGATACAGTCATTGAATGCATTGGGGAATTTTTTGTTTCCATTCTGTGGCCTTTGGTTGAGAGTTTCTGGGATTTTAAAGCACAATCAAAGTCTATTTTCTCCAGTGTGTCATTTTCTCAGAAAACTTTGGGCAGCTCTGTTGATTTTTCAGTTGTTCTTTCTGTGCTCAAAGATGACAACGTAAGTGCTTGCAGGCAAACTCAAGGAGTTGTTAACCACAAATTTTGTCATGTGGAATTTTCTAGCTTTGGGAATATGCAAAAATATGTCTTAGGTACATTTGAAACCTATTATTTGTCACATTCAATATTCTTCTGAAAAATGAATTATTCTGTTAGCTATTCAGTGCCTGAAGTTCTTTGTCTTTCATTCAGACATATAACACAATCAGAACTCAGTTGTCACTAGTAAGCAGATGAATGTTTGTATGTGGGTTGCAACTCTAATAATGTGCCTACCCTGCAGTCCAAAGGACTTGTATATGGGTGGTGCTGTCATTATTATATCTATAGAAAAATAAGGCACCATATGTACTAGCTGCTCAAATTGATTTAGCAGCTTCTGCTGAGTTTGGCTGCAGTACTATGAATAGTTAGGTGAAACAGTTTAATTCTTTTCCTTAGCTTATATCTTTCTGCCACCTTAATGTACTTCTGTACTAAAAGTTACTGCACTTAAAATTTCTGATTTTCAATGCTTAAAATCTCTTGGAGTTTAATACAGAGAAGACATCTAATTTTAAATAGCTGGAAAACTTCTTAGTTCTCCTCAGTTCTTATGCTTTATTTTCATGTTTAAATTTCTCAGAGAAGGTTTTCCTTGGTAACTGAGAATATTCCTAAAAAATTACTTTTTCTATCCTTATCTGCTTGAAGATATCTATTTTGTAATGTGTTTAGTGCTAAGGTAGATTATAACAAAGCAATCACAAAAAGGTCTGTTTTTCCAAAATAATTTCATGACTATTCATTAAGAAATAAACTGTTTCAGCATTTTTCCTGCATTACTTTTGGCATTGCATATGTCCTGCTTGCTTTTAGATTAGCTAAATACTGAATAAGAAATGAAAAAGTTCTTATTAAATAATGTCACCCGGTATTAAGTGTTCAGAAGTTGGAACATTATTTGCTAAAATCAAGTTTTCGTGAACCTAATTAGGAATGCAGTGCAGGAGTAATATTGAGGTCTCAATACCAGACTTTCCAGCTTTCCTCATTCTTATTTAAGGCTGGTGCAATCTATGTTTAACTCTCATACAAGATTGCACTGCTTTGGACATGAAGGGAAACATCAGACAGCAAGGCACATTTAGATACAGATAAAAATGAACTCAAATTTTTCAAGAGTGCAGGTATCCACTCCTGTGAAATGTGTGTGTTTCATGGCATTATATACCAGGCTGCTATACTTCTTTTTTTTTGTTTGCTTAGCCACACTTTTTTTGGTTTGTTTGTTTATAACTACTGTAGGTGGCCATCTATGAACTGAGAAGATGGTTCAGACTTCTTCCTGGAAGGACCTTCGGGGCAACAATTCTAGACATAAAGTCAAATAGGATTATAGACACACTGAATCCATTGTGTATTTTGGCTTGGTCTCAGGATTTGAATCCTTTATGATCTGAGTGATTTTCCTGAGCAATAGCTATACAAAGGCAAAACTTTACTTGGAGTTTTTGAAAGACTAAATTGATTCTTCTCCTTTTGCCTTCTTAACTATTCAAAATTACACTGTTTTGAGTTAATAAAAGAAAATATCCTCACAAAGGACACTAATTCTGTCAATAAAAGGCTAAAGTCTGACTTTGAAAACAAACAGAAACTATATTTTACATATACATGTGTTACCTAGAAGATGTTATAATTAAGATATTCTTTATCTCACAAAAATACTTTTAAAATTCTATATGTCTTTGATTGAGTTCTCACCAATCAACCAGTGTATCCATTGCTGTTTTGTTGTTACACAGTGCTTCTGCTGCTCTGTGACTCAGTCACCATGTTCAATATGGCTACTCACTAGGTCCTGTTAATTGGAGAGTTATCAGTTAGATTTTGAGAGCATCTGTTAGATTTGAGGTTTAAGCATAATCATGTTGAATATCTCTGTCGCCACTGAACTAGCAGCTGGGTACTCAGTTGTTACTTCTGATCTCCCAGTGATGAGAGATTTCTTGGGAACACCCAGAGGAACTATTTTTGGGTGTGCAGAAAAGCTTTTGTTCAGAAATATCTATTGTGTCTGTGACCAAGTGCTGAGCTAGCATAACCAAACCTAACCCTGCTGCAAATGCTCTTCCTGGCCAGTCTGGGATTGTGCCTGACCCTGGAATCCCTCACAGGACCTGTTCCTGACCCCTGCCAGTGGGCTGACACCCCTGCCTAGTTTCATCCTGTGCCCAAGGCCATGGGGGCTGGGGCTGCCTCAGTGCTCCCCAGCTGCCTTGCCTCTGGCTGGGATGGTGGGAATGGACCAGGCTGCCAAATCCTGCCCTGCTCTGCTGACTTGGGCAGTCCCTGCTGTCCCCAATCCCCAGAGAGCAGCTGTCCCATGAGGCATCCTGACTTCAAGAATTTAAAAGTGAAATGTGTTAAAGTTCAACCTAACTCTGGAAATGCAGTCGTATTGAAAGTGGTGAGCATTCAGATTAGGTTTGCTTAACACAGGTTTTTTAGAGTACAGAGTGTTTTGGGTGAAAAACTGAAGACACTTTTCAAGAGAAAAGGTGACATTATTATTTGTATGAGAAAAATGCAACATGACTTTCCAGGTTTAATTTCTGATTATGGGGGACACTAACTCTGTGGAAGGAACAGGTCTGACAATTGCATTGTCACAGGGTTTGGCAAAGCACTGCAGGAGATCCTAACTGTGCCAGACCCTGTTATATGTGCATGCTGATGAACCAATTTCCCAATCTTCATTTAAATTAATGCTTTCAGACATTTAAAACATAAGCAAAGTTGAGGGGACATGACACTGTACAGATTTTTTCATCCTGACAGAGCTTGTGAAAGATTCTAGGCAGTTTTGTAAAGGTCTAGTGCTAATTCTTTCTCATTCATTAACCAGGAAATAACAGCTCATAAGTGCTTTTAGACATTCTTTCTGCATTAATGTGTTTCCCTGACTACTCTGTAATGTGTCACTTTCTAAGACTGGACCTTCCTTTACATTATAAAATTTCATTAATGGAGAATTTGAAATTATTCTCTTTACTTCTTCAAAAGCTTTTTCTTGTATTTCTGTCCATTCCCATATGATGACTTTAAATCAGGTGGCTCAGAAGCTCATATTCTCTTTATACAAGTGATAAGAAAGTCCAGTACTATCTTAAGGTTCTTTGACTATGACATATTTATGGGACTGAACATCTTTATGATTTTTTTCAGATCAGAGTTTAGTCATTTTTTGTCAGCAAAAGTATGACACAAGGCATTTTCTCTTACTAAGCCAAATAAAGTGAAACTTTGGGTTAGCCAGGTTCTGTTTAATATTTTTGTTTCTTTGTTAATTTCAGTTTCTGCTTGTGACCTGTCATTCTCAAGTAAAGAAAATGTCAGCAATTATTTAAAAGTCAGACAGTTCTTGACTTCAATTTAGTTTTGATCAAGTGATTTCTTACATGTATTATGCTTTTAACTACACATAATTATGCAGTATCTAGTAGAAAAATAATACTCCTGGTTAAATATCCTCTGTAACTTATATTTCTTATTCAGTGATCTTGAATGCCAATATATTATTTATAGTCTTATGCTAATTTTAACCCTAAGGATATATTCCTCAAAGCTGATAATTCTTTTTATTTCTACTTTAAAGCTTTACAAATAATCTGATTTCTTATTATTCAATAAGAATCATGTACACTTACACCTATTATTCTATACAGAAAGAGTCTGCATCTTGAAAAACAATTTTCATCTTACTTTAGGCCATATCACCAGTTTATTTTTTAATGTTTCAGATACAGAAAAACATGTGGAGCTTAACTTTTGCCTACACTTTTGAAACACCTTAGGTTTGTGATAGAGCAGTGATGAAAACAACATAATTTTTATTTCCTTTAAACTTCTTTTATATATATCCAGAGCCCCTTATACTTTTAATGTATATAATGGTTTTTTTGCAAATGAGTGGTGCAGCCTATTAAATAATCACTGTCAAAGGTATAGGCAAAAAAGCAGGTTTTAATATAAACCTGTGAAAGTGTGATTTAACAGAATTCACTGGCAAGTTCCCTCTATAGCCCAGTACATAGACAAAGCATACACAGGGAGAAAATGGCAGGGAGAAGGATGCAGGACACACCACCACAAGATGTTTTTACCTTCAGTCACTAAAACTACCAGGATGAGATTGTAGTCAGTCTGGTATTTTGGTGATTTCAGTTACTAAGATATGCAATTGATTATTATATAATTACTGCAGGTAGATGGTTGTCTCTTGTACGTGTGTGCTTCAGTAGAAATGACATTCCCTTTCTTAGTCCAAATATTTTCTAGAAGACCTGAGATGAGGATTTAATCTCAGTCAAAATCACACTGATTATTCTTCCAATAAAAACTGCTTGTGTTTAAGAAAGATTTCAACAGTAACAAACAAAAGGAAAAAAAATCATAGTAAAGCTTCCAGTTTCAATTATCCTGATGATGTTGCTGAGCACTCACTCTGTGCTTCTACATAGCAAGTGGAATAGACGTCCTAATTTATACTTTGTAAAAATAATTTCTAGTCACACATAAATTCTTTAGGTTATTCTGGTAGCAATATTAGTTTATGCACCCTTTTTAATAAGTTTGGAGAAAAATCAGCTCTCATCTATCTCTCATTTTCCTACTTCTTTAAAAAGTGCTGGAGGTGAGATAATCCATGGCTGTTGTTTGCTATTCCTTCAAAGCAGCTTAGAGTCTTAAAAAGTGAGTTGTTCTGACTCTTTCCCCTGAGCCTCTCTTAGTATTTTTTTTTCAGTTGTAGATTGGTGTGTTCATAAAGAAAGGCAAAATTAGGACTATAATATTTCTTTAATAACTGTGTCACCTTACATTGAATAGGAATACCTACAGCCTTTAAAGGAGCATCCCTGTATTTTTCTCTCCTCTTCATTTTAGTGTTACAAGTGCAAGGACACACGGCTGCCTCATGCACAGCTTGTTCAAGAGCCCTTCTTTCCTTCTCTGTAAAGCCACTCCCCAGCCAGTCAGGGCCCAACCTTTATTAATCTGTACTAGTTGGGCTTTACATTTGCCAATTTTGAACTTCAGATGTCATCCTATTTCCACAGTTTGATGAAATCCCTCTGAATAGCAGGCTCTAAAACATAACCACTCCTCCTGGTTTGGTATTATCTGTAAATCTCAGTGTCTGCATTTCTTCACCATGGAGATCAGCAGTGCTGTCAAACAGTATCAGACCTAGCATCAACCCCTGAAGAACAGTGCTGTTAGCTGAGTGTAAACCATGTGTTTAAATAGTGGCATAATGACATTTTCTTCCCCCCTATTTCTCAAGGTTTCTTAACAATTTATTTTCGATTTTTGACTTGTTCTGCAGGTTGGCTTAACAGCCAAGAACTTTGCTTCTCAGTGGTTGTACTTGGGTCACACTGTTTTTACATGTAGGCAAAGAACATTTTGCTTTTTTTTTTTTTTGTTCTCCCTCATATACCTTGAATTTCACATGCTATATCATTGACCAGTGACTCAGAAGTGTATGCACTGTTAAAGTCATAATTTGTTTTTGTCCTCACAGAACCTGTTTTAGTGGTTCATGTCAAAACTGAATTACATAAACCCAAGTGGAAGACTTCTGGTTACTGTCAATGTTGGATGAACAATTGAAAATTTATTCTTAGCTCCTTTTCTTGTCTCTTATTCAACTGCTTATTGAAATTTCTTCCTACTTTTGACTTTTTTTACAAGCATCTTTTTGTTATTTATTCTTCTTGAATCTATGTGAATCATCACAATTACAAAAGTGTGTACTTCTACAAGATTTTGAACAGTATCATTGTTTTGCATCAAATCAGTAGTAACTTTCTTACTGGAGGGATTTCCTGATGAGCTGATCCTAGAACAAGCATAATTTTAGTTTCTAAAATTGTTATCTGCTTAATTTCCCACAGTGACATTTGACTAATCGATAGGAGGATGCTGATGCTATCCAGAAAAGCTTTATTGACTGTTCTCACTTTCTTGTCTGAGAATCTGCTAATCAGTACCATTATCGTGATCAGACACTCTCTAACAGCTACCTGAATGTATATTGTAATTTAAGATTGGTGCTTTGGTCAATTAAAACTCTCTTCTGAATATGTTCATCTGTTTAAATTTAAGTTCTCTTTCTTGTCATATTAGGCTCTGACATTCATCTTTGCATTTACCATCCCAGTGGCTGTCAACAAATTTCTGGTGAAAATATTTCATTGTGTTAATCTAGGGCAAGATATTTCACTTTGTTTTTTCTGTTTCTTGTTTCCTCAGACACCTTATTCCCTTAGACATTTAATATTGGTGTGGAAATAGACTCGTCTATGGTTTGGCTTGCTTATTGACATACTGTTTAAGTAGCAAATATTATATTTAAAATTTTATCTCAACCATTCCTAATATTTTTTGTGTGCCTTATTTCAGAAAGCAGAAATTCTTATGCATACAGTTAGGATAAATCTTCCCCAACTGATTATTTTCTACACTTTTTAAACTGTTATATTTCCCAAACTCATCAGTTTCTAAGCTTGATCACAATTTTCTTAATTGTAAGCATCAATAGCTTTGGTCTCAAAAACAGTGATGTCAAATGTAGGGCTACAGTAAGAATAGAATAGTCTTCTGACTGAAGTGTATTCATTAATATAGCACTAGTCCTGTATGTCTAGAGCTAACATGAGGGGAAAAATGCTCTTTTTAATATATTTCACAGTGCTTTATTTTATTTTATTGATTACATGATATCCCAGTGTGCATGGCGTAGAGGTGAAAAATAGATGACACAATATGTCCTTTTGTGTATCAGAATATTTGGCTGTGGTCAAAATATTTTAAATAATGTGCTCTCTGTAGTTTTTCATTTTTTCATTTTAGGTGTTACTCATTTGTATTTCTCATTTCTTTGTTATACTTCTCTCAGTTCCTATAGATCTACTGTGTGGATTGTGCAATATTTTCAACTGTATTCACAACCGAAATTCAAAATATCTGTCTCCTTCTCTAAACATTTTTATGCCCTTGAGGTGAACCTACAGTCCATAGCCTTCCCTTCTCCTGTGAAGATTTTTGACAACTGACACCATATCTTGACAGAGCTGCATGGCTCAGAATATAGCTTGCATTAAGACCAGGATTTAGGTACTATTTGCTGCACCACTTATTTTTCCTGAAAGATTTCAGTCTACAGGGTTTTCTAGGATCATGTCAAAGCATGACACCAGGACCAAATCTTCTGAAAAACAGTGATGATTCTGCTTTCTTTTCAGAGCACAAGGAAGGGGTATTCTTTTGGGATGTAATTTCAACTATAATACTCAGGCTTACAGCCTGCAGACCAGTGTATACAGCATTGCCATTACAGGCACTGATTTTTGCACTGATTTTTTTTTTTATGATTTTTTTTTTTTTTTAGTTTTTTTGCCTGCAGCAATATTTTTTTTACTCTTTTTTATTTTTCAAAAGTGCTTTTGCTTATCTTTTTATGGTAGAACCATATTTTTTTATGAAGTAATAAGGAGAAATTTTTCTGTAGAGAATGAAATATGAGGCCTTGAAAATAAAAGTGAGACTGAGACTTCCATGGTGTAGAGAAGTATAAGCATAAAATGATAAAAAAATGTACACTTCAGATTGAAGCTATGAAAAATTCAACAGTGGTGAGGTATTGTGGTGCAGATTTGAGAGCTGGACAGGAGAGTTTACAACAGTTAAAAAAAAAAAAAGAGTAATTATCTAAAATATAGAAATATATTATTTTTAAATGTATTAACTATATCAATATATAGAATACAGAAAAATAATCTGAAGTGGAACCACAATAGAGAAGAAACCATCAGAATCAATAGCAAATTTCTTCCTGGCAAAGTAAAATGAATTCCATCATTAACATTACTGTCTCCAGGAGATGAGCAGGGGAGCAGTGTAGGGATTAACAGCAGACAAAAGGGAGAACTAGAAATTTTATATATATATAAATTTTAAGTGTATTAATAATAAGATATGGTGTAACTTATTTACATAATTTAGACTATGAATGCTGGTATCTTTTTAACCAGACTAACAATATGAAATAGTGCAAATTAGTTATGAATTTGCCTTTAAAACTTTAAGGAGACTAGTAGTAAATTTTTGATGTCTCATGAAAATCATATTCCCATATTTGCAGATAAAATGTTTTTGAGGGTTACCGTGTCAAAGTAGGATACATACATGAGTTTTCTACTCCACCTGTAAGATTTATGTCTTTACCTATAAATCATTATAAAGTCATTCAGGTTGAAGTTGTTTCAGTTTAAAAGAATTAAATTAGGAATGTGTCATGTATCGATTTACATTAATTGGGACAAAAATATTATAATGTTAGGTGATGTTCAGTTTCTGTTTCTCTTCCTCTCATCTTATTCTTGGTTTTTTAAACACCTTCTGTCACTCAGGTGCTGGTTTCATATCTCACAAGTAGAAGAATTTGTGTTGGTTATTACAATGGTTCTTTGGAAAGTTCAATTTTGTCTATTTTATAAGGAACTCTATCCTAATGGCCTAAAATTGGTGAAGGAAGATGGCTGGAATTGAAGTATAAAAAAGTACTTTATCATGCTGGAAGTTCATGGATGGCTTACTAAAGCAAGTATCACACTCACACATTGCAAATTCCAGTTCAATTCTTCAACATAAAATTATTATGTGAACTGACTCTTTGGTTTTTTGATATTTGTGTTTCCTTCAAGAATTGGGGGGGTGAGGGGGGGACAACAGAAAAACAACAGATGGGTTAGAGGCAGAATACCTTATTAGGCTTAAAAAATAATATAATGTCTTCAGACAACCTATATATATTCTTCCTCGTTGACTTGAGTACTACATTTTTGTTGCCATGACTGAATCTCAGCCATGTAAGATGTATAAATAGATAACAAAATGGGATCTAAAAAGACCACTGCTGACAGTTTATGGAAAAAGTAGGAGCTAATGGAAAACGTAATATTGTTACTTCATAATTTCAAATAAATAGTTCATAGATGTCTTTAAAGGTGACCTTTTGCAATTTTTTGTAAAAAAAATAATTTTGTTACCTTGAAGAGTGTAAATTCATTATTAATTGTGTAAGGCATTAGCAACTGAGAAATAACAGAGAAAAAATCAGAAGTAACCTTAACTTTATACAGTTAAAAGTGCATATTATTTAGCATCCCTGATTAGTCTTTCAGCTTTATTATATAATAAGATTTATAAATAACTTATGGTCAAACAATAGCATAGACTCTTGTCTTTCTGTTTCACTCCCTTCACTTTTGATGAGCTGTCTTTCTACATCTATGTCTCATGACATGCCTCAGAAATGGTCTCCCACTTAAATTTATCCTCTGGCAAATGCCCATTCTTCATACTAGCTTACTAGAGTATTAATTATTTTCTTTATTCCAAGTTATTACCCTGAGAAAAAATGTGTTATTTTAAAATGCATTTCAGCTCAAGCTCTTCTATTACATAAAAATAATTTGAACTTACAAGTTTTTGAATACAGTATTAAATGTCAGTGTTTTCTGTATCTAGATGTATTTTGATGTAAAAAAAATTGAATTAATTGTTTTTAATCTATAAAAATGAAATTAATTTGTGTACTGAATACTAGAAATTGTCAGTGCAATGATTTGGATGCAGATGTTCCAGCTGATTAAAAGTACATCCCACTATACTGTGTTATGTTCCAAGCTTATAAAGTATAAGACAAAATGAGACTGCCTGGTGCAATTATGTAATATCTGTAAGATTTAAAAGGGTATCAAATAAATTATGATGTTTATAGAGTGCTGTTCCTACTTCTAACATAAAATTGTTTAGAATAGGACCTGAAAATTAGCAACAGCAACAACAACAATAATAAATAATTAATAATATTAATGATAATAATGTGCGTTCTGTTTCCTTAGTACCCCTTGCTCTTTCGTGTTGCAACATCAGAGAGAAGGCACATTGCTTTTCTTTCTTTTGGAATTGATATGCAGTCCTTTTTGCTAACAAGTACTGCTACTGCTTATAGTTTTCCATGTTTCCAGTGGACTTCTCTATAGAGACCTTTGGCTTCTCAATTCGTAAGCAGTAGGCTAAATCTGTTAGTTGCAGAAAAAAATCTGCTTATACTTTTTATCTGTAGGAGTGGGAAGAATTATATGAAGATGCTGAAGAGAATTTAGTGATGGTTGCAAATGCTTTTTGGTGTTACTTAACTCATATAATTTCTTGATCTTTTTCAGTCTCAAGAAAATGGTGATATTTCACTGTATTAGCACTACAGGTAATCCATTTATTATATAATGCAACTTTTCTTAATTAAAGAAGATCTCTGATTTTTCTTTTTGTGTTTGGGGATTTGAGTGGTGATTTTTGGTTGTTTTTGCTATTTTCTTGTTTTGTTTCAGTTTTGTTTTTCAGTCTAATCATCCTTTTAAAGGAAAGTATAATTAATAGATTAGATTAGATTAGATTAGATTATACCAGAAAATCCTGAATGTCTCTTTATGAACTGGCTAGCAACAATAAATCAAATACCTTACTATGTGGGTTTTAACTCCTCAGCATTTCAAAATGTTAGTGGAAATGAAGATTAGTATTGAGGGACATCTTCAGTAATGGAAATGATGCATCAGCTCTCTGACAGTCATATATTCTTCTCCTTGCCTGGGATAAAGGTCAGTGTAGTTTCATCACTAACAAACCAGTTCCAGGATATGCCATCCCCCTGATAAATCAAATGAATTGAAAATTACAGATTTTTATTTTGCATATAAAAAGCAATTCTTCGGACTGGGAAAATTAGATAAGCAGAATACTTTGTAAAATTTTGATATATTTTTCGTTTTGTCAGTGTCTACTCTCCATCAAGTGCCAACCTTGCCCTTTTCTCTACACCTGCAATGTTGCTGTCTTTCATTACCTAAAATTGCAGGATCATATCTATGATTGGGCAAATTTGACAGAATAATGGAAAACTGTTCTGAACATTATTGAACTGTGTACTACTTGTAATTAAATACAAATTCACTTAACATGTTGCTTTAACATGTACTGTTTTCCCTAAACTAAGAATTTAAAATTTACTTCCACTCCTGGTTCTGGCCCAGATCAGTGAGAGGAAGCATGGCCAAGACATTTTGTTATTCAATACCACATTGCATCATTGCTGGGGTGGGGAAGATGGGCTTTCTCACTTCTGGGAAGGAAAGGCATCCTCTTCTGGGGTAACAAAGCCTGAGAGCTGGGGAAACCTGTTCTGTCTTTATGTATACTTCTGTTAATAATATTGCTGCTGTTACTGCTTGCTTTCTTATCTCAACCTGTGATCTTTGCTTTTTGTGTCTGCAGTGCTCTTCTCCAGCCATGTTCAGGGGGGCAGGAGGGTGGAAGATGGGATGGAGAAGGGAGAAGAGGGAGGATAGGGAGTGAGCAAGCAGCAGTGTTTGGTGGGAGGTCTTAGTGGGAGAACTAGATTTGGGAATACCGTTCCTAAACCATGACACTTTCCTGTATCAAAGTTTTTGTATTTTTTTTCCCCTGAAAATTAAGTCATTTGGCAAAATAGTGAGGATTTATATTCCTAATTTCTTGCTTTTTCTTTGTGTAATCAAGAAAAAGTATTTTAGAGTGAGGAGCTAAAGAGGATTTACCCAGCTATGTACGCACAGTCATTGTGAAGATGAACAGCTGTATATTTTTCAGAACAAGTCAAAATTCTAGTAAAAATTTTAGCTTTCAACAACTGATGGAGAAAGCGAAACTTCAAGCATTTCGGTGAAACTTCAAGTGTTTATAGGTGGATGGATGGTTAAAGAAAAAAAACAACCTACAAGAGTTAAACCTAAATACTTAATTTAACAGACCTTTTGTAGAGCCTTTTTCTGTCATTGATTCTCTCTGGGCACCCTGTCTCTCAAGCTACATTTGTCTGAAAGAAATCCATATGTTGAAGGATGTTAACTTTTTTAATCATTCTGTTATTTTGAAAAACTAAAAGACTACAAGGTTCTGTCTTTCTCTTCTAAAAATTACTTCCCTTTTACTTTATTTGGAGAATCTCTTGCCATCTCTCTCACTTCTTTGGTAGATTTGATACCATCTTTCACAGTCCTTAAAGCCAACAACTCGGCAATAAATTTATTTTATCTTTTCCTCCTCTTTCTTTTAGGGTTTTAAAACCCTAACATTTTCCACGACATGACTTTGATTAATTGAATCTTGTCTTTTAAAGCAACATTGTATGTATTTGTTAACCTTGGGAAAATTTATGATTGAGATTCCTCATATAAAATCAGTGATTCTAAACTGAGGTAAAATGTGACTGTAACTAACTGTTCTATCTTGATGATGGGTATGAATGAAACCATAATACACCATCTGTGTATATTCAATTGTTCTCAAAGCATTTCCAGATATCCTGGAAAAAACTTATTGAAGTGTGTTGTGTGGCTGAAACTCACAGGTGGCTAGATAGTCTAGAATGAATCCATTTGTTACCAGGCCAAACATTTTTCTCTTTATGAGACATCAAAGAGAGAGACACATAATGCTTAAAGAGCTGGATTGGAATTCAGTACTGTTAAATGCTGCAATTACATGTTTCAGAGAAAATACTGGCTATGTTTCCCTCTGCAGAAAAAAAGTAGAAAAGATAAATTGATCAAAACTTCTTCAGAAAGAAAGTGAAACATAAACCCAAGAATCATTTTGGTGAAAACACTGCTATATATAACTTTCTTCAAAATAATGTTGGACTAGGATAGCTAGTGCTATCCAAGGATGTAAGATGTAGTGTTCCAGGATACCAGTGAAGGGGAAAAAAAAGATATAGTTATTTGTCTATTTTTTTCTGATTTTCAGTTCTAATAAAAATAGTTATGATTTGAGATCTCTGAACTCTGTTGCAGCATTCCTTTTGCCTGAAACATTACTCAGTAAAGCAAGAGCTCGATATGAACAGGCTTCAGATTCCATGTAATTTCATTTCAGCTGCAGCTGTATGTAGAATGCACTCAGCTTGTCATCTTCCTTAGATGCTCAGTTCTTACTCATTCTCAACCACGCTGTAGGGAGTGCAAGACCTGCAAGTTAAATGTCCCCTTCACAGGCAGACAATGTGAAAGGCAGAGAGGTGTACCTCATATGTCTTCTAAATGAGCATTAACTTGGTGATACTGTTGGAAACAACATAACTTTTGGTGACAATACAAGTTTTTAAATATACTTTTTAAAGTACAAGATTTCCTTCCTAATTCTGTTCCTTTTTACATGCTCCAGCATTTATATCAAAATAGCTATAAAATATTGTAAAGGCAATTTCAGAATTCACAGGATTTTTACTTACCCTCTCCCCTCTTTGTAGGCTCTCTGAGTGCACAAAAGTAGTTTCTTTCAGAGTCTTCTCACTGAAGTACTGTGGGAGCAGCTGTTCATAGACTGTTTTCTTTAAAGCATGAAGATGAGAAAAGCGTGAGCTTGGGTCAGGAGGACACATTGTTGATTTGGTGGAGATTACTTCAGCATATGGGAAAAATACAAAACAGTTAAAAGAACCAAACCAAATTCTTTTATGGACATAATGATCCTTAATCATTCTTAGTGTTGTGAAAAGGAGCAGGTGTGGCTCAGAATTAAATATATATGTATTTTTTAGTTAGAAATTTATCTGTGTACTTATAAGACAGCATATGTAGAGTAATAAGCAAAAGAATAAGGATATTTCTGATTTTATAGTTATTATTAGTGTACATGACCATGGATTGTTTATTGTAATGTACATTATTTTCTTAGAAAATGTTGTGTTACCTTTATTTCTATGATGGCACCTCACATGGCTTTGGCTATCCCTGTATTTTTTTTTTTTTTTTTTTTTTTTAGAATTATCTATATATTAGGAGGGCAAGGAATGATATCAGAAATTTCTACAAAGATTAAGATTCAGTCTACAATCTAATTTTTTTTCCACTGGGAAACAGTAAGATAGAACATCAAAGAGGTAATGTGGCCTTAAAAATTTTATTCAAATTTTCTTGAAACTGCTTCATTACTCACCAGTTGTAGCAGGATCAAATTCATATCTCCCCAGAAGGAAACTGGGGTTGTTTAGCCTGAATAAAAAGAAAGCTCAGGGGACAGTTTATTACCCTCTACAACTCCGTGAAAGGAGAGTGTAACTAGGTGGGGGTTGGTCTCTTCTTCCAAGCAACCAGTGACAGGACAAGAGGGAAAGGCTTCAAGCTGTGCCAGGGGAGATTCAGGCTGGACAGAAGGAGGAATTTCTTCATGGAAAGGATTATTAAACATTGAAAAGGACAGCCCAGGAAAGTGGTGGAATCTCCATCCCTGAAGGTGCACAAGAAATGACTGAATGTAGCACTTAGTGCCATGGTCTAGTTGGCAAAGTGGTGGTCAGTCAAAGGTTGCACTTAATGATCCCAGAGGTGTTTTCCAACCCAAATGACTCAGTGGTTCTGTGATCTGTAGTCCCGGTGCTGTTACCATGGTAGTCAAGGGTAACTCTCACTGACTGTACAAGGATAGAACTGAATTTCCTTGCAATAGCTAACTACAAGAGAAACTAAATAATGAGCGTTTGAGACTCTCACAACTGTCTCAATAGTGTCTCTAATTGAGCAGAGGATTATGAAGTATTGCCTGCAGTATGGGCTTCTTCCTTAATTCAGAACAGTGTCATCAGTTATAAACTGTATTAATTCTCTGCTACTTTAGAGAGTTTGGGGAGTATTTTGTTTTCCCTTTTTATATATAGTTAAAAGTAAGTCACCTCTGCTGTAAAATTTAGATTTTTGTCTGCCTCTGCTTTTGATAAATTAAAATCTTCATTTCCTCTCAAATTCTCTTTTCAAGTACAGTAATTTCACGTGTTAAAGCGCACCCTTTTGACTAAAATTTTGGTCCAAACCTGGAAGTGTGCCTTATACGCCAGTGCGCCTTACACTTGTGAAATTACTGTAATTTTTTCTTCTGAAAAAAACCTGTTGAGGTTTTTTATGGTTAGTTGGTTGGTTGTTTTTGTCCTTTTTTTCTGAAGATATTTCACTCAAGGAAAATCTTCCATTGCATACAGTATCATTCTGTTTATTTTGTTGTAGACATCTACCGCTGTCTCAGAAGGATTTTTGTCCTAAAGCTTTCTCCTAAACTGACAGGAACTGCACAAAATGTAATTCATGCCCTTATTTTTTATTTAGTAAAAAGCATCTAAACATCGGATAGCATTTTGTGCTTTATGCTAGTGGATCACGGAGTGCTTTATAAACAAATAGAATACTACCAGTTTAATACTCTACTGTAATCACTTACTCAGCATTGACATACTGCACTCAGAGGTAAAACAGACCATTTAGAGTAAGAGTTGTAAAATACCACTCAGTAATTGCTTCAGGATGATTTACATAAGTATGCACACTTCCACTGACAGGATATAATTTATTATAGCATTTGTACCCATATAGTAGGCATAACATCATTACCCAACTTGACTCTTTGTCCTAAACAGATCAGATAATCATGTCATGTGGATGTTTGCATGGTTCATTTGAAATAAGATACTGATCGTCTTGTACCATGAATACAATGTTTTTTGGAGATGGGGTACTTTTTTGCCCATCTTTCATACCAGCTTGGAATCAAAATATAACTCTTGTCTATCCAATAGACTACATGAATCATCTTATTCTCAAATATGATTTTTTGGCTCACTACCACTCCATATAATATAATTTGTCTGAAAGCCATGAAATTATACACTTGAAAATTTCATTTATCACCGGTAGAAAGAAAAAGTATAATTAAACTCCTTAAGTTTCTTGAAAGAAGAGAGGATGAAGAAAGGAAGCACCTACATTGCAGAGTAATAATAAAACACTCTGACCTGTTTATTTTAGAAGTGTAATAAACTGATGAGTTCAGAGGAGGAGTAGGAAGAATTATTTCTCACCTGCTCTTCAAATTGAGGTTATTTTTCAAAGCAAATTAACTGCATGTAGTGAGGTGCACCAATGCATGTCTCAGTATGAATGGTCAATATACTAGGCTATCAGGACATATGGAGAGTATATTGTCACTGCAGTTGGTCTGTAGTCCAAGCACACATTTTGCAAGCAGAGCTGTAGGACATTGATCCATCTGGTAATTTAATTATGGTTAATTACACAGTCCAGTAAATGTTGTTCCTGTCAGATGGTTTAAATTTCCTATCTGGCATGAAAAGTTAAATATGATTTTTTAATAACCTTACATTTCTAACAATTAATTTACCAGTTTCTACTGACTGAAAATGCTATGGGGTTTTTTGCAATGAGCACTTTATTCCCATGATCTTGGCTACAAATTTTTGTCCCCTTCTTAGGTACTGTGCCAAATTCAGACATGCACAGTTTTCATAAAAGAATTTGTCAGAGCAACAGTAAAAATTGTAGATACATTTTGTTTAAAATTAGTAAGAAGTAGTCAAAGAAGAGATCTTCAGGATACAATTTATACAATTGGAGCTGTGTAGCTCCAGAAAATAAAGTTGAATGTAGGTTGCTAGATTTGTTTTCCAGTCTGAAACCAAACATTTGGTAATATGTAACTTTTCTCCAGTTTATGAGCAATAAGCAATTATTTAAATGCTAACAGCTGACTTTCATTAGATTGAAACAGTATTCTGTGTATATTGAATTTGGGAACTTAATTATATTGCGGAGCTTTAAGAAAAATATTTTTCCTTTTTAAGTCATTGTCTAGTGGAAAAAAAAAATCACCAAAATTATACATAAAGAGGATTTTCTTTCTTTCCTAAATAGAATATCTGTCTGGATTACTTTTTTGGGCCCTCTGGTAAAGTCAAGTATTTTTGCAGCTGGCACACTTGAAGTAATTAAGTGATGAGAATTCATCTTACCAAAAGAAAAATGAAGCCAATTAAGAGAATAAAAAGTTAATTTTAAATGTCATCCTCAACACAGTCAAATGCTAATGTTTTGTAGTGCAGAACCACTACAACTTGAAAGAGATGCATAGAAATATAATTATATCAGTTAAAATTATTTTAAATGGGCTTAAAGAGCTATTTCTGCTTTATATCTCTAAAATAATAGGCATATTGTTGTTCAATAGCAGACTATTATATCTTTTTTTTTTTTTGTGAATGAATGACCCATGTATTACTCTGTGCACAAACAAGTAACAAGCCCTGCATTCCTACAATATCTAATAAAGGAAGTATTCTTATGTTGCTGTGCACATGCAAAAGATTTTATCCTGAGATATTTTTACCAGGAAGTTCAGTAATTGAACATGAAATAAAAAACTTTTCTTGAGCAATCAGAAAATGAAATTCATCATGAAAATATTAAAATGCAAATTGACTTTCCACCAAGAAGGCAAATTAACATGATTTGAGCAGTTGAAAAAGTTGGTTTAATGTATTTTAGTAAAGAAATTTGTATGTTTGTGAAATACCCAACAAATCTGTTTAATTCTTTTAATAAGAGTTAATAAAAATAGAAATCTGATATTGAGGAAGGATCATGGGCTCTGGATTGGATTGATGCCATGAACTTTTTGATATGTTGATGTCATTAAGAGACCAGAGACCAGGAGTGTACGGTCCATTTAGTGCAAGGATGTATACAAAAGTAACTTTTTAAAATATTGTTTTTACATATGCCTGGAGAATTTATAAGTGTCAACTACTCGGTAGATACTTTAAATCCACTCTACCATATGGGATGTTGGTTCCAGAGAAGAGCTGTTAATTCTTCACTTTAGAACAACTAGAAATAAGACTTGGAGTATATTCATACGAGTGTGTGTATATGCATATATATAATACAATCGCATTTCTTCTTAAACGAACACTGCACATGTAAATTAGAAAGAATTCTTAGGGTTCCTGATGTTTTTCTCTTGTTCAGCTTCTGACTATGCAAAAAATGTGAGCATACTGAACATGGAAATGTTCTCCTTTTGACCAACAAAAAGACCTTGCAGCATCTGGCAGCACATCTGTGTCCCACTTTTGTACAGAGTTTCTTGGTGGCTTTTGACAAATGGCTGTCTAGAAGATCCATTATTTCTTAATATGTATATTCTTTGTTTTTAAGAAGGGTAAAAAGTTCTATAATCAAATTCTAAAAGGTATGAAGTTTATGAATTCATTTGTCACATGATGTATTTGTGAATACCAAAAGACTGTCTGGTCTACCTGTCCCTGCCCAGCCCAGGACTCCCCTTACATGGTCTGAGGTTAAAAATCCCCTGCCAGTCCCCCAGGGCCCTCAGCCCCTGCCTCACCCATGGGCTCTGCTGAACCCACATCCTTGCCGACCTCAGCACATCTGAATCTCCAAGGAGGTGCCTGAATCCTGGGGCTGGGTCACCCCAGTGCCCGCTGCCTGCTCCTGGCTGGGATGGTGGGACAGACCCTGAGGTCCCATTGTGTCTTTCCCTGAGAGCACTTGTCCTCACTGAGCCCTGGCAACCTGCTGCTCAGCTATACAGAGGACACAAAAATAAAATTAGAAAGATATTACTGAGCTGCTGGAGAAATTTAAATTAGTCATAGATTCTAACTATGTTTTTAGTCAACTTAATAGAACAGTTTAAAATATATTCATCTTTGAATGTGTTTTTTAAAATACAAATTCCTGAAATTTCATGTTTGAGCACTTTTTTTTTATATAGAATATTCATTGTTGTTTATTTAATATTAAAGAGATACCAATACTGTCTAACAAGGGCTCAAAAATGTTTGCCATATTCTAAACAAAATTATTTATTTTTCACTGAGAACATATTTGAATTGCTGTTGGTAAAGGTTGTTGCTTTCTTCTCAAGCCTGAAGTGTCATAGGTTGATTCAGGTAGTTCTAAGAAGCAGCAAGTATCAGAGTTTGAGAATTCACAGGTTGTTTAAACTGTGTAATTATAATATAGTTTAAAAAATGTTCAAGTTATACTTGTCCACTCTTTATTACATTAAATAATGGATTAAAATTAAAAAATGCAAAATAATAAGTACTTTACATTAATTTTCACATTTTATTTCCAAAAGTTTGGACTTCGATTTTGTGGTTTGCTTTGGAATTTTTTCGGGTAAGAAGGATGTGAGTATGGATTTGGTGGGATTTTTACTGCAGCTTTTGAGCAGGGAAGAAGATTTCCAAAGCATTCTATGAGTATATATGAAAAATATATAGTCATAACTGCTATGCATAGGAAAAAAAAAACCAAAAAAACCCCCATTTTTACTGGTCTAAATATTCAAGTGCATGGAGTTGGGCTACTTTTCTCAGACATCATTGTATTATTCTAGTGACAGGCCATACCATAGGTGGTCAGGCTTCAAGTGTATATATGAGAACAACTCCATTTAAGGCATGATGGGGAACATATATAAATTTAGTAGGGTTGGTTTTTTGTTTTTTTTGTGGGTCTGTTGTGTTATAGTTTCTGTGGGTTTTTTTCTTTTAATTCTGGTTTTGATTTTGCATTTTCTTCTTTCCGTAATTTCGTTGAGCTAATTCTTTCTTTCTTCCTGCCATCCAATTTGCAAGACACTTTGATTCTGTAATTAACAGTACTACTGGCGCAATTATTCATTCTATTAGCCATGCTTTTTGTATGTCTTCTAGGATGTATAGATTGCAAAGAGCTTAAACAGTAGAGGAGGAGCTCTGCCTCAGTCATCTGAGACTAGGCAAGCAGCCTCCACTTAAATGCCTTGTTCCTTCAACTTCTTTTAAAGTGAGGCACTACTGCTAGCAATAAGACTTTTCTGAACAGACTGGAGATCACAGACTTGTAGATCTACCTGCTATTACAGACATTAGTCATGTTCCAAGCTTCCTTCTAAAAGTGCCAGATAAACCAACAGATCACTGTAAAGCAAAGTAGAATTTACCTTTATTTTAGATCAGTTCATTTTTTTCTAAGATGATGTTCTTGAAATCCTCCTCTGCCTTTTCCCCTTCACTATTTCTGCATTTATAAATCTAATATAGATTAATAGTTGTCATGGTCTCATCATAAAAATTATTTTCAAAGAGAGAGAAGGATAGAGATTAATTAGTCTTTATCACAATTAATTAACCTCACTTTAAACAGCAGCGTTAGTCAGCACTTACCCTTGGGTATCTAGACTCAGAAAGCTCTGTTTACAGTGGTATTTCTTCCGATTAGTGGAATGACAGAAAAATCATACATTGAGAAAACATATTTAAATTGATTTAATTTCTGGCACTCTTTGTGCATTTGCCCATTCTTTGGATCTTGTTATGATAGTGAAAGTATTAAGACTACTATTAGGGAAAAAAAAATAAAAAAACTAAAGATATTGTCTTAATGAATCATTCAGGTCTTTGCAATATCAGACCTATTTGCAGAGAGAAGATCAAATGCTAGAGGAAATCATTGGAACTAAAAGTGAAAAAATAAAAAAATATCTACCATCAACATCCCAAAAAAATACAAACACCTCCTTTTCAGTGAGTGATCTAGTTCAGAAAGACATATGTCCACAGCACTAGGTAAATATGGGTTCTACTTGGTACACACTTAGCTACACTCTGCACATAGCTACCCTTTTTAAATGTAACCGTCTTGTACCTAAAACACTATTGGGTGCTTTTCTTCCCCGGATTTCATTACAGAAAGAAAAGATGAAAACTAGGTATGGGCCAAGAATTTTGCTCTGACTACAAGGTGGAATTAACCTATCTACCCAATTAGACTTGCAGTATCTGGAGTTTTACTCTATTATAGTTTCAGCTATGCAATGTCCTTGAAGAACTACTCTGACAGCTTTATGAGTAATTATCATTGACCCTCCAGTACTTCCTTGAAAATGAAATTTCTTATGACAATTATCTTCTAAGAGCCATTGAAATCAGCAAATTTTGTGTTTGACTTTTTTTTAATGCTTTGTGGAAAAGGTGATAAACTTATGTGTAGTAGAAAACATGCCATTACCATTATTGTTAAGATACTAATTTGATTTTTCTAAGATACAAAGGCATAATTAATTTTAATATTTACTGGTTCATATTTATTTCTTTTACATTGTCAATGGAGAATTTTTATACTTTTTTGCAGTATGTTGAATAATAGAAAAATAGAATAACAGACTTCTATTAATATAAATATGAGAATTTTTCCAGATGAATGTATTTGAAAAATTATGTCTACTGTATACTAGAGCCACTAAGATTGCTTTCTAAACAAGCTAGGTGATATCAATGAAGAGTGCTTCTTTTCACCTGGACAGTTTATTTAGATGGCAGTTTGAGCTTCAAGAGACACTATGTTAAAATTTATAGAGACATTATGTTAGGAATCCTTATATATTTTGTAATCTTTCAAGGGCTCATTCAGTTGATACACAGAAAAAGCTATAATTTCTAAAATACATATCAGCAAACACTTAAATTGGCCAAAACATGTCATTAGTGAAGGCTTTACATGCTTTGATTTTAAGCAAGTGAATTTCTTTCATGCTGTGAAAAACAGCTTAGGTAACTATTCTGTGTACATTCTGTTCTGAAGTTGTTATTTTTAAGCTACAAGATATGTACTTGCCTCAGCATCTTCTTTTAACGTGAATCAATTTTCAGAAAGTAGATGAAGATGATAACCCTGCTTTTAAGATCCAGTATGTTATGTATGTTATGTTATGTATGTTATGAGCCAATACAGAAAAACTATTTTCAATCCTGTACATGGGTAGGGGAGGGCCCCACGGATGTCAAGCACTGTGGAGAGGCAATGAAGGAATGAAGTCTGTGCTGCCTGTACTATTTGTCAATGCAAAAGGAGCATAACCCATTCATAGATTTGCACTTTCCCTTTGGAAGATCAAGCATAGGCTCATAGAATCTTTAAGATTGGAAAAGACCTCCAAGATTAATGAGTCCAACCATAAACCCAGCACCACTCCATTCATCACTGACTATATCCCCTAGTTCTACACATACCTTTTGAACACTTCCAAGGATGGGCAGCCTATTTCTTGTCTGACCAGCACTTCAGTGAAGAAACATTTCCTGATATCCCCTCTAAACCTCACCTGGCACTCAAGACCATTTTTTTCGGGTCCTGTCACTTGTTACCTAGGAGAAGAGACCGTCCCCTACCTTGCTACAACCTCCTTTAAGCTAGTTGTAGTGTGATAAGGTGTTAAATGTAGGCATCAACATTACACTTTCCACAAGTTCTTCTTGCTCAGATCTGATTTTTATGGTATTTTTAAAGCAGCCCTCTTGTTAAGCAACAGTTAACTTATGGTTTAAGAAAGCTGATGTAGAACAACTATCTATCCTATATGAGATGTAAACCTCATATTGAAATTTCAAATCTTAGTGCTATTTTTGGGGTTCAGTGATGGTCACAAATATTAAATGATTCTTTTAAGTTAGGATAAAGTGATAGACATTCTTTTCAAGCATTACATCTGGCCTTCTTTAATAATCACTTGCTCTCAAGTTATTTTTGCCCATTTTGTGAGAAAGTGATCAGATTGGAAGGGGTGATAAGTAAGCTGACAGATTTGAACAGTACTTGAGACTAAAACCTAAGTTTTCACTCATTCTGTTAGCATGCACCTTCATAAATGTTTCAGTTCATTCACTCCCTCCACTAGCAGGACCAAGGAGAGAATCAGAAGAGCAAAAGTGAGAAAATCCATGGGTTGAGATAAAGACAATTGAATAGGGAAAGCAAAAGTCCTTTACACAAGCAAAGAAAAATGAGTAATTCACAGAATCAGTCGGGGACCACAGTGGCTCATCTGGCTCAAGCTTCCTGCTCGAACAGGATCCTCTTAAAGCACATGGCACAGGATTGCATCCAGAAGGTTCTTAAAGGTTCCCAGGGAGGGAAACTCTAAATCCTCTCTAGGAAATCGGTTCTAGTTCATGTCACCTTCACAGTGAAGATCTTTCTCATGTTCAGATGGAACTTCCTGTGCATCAGTTTCTGCCTGTACCCTCTTGTTTTATTGGTTGGCACCACTGAGAAGAGCCTGGCTCCATTCTCTTGATACCCCTCCTTCAGATACTCACAGACATTGATGAGATCCCCTCTCCAAAGCCTCAAGACAGAGTAGGCCCAACTCCCTCAGCCTCTTCTCATAAGTGAGATTCTCCAGACCCTTGGCCAACTTAGTAGCTCCCTTCTGGACCTGGTGCAGGAGCTCCATGTCTCTCTTTTCAACTGAGGAGCCCAGAACTGTGCACAGCACTCCAGATGTGCCTCACCATGGCTGAGCAGAGCGACAGGTTCACCTGCCTCAGCTGGCTGGCAGTGCTCTTCCTAATGGATCCCAGGAATACTTTGACCTTCTTGGCCACTGCTGGCTTATGGACAATGTGTTTTCCACTAAGACCCCATGTTCTTCTCCACAGATCTTCCTCCCAGCAGGTCAGCCCCCAGCCTGCACTGGTCCATGGAGTTATTCTTCCCCAGGTGTACTTGCCTCTGTTGAATTTCAGAAGGTTCTTCTTCTCTACCCATCCCTCCAACATATCAAGGTACCTCTGAAGGGCTGCACTGACCTCTCAGATATCAGCCACTCCTCACAGTTTTATCATCCCTCAACTTGCTGAGGAGGCACTCTACTCCCTCATCAAAATCATTGATGATCAAATTAAATAATGCTGAGTCCATTATAGAACTCTGAGGGACACCACTAGTGACAGGCCTCAAACTAGGCTCTGTACCACTGATCACAACCCCCTGGGATCTGCCATTCAGCCAGTTTGCTGTCCCATCCATCCCACTGTCCACTCATGCAACCCACACTTCCTGAATTTCCTGTGAGGATTTCATGAGACTCAGTGGCAAAAGCCTTGCTGAAGTCAAGGTAGACAGTGTCCACTGCAAATGCATTCACTGCTTCCCTTGGGCCAGCAAGTATTCAGTCATTCCCAGGAAAGCAGGGATCCATCTTGCATAACAGTGAATTGAGAAGAAAACTGCCATTACCCCAAATATTCCCCCCTTCTCTCTCTCTCTGCCTGCCCAATATAGTCTCTCCCTAGTTTAAACTATACCAGGTGCTTTATTGATTTATTAATGACATATAATTAATCAGAAATCAGTGAACTATATATTCAAGACTATTATCAGCAATTCAACAGGAAAATCACTAGATTCTTCTGGAATATTTACCCACAATTTTCTCAACATGCTTATGTTACTAATCCTGAAAAGTTTTTCTCAGAGGCACACACAATTACTGTCCTTACTTGAACACCATTCCTGAGGGTACTCCAGCTTTAGGCAAAGCTATGCATATCCAAACACCTTGTTCGTCTCCATACCAGTGAGAAAGCACTCCACAAACTCAGGTTCACATCCTCTGAGGATTGGTCTTTTTATGCCACACCACACCCCACTTTGATACTGGTATCTGGGGACAGGCACTTCACATTAGTTGATAGTTTACAGTATTTTGGTAGGGGGCAGCGGGTGCTGGTTCTTTCAGCCCAAGGTCTCTCCTGACTGTTGAGAAATATTCATGTTTCTTTACACCTCCTTTCAAGCTGAAGTCTTTGCTTCAAATGATTCTGTGAATCCCTAATTACTTTCTAATCTGATTGATGGTCATCTTCTTTCACATGACGAGGGCAAACACCCTCTCAAAGAACTTTGGGATTCCCATTGACACACATTGTGTATATTCACATTTCTGTCTTAACATCTGTTGTTGTTCAGGCCACAGGTGAGCCCTGGGGGCACTCCACATCAGTGTACATGAATAAGTCAGTTAGAGAGTAATAAAATGTGACATTTTAAGAGCAGAATACTATAAAGATAGTTCTAAAAATTCAGTGGTTCAGAAATAGTTCTAAGAGCTTTTCATGACAGTTGATGTGGTTAAACTTCTCACAATATATGGAATATCTCTTCCACTTTCCATGCCTCAGTTTTCCCTGTGTCATGTTTTTTTATTATTAACTGAACTGTAAGATAGGTTCCGCATCAGATGCCTTATTTTTCATTGTCATCTGTTTTATTTCTTTACATCAGAACAAAAAGGATGTAAAGATTCATTAATTCACCAGTTTGCAGCCAGTTCACAGAGATGGAATTGACTACAGATGAAAATCAGTAAGGTATCCAGCCCAAGATATCTACTTAATACAGCTAAATTCAGTTTATATATATATTTATATATAGAAATAATATATATAAATATATATATAAAAATATATAAAAATATATATAAATATATATATAAATATATATATAAAGTGAAGTGAAATAACAGAATCCAAATTTTTCCAGTGTAATTATTAAATTTATAATTAATGAATTTATAATTTAGGACAGGGAAATGAGGAAGAAAAAGGGATAAAAACCATAATGATTTATTTTTAATAAGTCAAAATTACATGTGCTATAGTACTTGTGATTTCAATTTCAGTTGGAAGAGGAACAAATGGGAGAGTGTCCAAAGGATCTGGAGAAAGCATAGATGTTTCTAGAAAGGGAATGTTCACGAGAGTGGTATTTAACAAAATGGTTATGGAGAGAAAGAACAATGGAAGAGACAGATCTTCTGGGACATTGTTATGAATGAAATCTGGCATTAGAAGATGCCTAATGTGATGTTGTAAATACAGCCATTTCTACCAAAAAAAGAAATAAAAATCCTCACACAACTGGAAAGAAGAAACCTATGACATTATGTTCCCTTCAGAGAAAATAAGGCATATGGTTATCTTGAGCATTATGCAGTTCTACTTTTAATGACTGGCTGCCAGAATTAACAAAGCTTTCCTGAAATGCTAAGATTAACATGCTGAACATACTGGTGATGCTGCCTCTTGACCTGCAGCTTTTTCCTTGTAAGCAAGGTTTGTTTTTCCTCCCAGAGGAACTGCAGATATAAAACTATAATAAGGAAAAGCATTCAACTAAAGAGTAAATTGCTTTTTTAAAAGTGCAGGTTTACAGAATAAAATTAAAGTTGTAGAGGAAATGCACTTTTTTTTTTTATACAACCCTAAGTCATATTTTTTTAAAGTAAATTAAAGTATATGTTTTTAGAATAACTGTTTGAAAAAAAAATGTTGCATATGAAAAAATATTTTAATTATTTTAGAACAATATTTGGTTTATATATATATACACACAGTAAATTACGATAGCAACAGCAACATATTTGTTTTACAGATTTAAAGATGACTAAACTCTTTTAATTTTACCTTTGAATTACATAAACTGATTTCATGTTAGGAAATCTCGGAATCATCTTTCTGAGTTTAGGACGAACAACCTTCCTTTTGGCTTAATTTAGCATGTTAATTTCTACGCTTCACAATAGACTGAAATGAACTAGAGAGACCAAATTATCTATTCAGCAGATGAGACTGTAGAATTTATGGTAAAGTGACTAGAATTTTACTTGCATTATTTAGAAGAGGTTCTATAATTCATTTTAAACTATCAAATTAATTTTGATATTAAAATGTAAATAAATGAGATGTATTTGTTTATACTCATCTAATGCTTACTTAAATTGTAAATGTTTGCCATAAAGGCTGCAAACCCTATGCTTTCTAGGGAAATTCACAAGATAGTCTCTTGATGCTGTTCCTTAAAAAACAGTAGATATTTTATGTAATGATGTAGGTCCATATAGAACAAAGGTTCTTGAAATATTTCTAATTAGTAGTTGCTTTTAAAACTGTTAAAAGCCATTAGCTTTAATGGGGTTTACAGAATCAGAATTTCTGAACATGAAGTTTTTCAAGTAAAAATACATAAACATTGAGCCTGGAGCCTTATTGGTCAAGGATGGTTTAGAAAATTAACTTTAGTAAGGTAGATTCGTTATTCTACTATCTGTATTCTCAGTATTAAAAGTTCAAGTATTCGTGTATCAATTCAGTCTTTGAACAGCCTCCCTCTGCCTTCAAAAGGATCTGACAGGTAGAAATGTGTTTAATAGAAGTGCTCACTGTCTTGATGATAAGTAACTATGTCTTGATGGTAAATTAACCCAAGATCAAATAAGAAATAGATTTCTGTAGAACACATGTGTCCTCATTTGGAACTACACTGGAGTAATTTCATGGCAGTCTGCAATGTACGTGCACACCAAGTGAAGCAAAATGAACAGGAGTTAAAAGCAATTTTTTTTTTCACATTCCTTTTTCCCATAAATTTCAAAGCTAGTACCCCTGTAATTAGCATTATATGATATATGCTTTCACTGTCTTTCCTAAATGGAACAGAACAAGATTATAAAGTGTGAAATACCCTGGTGTGTGGCCTTGATTAATCATCACTTAAATTCTCTTCTTACAGATTTTGTTAAAATTCATGGTCTTTGTACTGTACTGTAAAGCATCCCCCTTTTAAACCAGATCTTTTATTCTAGAATAACATTCTTACATTTTTTTAAATGTGTAAATCACAGGTCTACTTGATTTCTCTGGCTGTGTAGAGTTCTCTAGTCAAATAGCTTACAATAATTATTTTAGAGAAGCCTTCCTAACAACATTTTGATAGATTCAAAAACTTTAAGGCCAAAACAGAAAATTATCCATGTCTATTTCAGAACAGTCATAGAGGTTAATACTTACAGCATTATGCTGTACTTTTTGTGCTATATCTAATCTGTGGCTTAAATGTTTACCAGTGTAAATTCTGCAGCATAACCGGGGTGAGATATTCCAGTGTTTAATAACCCTCAAAGTAAAAGAAAATTGCAATTTAGTCATGCTTGACCCCCTTTCAAGATTAAAATTATCATTTGTTGGGGGGAAAAAAATAGTCTTAGCTATTAAGAATGTATAAACTATAGTTTTATCAAACATCTTGACCACATTCCAGGTATTTCCCTAGCTTCCTACTGAGTGCAAGGCTGAGTATTTGCATGTAAAATTGATTGTACTGGCATAAACATTTTTATTACCAATTTAGTCTTCCCATTTTTGTTGATCACAGTGATTAATGATAAAAAAAGCCACAGTGAACAGTGTGATGAGAGAAAAAGACGTGTAATTTGTGATGTGCATGTGAAATATCCCAGGTGGAAGCTAAAAACTTCTTGCCAAAAGCAGCTCGATCTAATGACAAAATTGTGCTGGAGTGCTGAATTAACAAGAATGTAATCTATTTAGTGCTGTCACTGCAGAGTAGTAAAACATTAGGCTCCAATTCAGCCTCCACAGACTTTCATTATGAGACAAATTGTAGATGTAGTTTATTATTTTCAGCATACTTCTCAGTTGTTCCACCAGTGGTTTAGAAAGTGTGCCACAAATGGGTGTGTTGTCTCCGTTGTGCTGTCCCACTTGAGTTACACTTCTATGGGTTGACTTTCTTTTAAGCCACTGCACCACCCTATAAATGTATTTTTGGCTGCTAAGTTGCTGTCATTTTTTAAGGCTTTGAACAATTTAGGTGTTTTAAAATATAGTTTTCCATTTTAAATCCTGCAAGAATCAGGATGTTTTAGTAAGCACTATGGGCATAAAGTAATCTCTATCACTAATGGGGTTATCACTAATTCAAAATTATCAATAAATAATGGGTCATGGTTATAGATTCCTGAGTGTCATCAGAACAGTTTATAAATGAGTGACAGTGGAATCATTTTTGGTTACATTTTTTAGAAAACCTTTGAAATAAAAAATACTTCAGGTATAAATCATGTCTTTTTGATTTATTGTAAGTCCGACAACCATTTCAGCCTGCTTCTGATTATGATATATCAAGAAAAATGGTGGAGTGGTTATTGGATCTTCTACCATATTGACTGTAGCTTACTCTCATAGAGTGAGAGAAAATTATCATTGAAAGAGAGCCCATAAAATTGACTAGCAAATAGAGTATTTCACCCAAGGACTGTGGATCTGTATAGACTGCTAGTCTATTCTGTGTTCAAAGCTTTCATGAACTTTGCTGACAGAGAGAAAATCATCTACCCACTCTTATTGTCTTTTTTAACTAATCTGATCTCCCTCTATATCAAGGTGACCCACTTAGTAGATGAGGGAAAGGCTGTGGATGTGTCAGCCTGGACTTTATTAAAGCCTTTGACACCATTTTGCACAGCATCCTTTGGGACATGGCTTGAATACATGCACTGTTCATTGAGTACAAAACTGGCTAGATAACTGGGCCCAGAGCTGGGTGATGAAGGAAATTACATCCAGCTGGTGACCAATCACAAGTGGTGTCTCCCAGGGCTTAGTACTGGGGCCAGTCCTGTTTAATGTCTTTATCAGTGATCTAGACAAGGGCATTGAGTGCATCCTCCGTCAATTTGTAGACTACACCAAGCTGGGTGAGAGCGTTGATCTGCTGGAGGACAGGAAGGCTCTTCAAAGGGATCTGGGTCAGCTGGATTGCTGGGCCAAAGCATGTGGCGTGAGGTTCAACAAACTGAAGTGATGTGTCCTACATTTCATCATAGCAACTCCCTGCAATACTACAGGCTGGGGGAAGAGTAGCTGGAAAGCTGCCCATCAAAGGACCTGGGGATGCTGGTACAGTGAGTTGGTTTTGGCTGAGATAATTTTCTTCACAGTGGTACTAAAAATTCTTCTAGTATGGGGCTATGTTTTGGATTTGGGCTTGGGGACCGATTAAGGACTCAAACGATCGACCTCTTAACCCTCAGGTGCAGAGGGTGAGCACACTCATCACCTCGACTACTGCTGGGTGTTGAATGAAATAAGAAAAGCTATAAGGAAAGAGGCAAACTCTGTACTGCCTCTTTGTCCTTTCACAAGTGACCTCAGCTGTGATAACTCCCTTGCCAGGAAGTACTGTGACATTCACACTGTAGCTTGAAGGTATTCATCTCTGATGATGGGACATAATAGGCTATAATTGACTCAACTTCACTGACCTAATAGGCAGCTGTGAGGACTTAGAAATTGTCAAAGACTCACAAATTTTCCTGTGAACTACAGTGTTACATCAGCTAATGTGAAACTCCCTGCCCCAGGGGAGGTACCTGAACCTGAGTGAATATAACTCAGGGAACATTGCTGTTTTGGTGCCTTTTCTCCACTCTGATGGATTGACACAGTAACCAGCTTTGACCAACAGACATTGAAATTGCAGCAATCAAGTCTTGTCATGGAGATTATACAGTTTTCTACCCTTATTTTCCCTATTTCTTTCAATTTATCTCTACCTCACATTTACTGTTAAATAAAAATCCATACTATTGATTTCAACATATGGTCTTGTTTGCACCTTAATTTCAGGCAGAAGTATCTCTAATAATTTACTAACTGAGTCTTAAAAGGACTGAAAACAGTGCAAATGATAGAAATGGTGTTGTTATTGGTGATGAGCATTTGCACAATGTCAAAGTCTTTTCTGCTTTTTATATTGCCACACTGGCAAGAAGGCCGGGAGTGAGTGGGAAGCTGAGTGCAGACATAGCCAAGAAAATAGACCCAACAGGCCAAACAGATATTCCAGGCTCTAGGATATCATGCTCAGTATATAGAGAGGAGGGAATAAGGAGGAAGGTGGAGATGTGGTGATGGCAAGGGGTGAATGAAGGCCTTGTTTTGCTTTGCTTTGCTTGTGTGTCCATGTGTGTGTATGTTTTGCTTTACCTAATTAACTGTCTTCATATTGACCCATGAGTTTTCTAACTTTTACCCTTCCAATTGTCTTGCTCATCCTGCTGGGGGTGGTGAGGATGACAGTGTGGTATTTGGTTGCTGGTTGGAGTTAAACCACTACAGACGGTTGAACATGAGCCAGCTGGGTGCTCAAGAAGGCCAATGGTATCATGGTCTGTATGAGAAAAGAGCATCCAGCAGGATCAGGGAAATGATTTTCTACTGTACTGGGCCTTAGTGAGGTCACATCTCGAATCTTGTGTTGATTTAGACCCCTCATTACAAGAAAGACAGTGAGAGGCTGGAGCGTGTCCAGTGAAGGACAGCAAAGCTCTTGAAGGGTCTGGAGCACAAGTCTGACAAAGAGCTGCTGAGGGACCTGGGGTTGTTCAGCCTGGAGAAAAGAAGGCTCAGAGAGGACCTTATCACTCACCCTGAAAAGAGGGTGTAGCCGTTTGGGGTTTGGGCTCTTCTGCCAAGTAGCAATTGACAAGACAAGAAGAAATGGCTTCAAGTTGCACTAGGAAGGTTTATAATGAATATTAGGAAAATTTCTCCACTGAAAGGATTGTCAGTCTCTGGAACAAGCTGATCAGGAGAGTGGTTGGGTAACCATCCTTGGGGATACATAGATCTGTAGAAGTGGCAGTTCTGGTTTAGCAGACATGGACTTAGGAGTATTGGGCTAATGGCTAGAGGCAATGATCTTCAATATCTTTTCTAATCTAAACCATTCTTAGATTATTTTTCTACATGTGCAACTGCTTTTTTTCTTTCTTTTTCTTTTTTTTTTTTTTCATTCTTAGAATTTCAACTAAATTAACTGAGATTATTTAAATAGGCCAAATTAATTAGGTATTTCAGTAGAAGGTCAAAGTAAGATGTGAATTTCAGATCCTAGACACAGAAGAACCATACTTTTCAATATCTTAATTACAAATTCCTATGTTATATATCACTTGGTGGCATGCACATGTGTATCGCAATGCAGATTGTCATACATATTCATATGTGATAATGCCTACACAGTGCCAGATTTCTTTTCTAAAAGTGTACTTTTTGAAGGGAATCCATTCAAATGACATAAGCATCTTCTCTTCCCCAGCTGAGAAACATGAGCATGTTTTTGAGAAATACAAGGTTTCTTTGTATCTGCCTACTTGCCAAATCTATTGACAATCTGGATACTTATATTGTCAGACATTCAGATTATGACTTGACTTCAGAATGAAAATAAAAGTGTCAGTTTGTATATAGAAAAGATCTGTGTTGGGAAAGTACTAACAACAAAAGATATTAAAATATCATATCACTACTGGTTTGTTTGCATTGTAAATAAGCACTTTCACGGATATATGACATTATATACTAAATAATATTCGGCTTTCTCTTGTTCTTTTCCAGTATTGTATCAAGGTGTCTGGTAGAAAAAAAAATTGCAGTAGTTTAGCAGCAAAAGGTATTAGACCTATTTTAGAAAGAGGCATTTATTCTGTATTCAGCAGTTTTAATTGAAAAAAAAGACAATATCAGAGTAAAGAATGTTTAGCAAGTGAGTTGTACTTGTTACTAAGAAGCAAAACAGCAACAGGCAAAAAAACCCAACAGATCTATCACTTGATACAAAACTGCTAGATCTCACAAACCCCTCCCCACAGGAACAAAGAGAAATTTAATATGGCAGTGATGCTTCCTATGATGGTGGCTGCCATGGGCAGCCATATGAAGGGAGACAAAGGGAAAAGGGCATCAGCCTTCCCCCTCACCTGGAAGCAGCAGCACTGTTGAGAAAGGTGGCTGGAACACTCTGGTGGCTGGTATTTAGTCAAGGATAGGACTCATGAAGAGACTTCTTTCTCTTGGCAGGAGATGGCGACACAAGGAAAGGCAAGGCAAAGCAGCTGGGTTGGAAAGACTTGGTGCTGTCTCTCCTTGCTGGAGAACTGCGGGCACGTGGACATGGAGCAGGCACTCCATTTTTCCAGGCATGGGGCCATGACTTCAGGCGGGAACTCCTGGAATCTGCCTTGCCACGATGCAAGGGAGAAACAAAGAAAAAAAACCCAAAATACTTGATGTGTCTGCCTTGAGATAAAGCCACCAGGCAAAAGAGAACTTGGATTGAGTGTTTCAACTCTTGCATAGGACTGGCAAACCTGGGCCCCAGTGGTTCCATATCCAGCTGTAGGACCAGCGCATAAAAAGAGAGTAGCAATTTTGGGCACAGGTAGATATGGAATACAATAATATTTTGGATTACCCAGCACAGGGACATTGAAGATTATCTAGTTCCAAACCCCCTGCTGTAGCTGGGGAAACCATCATCTAGAACAGGCCTTGAACACCTCCAGGGATGAGGCATATGAAACTTCCTTGGACAACATGTTCCAGTACCACATCACCCTAACAGTAAAGAATTTTTTATCTAATATCTAATTGAAACATTTTCAATTCAAACCCATTGCAAATGCTCTTGTAAATAGTATTGGCCCATCTTTCCTGTAAGTTGCATTCAGGAACTAGAAGGCTTCAATTAGGGCACCCTGAACCACTTTCTTTTACAGTCTGAACAATCCCAATTCTTTCAGCCTTTCCACATAGGAGTGGTTCTCCATTCCTCAGCTTGGTGGCTCTTTTCTGGATCCACTCCAATTAGTGTCTTTCCAGTGCTGGGGAAACATGATGAAATACTTGAGGTGTTTTCTAGCATTATGTAACTCAGTGTCATCTAATTCCATCTCATTGTATTTCCCTCATTTTTGCTTCTTTTTCCACCTGAAATTCCACACCTTAAGACTGTATTTAATATTCTCTCTTTTCTTTCCTTCCTGATAGACTACTGAAATAATGATATATGAAACAAGACAGTGAGGCATACAATTTGTTTTAAAAGCTATTATGGGATACAATTTGTAGCTTCTTGTCAATATTATGTGTCAGTACTCAAAATCTCCACTGACACGTAGCTTCTGAGAGAATAAAAACATTCTGGTTGGAGACTAACAGCATAAAAATGTCAGAGAACCAAAACTAATGCAAATAATTTGGCATATTGCTTACTTTTTAAATTCTTCAATGCATCAATCATGACTCCATCTCAAGTATTTGACACTAAAGCACTTAGCTGATTTAAAGCTACCATAAGAACAACCTGAAAGAAATCCTAGCTTTCTGCATTCCTGTGTTCTCTGTTTAACAGCTGATAAAACATTATTAAAATTATTAGAGATATGTCTCTGGCTGAATTGGGGTGCAAATGAGACCATATGCCAAAGCCAGGAGTATGGATCATTTAGCTGTATATGTGAGATAGAGCGGGAGAGAGAGAAATAGGAAAATGGGGGAGGTCTTACTTTTTTTCCTTTTCAAAAATGGTACTTAGATTTCGCCCTTTCCAATGAGTGAGAGCTTCATTGTGCTGCCATGACTTCTCAAATACTATGGACAGTGGTTTAGACCTCAGGATCCACAGGTGCATCACATCAAGTCCCATGGATTTGTGTACCTTCAGGTTCCTTAGATGTCATCAAACTTGTTTTTCTCTTGCAGTGGGTTTCTATTCATATTCCCAGTACCTGCCTTTGCTTTCTCTGATTAAGGCAGTGTGTCTACACTTGCCAGTGAACACTAAGGTTTAAAAGTCATTGAGTACTGCATCCTCCTCTATGTCCCAGTAACCAGGTCTCCTTTTTCCTTCTCTACAGGGCTCATGTTTTCCTTAGTATTCTATTTAAAATTGTTGTACCTACAGCAGTGTTTTTTGTTGCTTGTGATGGCCCTGGACAGGTTTAATACTATCAAGGCTTTAGCCTCCTAACTGGCTCCCTGGCTGCTCAGACAATTTTTCTGTATTCCACCCAGGCTGCCTATCCTTGCTTACACTCTCTGTAAACTATTTTTTGTGTGTGTGTGTGTATGTGTTTGAGTTTGTCCAGGAACTTCTTGTTCATTCACACAGGCCTCCTGGCATTTTTGCCTGATTTCCTCTTTCTTGGGCTACATTGCTCCTGAACTTGGAGCAGGCAATCCTTAAATATCAACCAGCTTTCTGGTTTACCTCTGCCTTCCAGGTGTTTATCCCACAGTACGCTATCAAGCAGAACCCTGAAGAGGTCAAAGTCTGCTCTCCTAAAATACAGGGTACTGAGCTCACTGAGCATCCTCCTTCCTGGCCTAAGGATTTTGAACTCCACCATTCCATGGTCACTGTAGCCCAGACAGCCAAATACCTGTGAAAAAAAAGCAAAGCTGAAGATAAGTGCTGAGTAAATAATGGATTTTTCAGTTCACTGGAGGGTCTCAAAAGAGCAATAATATGTTTCCAGCAACATTTTAAAGGATTTTTTTTCTCTAAAATTAGAGTGAAAGAGAAAGTAAAAGAAAAATCAATTAACCAAAACCCATTTCTTTTATATAAAACTGGTTTCCTGAGATTCTGAATTCTTTTAAACTTTCAAAATAGAATGAAAGTTGACCTCAAATCAAATTATTTTTTGCATAATATACAACTTGTCTCTTCAATATTTTGGTGGAAGGGATTGTACATTTGATATATAAATGGGATACAGTCTTAAAAGATAGATACACACACAAGAAATATCACCTAAAGATTTTTAAGAATGATATCAAATAAATACAACAGTGATAATTGAGAAATTATTCTGTTCTGCATAATTTATCATGATAAATTAATTACTTCGTTACCTGAATGTACTTCTTTTATTATTTTATTTTATTAAATACTTAGCCATATATTAAATAAATGTTAAATCCATTTCTACCCATTGCATTCTGATGTCTGAGATACAATCTAGACAGTAAAGTAATTTCCCAGTGACTGAACTTCCAACTGTGATTTGCGGTTTTTGTATTAAGAACCAACCATTCCTTTTTGCGTCCAGATACTTTGATGCAGCAGTATTGATTCAGGAATTACTTGTTTTATTTTTATATCTTTAAACTCGTCTGCTCTTTAACTCTTAGTTTTAAGTGGTATTTTGAGCCTTTCTACTGTGAGTTCCTCACAAAACCAATTGAGAGAAAAGATACTTCATTGTATCAACTAGCAACAAAGAACTCTCAAACTAGTTTAGCAATTTAGCTCTACTTTTAGTGTCTTTCATTTAATTCTAACAGGATTGGTGCACTTTCATGAGTCAATGTTGTGGGCTGGGGGAGTTTTTAGAAATTTTTCCCATTATTATGTTAAGCTG
>PYHW01009979.1:10310772-10324736 GCA_013186435.1 Turdus rufiventris
AACAATCAATCTAATCCATGAAATCAGAAGACCATAGCTTGAGTAATGGTACAGCACCAATATATTCTAATTGATTTTCCATTTGGAAGAAGATCTACCCAAAACATAAATGTTCATATTTCTTAATGTAAAAAAGTCTATAAAATAAATTTTAAATTAATATTCTCTAAGTTTAGGTTTCAAGTTTATATTTCATTTTAAAGAAGAAGAAGTTCTGAAGAGAAAAGTATGCTAGATTTCACCGAAGTAGTGTTACGCATTTTTGTACGCTCATTTATTTTTCATGTCATGTTCTTCTGTTGTAGCCAAGTTGCAACCTGGGAAGCATTTATCTGAATCTTGTAACTTCACCAGCTGTCCAGAGATGACTCATTATTTTTATTAAGGGAAGAAAAGAAACATAGTGAAAGGTAACTCTAATGCTTTACTTTAAGAATTCAGACTCATTGACATATTTTCTCATGAGGAAGATTTAATAACATTGTTATGTGCTGAAGTTCCTTTGGTTTAATAATAATTTTTTTTTCCCATAAAACCCACTCATCACTGTATCTCTCTTGACCATAAACTCTCACTTACTTTTCAAATTTCACTAATACCAGCATGAAGATGACCTAACAGAACTTGGAGAGGAGCACATCAATGTTACAATATGCCTCTGAGATTTTTCTACAGTCTATTTGACCACCTTATACCTTCTCTATAATTTATCCTTTAGAATTCCAAAAGCAAGTCTTACTGTAAGGTCACAAGAGATCTTTTGTGGAGCCATATGTTTCTGCTTGTATTGGACTGCCCCGAGCTCTACTTTTGAATACATTCTATTAAATGTGACAGACCTTACCACAAAACTCCAAACCAATTAAAGCTTTGACTTCTCAAGCATTTGGACATTAAGACAGCAGAAGTCATGTTGTCTTAGGGAGAATTACACTCCCCCTTAACTTATTCTTATGAGTACCTCTGAAAATGATGCAAGGGCTATGAAGTCCCTTTGGTTATGTTCATAAGGATGACCAGTTTGTAGTAATGTTTATGCAGTATTGCAGCATGTTTTGTTGATATGATTATGCCTATTCGGTTGTCTCTTGGGTCCTATTTACAGAGGATGCTACAAAGAAGCCAGCCAAAAAAGTTATATATTTGTTCCTCACTAACCTTGAGGTTAAATTCTAAGAGCTCCTGGTATTCAATTCAATAACAAATAACAAGGGCTCCCCTTTGATTGTTGTAGCTGCAGAAAGAGCAAAGCACATTGGAGGAGAACAGATGCACAATAAAGTATCCATTGAACTTTAAAAAACTTAGTTTATCATCTGACATTTTACTAATGGATATTTTCTATGCTTTTGCTAAATTTCTAAAATAACCTTTTTTTTCCATAGGTTTTAATTCTTTTACGTGTTTACAGATATGAAATACACCTGGTTTTGATTTAGTTGGTATGTTTTATTAGTTGTTCAACCATATTGCCCATTCTACAAGTGATAAGGAAGAAGGGCAGACATTCACATGGAAGTTTTATTTTAAATGAAAGTGTGCTTCACTAGCAAAAGCACATTAATCTCTTTAATTCCAAGAAATAAAATAAAGGGAATCTCACAAGCATACCTTACAGACCAAATGCACAAATTCCTCAAAGTTTTTTCCATAATTGTGTCCACTGGATGGATGGCATAATTATGGATAATAATTATTGATAATTTCAATTATTTCATTTATTTTGTTATCTGCATTTCTGAAGTAGTCAAACTATGAGTGTCAAAAAGGGAATTTAACTAACAAAGCAGAAAGATGAATATTTATTTCTGTGGGACAATCTAACCCTTCCTGTCCCCACCTGCCAAGAGGCAAAAGCCTAAGTAACATTATTGGGAAAAACAAACCAATAAACCAACCAAACAAAGCTTCTCCCCACTTCACCCTTCACCCCACCCCTGCCCCACCCCCCAAAAAAAAAAAAAAAAAAAAAAAAAATCCTTCCTCAAAAAAGCCCAACCCAAACTTTTTAGAGAGAGATTAGGTATTTTCATGCAGGATCAATTCCTTGAGGCCTTCCAGTTTTTAGGTGCTGCTAGATGAAAAAAAGTGTTCCAATTCTAGATCATCTTCCTTTCTATAGCCCTTCCTTATGAGAAATAAGACACAGTTATTTTGGAAAACAATCTATTTTGGAAAACAATCTATATGGAAGGATGCAATGTATAAAAAATCCCCTGCAGATAAATGCCTACGTAAAGTAACAACCTAATATTTCAGAGACTAAAGCAGGCAAGATTTTTAAAAGCTCTTTTGCTTCAGAACTTTCAAGGAAGGTTTCAGAATATTAAAAAGAGTTGAATGTCAGACAGTCAGAATCCTTCTTGCATTCATCAGAGTGGAGAGACTGCATAACACAGAGCTCCCAATACTGAAGTCGATTTTATTAACCTGGGATAGAACAGCCTCATGAAAGGAGTGAGTAAAGAAAGAAAGGCATACGGCAGGACCATGCACACCCTTGATTAGAAAACTAGAATACTTGTAATGTACAGTACTGCAGAAAAATTCAAATCAGGAGCACTCGCTTCATTTTTCATTAAGTTCTCTCAAAAGGTTTAATCTAATTTTTTTTTAAAATGTAAAAAATAAGTCATTGCCAATATTGATAATTCTGTTAATTTATCCTATATATTTTTATTTTTAAAAAAATTTATCACCAAACCACCAACCACAAACACTGTTTCACGTCTGAGTTTCAGGGGATGTTGGTACCCAAATTTTTTTTCTGAGAAGTGTAGACCATTTAAAATTTTTACCTATTTTGAGCTTTTTTCCTATTGACAAGCATTCTGCTTTAAACTTCCTTGACTATCTGACATTGGCCAGGAAAGCAGGGTTTTTTTAGATCTGCTTTTTTCAGTTTGCTTTGTAGATGATTGGCTGGCCTCTCATTGTTTTCTTATCAATTTAACTGTAATTTTAGGTTCTGATTTTGCCCTTTTAAAGTGCAGACTCCAACAATTGATGTAAAATTATGTAAACATTGACTTGGATTACAGATATTACTTGAAGCCTTAGAGTACCCTTAATGGATTTGGAATGAGAAGTGCATAATTTAGTGCTATGTGTCTCACAAACACAGGCTATGAGTGGGTGTCTCCCTTTCAGAAACACCTGCAGTAGAATTGATGATATATGCACAGATGCTCATCACTAACCCTTTTTTCCATAACAGTATTTTTCCTTTCTCTTCTTTTCATCCATCAGTTACAAGACTTGACAGACTTCTGTACATTCCTACACTATATCCCGGTTTAAATGCCTACGTAAAATATTTCACCTTAAAAACATGCTTACAAAATTAATTACTGTAAAAAACATTAATTTAACAATAAGACAAGCCGACTTCATAGAATGTGTTTCAAACACATTGAAAGTGATTTGAAATTATGTTTAAAAATACACCAAGTTGTTTTAAGATATTAAATTCCCGGTTTATGGTAGCATTCCCACAGAGCCAATTTAAAAAAAACAAAACACAGCAAGAAAAAACAAACACAAATCAACAAAAATCCTAAACAAACCAACAAAAAACCCAAACCCCAACAATCACTCTTCCCCCTAAAAAAAACAACAAACCAACCACAAACCAACAAGGTATGTAATTTGTTTTGCTTTAACATATTATACCCTGGAAGGGAAACATTTACTTCATGACAGAAAAGATTTTTTCTTTACTCATATTATTCTGTGTTAATGGTTCTTTCCTTATGCTTTTCTATAGTGACTAGTATTTGATGGACTTTCCATCAGAGCAAAGCATTCTTCTGTTTTGTCCTCCCACTCACTGCTTTCTTTGGCTTCTTATTTTATTTTTATTATTACTTCCCGTTTTGAGCCTTGGCTGCCCTCCCTTTTAATGTTTTCTGCAGACTCAGGGTTGTCAGAATCTGATAAATTGGTGTTTCTACTTGGAACATATTCCATATCTTCTCAATCCCTAATCCATCTGCTTACAACAGTGATTTTTGACAGCTCTGTTTCACTGGTGTTTTTGTCAATATTATTTAACTATAACTGTTGACTGGACCGTTTCTCTGCTTCACAGCTTTTGTTATTTTTTGACTGTTTTAAGAACTTAAAATTGTCATCCCCAAAGTGTATAATTTGAGGTGGAATGTGTAATGTGCTTACTATAACAAAAGCAAATATATTTACACTAATTGTTATTGACACTGTTTGAATTTCCTTATTGATGTCCCATAGTACGTGGGACATCACATTTATTATGTTAATCAACATTAAACCAGAACTCAAATTTCTAAAAGAAAAAAACAGAATAAATTCATTGTCATTCCAGCGAGCTTTTAGCTATGTAAACTCGTGGAATTTATTTTCTGTAATGCAGAGTGTAATTGTTTCAATCTTCAAGCAAGATTTGAATTTGAATTCAGTCCCATATTTTGCTGTTCATAATCATATCAGATCTATGGAACTGCATAAGTGAAAATAACTGCATAAGAGAAAACATAGGATTCCTGTCTACAGACTAGCAAAAAACTGGGTAACACTGCAAACTTCTAAAGAACAGATGTATTTCAGTTAGGGTTCCCTTGAAAAAATGCTTCAAGAGGCAGGAGGACCTCATAGGATGGGACATGATGACCATTCTGCTCTGACCTGTTTTCAGATACTTAAGGAATCAGATACAGAACAATACAGTGAAATTACTGGTAAGTATTACCTGCTTCATTATTTCTAAATCCTTCTACTTTGTAACATATTTGTAAATTCTACAGGATTTTTTAAGTGCTGAAAATAAAAATACATTAGTCTTTTAGAAATTAGTGCATTTCCTTTAGAGCTTAATGCAATCCTATCATTTATTCTTGAATGAAAATGTCACGCTTTCTTCTGAATTTTTATATTTTACTAAATTGCATAATTGTGATTTTTCTGCTTTAATAAAATGTGATTGTACTCTGTCAGATTAATAAATTTTTTTTCCCACAAACAGAGCTGCAGACTACAATCTTTTCTTCCTAATTTTGATTGTTCTCCAAAGCTTTTAGCCTAGGAAAATAATTGTTCCAATTTTATCCCCCCAGTGAGTAGTTTGTACATATTTATTAAAGAGACTGATCTGAAGGATTCCTCTAATCTTGGGACCAGGGAAGTCTGGATCACTGCCAATTTTACCCTTGATGAATTCAGTTATATATTTATTTTGCTTTAAAAATCAAAATTTTAGTTTGACACATGAAAATATTTGCTCTGTCTAACCTTTCATTACATGTGAAAAAATGGCAAGTTTCTTTTCTTCTTGGTCTCTCAAAAAAGCTTTGAGGTGCCTTTTGGATTGTGATATAATCCTGTGTGTCTTTGTTTTCTTACAGCTACCACACACTTTTCTATGATGCTAATTTATTTTCTAGAGAAAGAAGTTATAAAATACTCACACTCTTTTGTTCTTGCATTAGTGAGAAAACAAAATAATTCACAGAGAAGATGGAAAACTGGCAGGGCCTGTTTAGAACACATGTGAAGGACAGTTTTTAAAGTGTTGAGAAATAATTGGAAAGCATATCTGTATTTTAAAGATTTATATTTCGGTAGTAATAATCACTCCATATTAGAAATAGTCCTAATGGCATAAAACATAAATGTAACAGGAACATGAAGGTATAGCAGCAGGCTTCTTAAATGCAGAAGACTGCAACATTTTAATCATCCTGAAATAGCCCAACTTGAATTCAAACACAGAAAAACAAGTGTTTAAAGGAATTCAAGGTTGAATTTAGACTTTATATGAGGTATCAAAGAAACGTCTCATCATTTCATTATTATATTTATTTGATTAATCTACATCAATATTCCTTTAAAGCTGTACTGACTATATTATATATGAAATCTCAGTACTAGCATATTATATTGTTCAAGCATCCAGAGTCTCAGCATTATTTTGGCTGCAAATGCTGTGGTAATAAATAGGTTTGATGCAAAAATATGGGGGAAAAATATTCAAAAAAATATTCCACTTCCAGACATTAAAACTCGCTGAAACGGAAGTTCAGACTGATGAAGTATCTTCCAGGGTTCCAGAGAACTATGTACTTGCATGCTTCTGTCTGTACCTACTTTAATGATGAGTACCATGCTCACTATGAATGAACTTGAGGAGTGAAACAGGGACTGAAGACCAACATCCAAATCCTCTTTCTATAAGTATTGTCTGTGTATATATGATATGCAAACATATGTGTGTATATAAATACATGATCTATATAATATATAAAAATATATTTATATAAATAGATACATATAAAATATATAAATATTTATGTATATATATACACATAGATGGAGCAAGTCCTCTGGAGTAGCTTCAGCTCCAATTAAAACAGAAGGATGCCACCATTTGGAGTACTTTACTTGCCCTTTAGTTTAGTTACATGTGAAACAAATTCAGTTCTTCTAATCTGAACTAGGACTCTGGAATAGATGAATCCTGTGTAACAATATCCTCCTCCTAACAGGCCACACAGTGCCAGTCTTTTTCCCTAGGAGAATTCTCATTTAAACAGCAGTTACCCTCATTTTCAATTTGCTATCTACAAACACATATTCACCATTTTTCACATTTCTTGAAAACAAAGGAAATTTGTGGGAAACTATTTGATAATAAATTTGTACAAAAAAATTAATACAACCTTGCAGGGATCATTTCTTTAAATATGGCCAGTTGGGATGGACAAGATGTATTTGACACGACCATTGAAAATCACAGCATTTTCCTCAGCAGACCTTGCTTGTAGCTTGCAACTTCCTGTTATGGAGAAGAATGGAATTGTTAAAAAAGAAATATTCCTATAATGTTTGTGATCTCTGTGTTGTCTGAGGTTGCAGTTTTTGGTGTTCCTTAGCCCATTTAACTAATCAGTTTCAAGTTTTTCTTCAGATTGCAAAAAGTGGGCATAGCAATATGCTCTTCAAGCATTTTATTTTATATTGTAAATTTTGACAAATTTCTCCTCATTAAGTATATTTTTACTTTCTTTGAAAGACAAAAATGTCTAAAAAGGATATAGGGACTATGAGAAGACCAACATCAGCCGTTTTAAGAATTTGCCTCTTCTTCCATCCTAAGATTTACCTTTAAACAGGAAATGCCAGTGTCAGATAATTGTATTTTATTTTTGACTTTATTTTTTTGACATTGTTTCCCACACAGTGTAACATCACGTGAAATTCTTATGTGGCAACACACTCCTTACTTCCACTGTCTTTGAAGCATCAAGTTCATGGAGATAATTTTAATCACTGTAAATTTCAGCCATAAAAGCCTTGATTATATCATCAGCCTGTTATTTAATGGCATGTTACTAATGCCATGTCTTATGACACAGAATTTTCACACATCATGCAGATCTACAGGACTTTCACATTATGGTGCTCTCATATTTTATTTCAATTTCAGGTCTCAAATGTACTCTAAATGGATGATAATTTATTTGAGTTTTTTCCTCTTAGTCTTTGTTGTTTAAAATATTAATATTTTTGTTTTGTTAAATATTAATTTTGAAAGGGTTTTTTTATTCTCCATATAGCTGTTTGTTGTATTCTTTTTCTGTTGCTCTTTTTCTGACTAAACACAAATTATTTAGATATTTTCAGTCCTTGTGAGGTTAATTTCTGTTTTGTTTAGGTTTTCATTAGTAATGATAATATAGAAAAAATTTTGGGCAATTCTATATTATTATGTCACTTTCATATGGGATTAATCTGTTTCAAATATTGAACTTGGTTGATTTGATCCTTAAGTTACGGGGAAATAAAAAAAAATTGTCTACACTGGCAATTCCTTTTTTTCCTTGTATACTGTTTCCTTTTCCTCAGTTCTTTAGTCATTCACATCTAGTGCTTTCAGAAGCAATTAATTCATTGTGTTTATGTAACAAACTAGTTTAAATTTTATCACCTGTTATTCCAAAAGAAGTGGATTTACTCCAGTTGCTGAACATGCAGTGAAACTAAAAGTCCTGAGTGTCATCGTGTTATGTTTATAACAGAGAGCAAGCTTAACTTGGTCATGAATCCAAACAAAAGAAAAATTATTCTTTTTGAAGACCTGTTTTTTTTTTTTTTTTTTTTTTTTTATGTATATCATAATCCATACTGTTCAGTGATCACACATAAAATAATCATACAATATCTGAACTGTTGTGTTGGTTTGAGTTTTTTTCATGCTGCTATGTAATACAGATTTGTAGCAGCTGCACCAGCATCATGATGGGACAACATTAATTTCTAGTGCAGGATTTCTGGAAGTTTTCAAATCCCAACCTCAGAGATATCTGGCACTGACTTCTTAGTGGCCAAGACTGCAAGACAGACAAAAATTGCAGAAGGATTTTTCTCATCTCTCCCTGTTACTTTCCCCAAGTAAATTTGCCCTTCTCTAGCTGTAGGGTGCACAAACATCCCATTTTATTTTCAGACAGATACAAGCATTTGAAGGTCCAACCTGCTCATGTTTTCAGATGGGGCACATGAGTAACTTGAGAAGGCAAATATATTCACAAGCATAAAATCCACGGGGTGAGGACCAGATCACAGACCAAAGAGCAAAGAATTTGGCAGACACAAGATGTAACAGAGCTTTGTGAAGAGAGAAGTCAAGCTGAGAAGTCAAGGGCTGTGAATTACAGCACCACATACTGCAGCAGTGTCCACAGAGTGGAGCAAGTTCATGAAATTAAGTGTAACACCTTTCATTTGGAGAAACAGCAGGAGAGCTGTAAGATCCTAGTCTAGGTGGAGAGATTCATGGTGGGGAGACATATGAGATTCACAGTCTCAGTGGTAGTAGATGAAGGTAAGGGAGCACCTGGTAAATTATAAAAATAAATTCATTAAATTCAGCTTTGCTTTGAAGTTTAAAAATCGACTAGCCATTTAGCGACTCAGGATTCCCAGTTCTCATTACAAATAATCTGTCACACAAAAGTGGCATGAATTGCATCCCAATGAGCTGTTTCACAAACATTATAGGAAAATTACAGGAAATATTGAGAGAGTTCATGGTGTATTAATTATCCCAAAATTATGTGTATTAAAACAATGTTGCTGCATTATCTTTTTCTTCATAAAAGCATTTCCTCATGTAGAGAATGATAATTATTTATAAGAATACCTGTGGCATAATGTCAATTATGGCATAATTTACAGTAATATCCAAGATTTAAAAGCACAAACATTAAAAAAAAAAGTAAAAAAGTGTAATAATATTTTTTAAAACCACAATTCCTATAATCTCTTATACAGATATCATTTGTACAATGCTTTATTACTTACTTGTGTTTCTAATATTATAACTTGTGACATCTGCATATGGGTAGAGTTGAGGGTGGGGAGTGTTTGGGTTTTCTTTTAATTTTTAAGAAATGTACAGAGTTTTCCAGATTTGTTAAAAATTTTAGCTCTTCCAGAAATTTTTCAAACGCAGCTAAGTCCTCAAATCTCACTAATATCTACACAAAATTTTGTTTGTCTGTCTCTCTGTCTTAAACTTTCTTTAGTAATGATCTGGCGTGGAAAAAAATGTTCATACATACAAATAGATTAAAAATTACTTTTGTTCTGAGTTTTCTAACAGCATATTTTGTACTGAAGTATAAGGAAAAGAAAACTTATCCTGGGAAGTAATATGACCATAGAAAGCCAATAAGAACAGTCATATTTACAGCAAAAAATCGAATTTAACAAGGAAATATTCATCTAATGGCTTCAGATTTTATTTAATATCCTATTTTCTTTAGATAAAATTTTGTTCTGAAGGTATCTAGAAAACTTATTTGAAACTACATTTAAAGAAATTATTTTGGCAATGCTGAAAAATATAATACAATTTGTCCTTCAAATAGTTTGGTAGAAAAAATAATTCAGCTTAAAGCTAAGTAGAATAAAATAAATTGGCTTCTTGATTGGTCCAGGTCAGGACAGAAATTTTTTTATGGAAATAAAATTATAAATATTTGACTGTGTGCCTTTAAATTCAGCTTTAATTATCTACTCTACTTGTGTGGATGCATATATTTATATTTGAATGTTTGCAGACACTAATGAATCTGTGAACTCTCACTTTCATAAAACAGCACCCAAACGATTGTCTGATAGTTGTACCTGACTTTATTTCTGACTTTGAACAACCTGACTGATCCTAATGAAACTGGAAGTTCATTTTCCTGTTACAACTTGCAGTTTTGTTGTCCTATAAAAATGTTTGCTTTCCACGCAATTATTAATTAGATAGCAGATTTCCTCAGATTCAGATTCCTTAATTGTTTAGAATTTGCTGTGTACAATGAAGATATTCAATTTGATAGATCATTGTTATTTACAACCTAAATCTTAATTTGGGATCTTAGCTGTTGCATAACTTATCACTGAATAGACAGACCTTGGGAATAAAACATTTTCAATTTTATTTGGAATAAAATATAATTCTACTGAAAGCTGCACTCGTGAAGAATTTGACTGTGTTTGGACTGATACTCTGTTTTTTTTTAAGGTGCACAGATAACAGAATCAGTGTCAGAGGAAAAGTATGCAGACTGTGTTCCAAATCTTTTACATTTGCATAAAACTTGAATGAGCAAGTAAAACTTATTGAATGCTTCAACATAATGCAGATTCTATGTTGTTAGGCAATGCCCATCTCTGTGAATGTCCTGCTCCAGCACTTTGCAAAGGCAATAATTTATTTAAATCAGATGATGTTTCTATGTATGTGACACCAAAGTTTCAGAGATAAAACTTTGTGCTGTGTTCAGTTACGGCATTTTAGCTTAATTTGAGTTATTTTTGTGATAAAATATGAGCTGAAAGGTTTCAGCCTGTCACTGAAAACCTTAAATAACATTCACTTGAGAAATCTTTGAGATACTAATCATCTCAATAAAACCATTTCAACACAATATGTTAAATCACTCACAAAACAGATTTGATGATGTGTTCATTTGAGGGCTTGCGTTTCAAACTGAAAATATATTAATAAGTATATGTTTCTTTGAGGATGTATCTATTTTAACATACATAGATCATAATTAATTCCTTATTTCTGGTGTAAGCAGACACTGACAAATAAGATTAGTAGCTGAATTGAGACACCAGCAATTAACATACCACATATCCAGAAAGAGGCATCTAGTCTGCAGTACAATCTGCAGCAATTGAAGGAAACTTCCAGTGGTTTATGAAGAAAGTTCCTTGGATGTTTAGAGAGAAAGGACAGAAAAGCATAAAAGTGTATATATGTGAGGCACTCTGAATGCTGCGATGAATCTTTGGTGCAAATGAGCCTTGGTGTACAGTGCTGGCTAGTCATGGATGTGAGATAACTGGCCTACTGTTTCAGCAGAGTCATTTTGATTTTATTCTTGTGCATTAGATTTTTTTTAAATAGCATTCTCACAAAAGATTTAGTTCATTTAAATACAGTAAAAAAGAAAGATGAATTTGTACTGGATCTATTTCTTTATATATTTCTTTAAAATGCCACATTTAAAAGAACCTGAACTTTTAAAATAGACACAGCTTTTATTTGGAACACAAAAAATTGTATATTATTTAGTCTATTTGTATACTCTTAAGAACAAATAGCTTTTAAAAAGAATTTCTGTGTCTCTTACTCTAGAACATGTTCCATACTTCCATTTCTGTCAAAGGCAAAAGCAGAAGAATGATTGAAAAATATTTCTGTACATATATATGCTTATGGATGGGGATATGCCCTTTAATTTCAAGCTGGAGACAATAAATTTTTATAGTAGGGAAATGATTTTCAAAACTGTACAAAAAGAAATGTTTTATCTTCACTTCTTATAATTCCTCATAATTTTACACTATAACAATTGAGCATATTTTTATGTAATGACAGCAGCAGGCACTTATATTTTTTAAATATAAGTGAATGCTACCAAAAGTATGCACTAGCAATTTGCTTGTTTATAATACATCTTTGAAAACATCGAGATAATGAGAATCAGAACAAAGAAAATCACTGAGTCATTAGCTCATATTAGATATTATTCTTACAAGATCTTGCAGGATTGTTGCCAACAGTGTGACGCTGCATGCAGGAGGCTCTCCATCATCTTTAAATCATAGTCTGAGCTGTTTTGCTGCCTGTGCTTAAAGCCAGCCCTATTGCATTTCGAGATGTGAGAAGGTTCATCCGAGGTTTCCTCCCTCCTCAGGCCCTTACCCTCAGTCTCTGGTCACTGAAGCCCATTTCAGGGTGCCTGTGCCTGGTCATACACCTCTCTGATCCTAAATTCAAACCTTACTTGGCAAACTTGACATCCTGGTTTGACCTCAGGTCTTTGTCAAATTTAAACTCATTTGGCTACCTTGACTCTCATCTGAGTTGGTTTAATTCCATTGTAATATCTTTGTTCATGTGAAATTTTGGGGAATGAAGCTCTCTCTCAGGAGCTGTGGGAGCTACTGGTGCACCCAAGGGTTTGACACTGAGTTGTACTGTACATTCTAGGGTTAGTTTGAACTCATATCTTCAGGAAGCCAAAGAATTTTAAGGAATATCAGTTTAGAGAAGAAAGTTGTATCGCAGGTGAAGATTAAGAATTTCTAAATTATTTTTCTTTCTTCACTGTGCTTATGAAACCTGATTTCTATGTATGATAGGTTAATCGACCTAGCTGATCTAGGGAAGCCAGCTGATGTAATCTTTTTGGAATTCAGTAAGGCTTTTGATACTGTCTCTCATAGTATCCTTCTAGACATATGTCACATGTTATGTGATGGGTGAGCAACTGGATCACAGTTATTGTACATGGGATAACATCAGACTGGCTGATCACTTGTGGGGTTCCACAGGGCTCCATCCTCAGACCAGTTCTCTTCAACGTCTTCATTAATGACCTGGGTGAAGGACTTGAAAGAGTACCAAGTTTGTTGATGACACCAAAAACAGAGGAGCTGTTGAGTCACTTCAGGGCCAAGGGGCCCTGCAAAGAGATCTCAATAAATCAGAGGCCTGGGCAATCACCAACCACATGAAGTTTAACAAGAGAAAATACTGTACTTGGAGTAGGGTAATCCCGATTGTGTCTATAAATTGGGAAATGAGATGCTGGAATGCAGTGCCATGGAAAGGGACTGGGTGTGCTGGTCCATGGCAAGCTGAATGTGAATCAGCAGTGCCCTGGCAGCCAGGAGGGCCAACCCTGTCCTGGAGGGCATCAGGCACAGCATCACCAACCAGGCAAGGGAGGGATTGTCCTGCTCTGAGCTGGGGCAGCCTCACCTCGAGTGCTGGGGGCAGCTTTATGTGCCACAATATAAGAAAAAGCAACAGTACTCCAGCATCAGAGCTGAAGTGACTCTATAAATATGACTTTTAGCAAAGCTTAATCCAAATAGGCTCTTTAATACTTGGTGATGTACAAGTATACTACTCCTTTTTTTTTTTCCCTGCTGTGGAATATTAGAAAAAAAATCCACTATATTAGAAATCACTGATAATGTCTATAAGACATATAAACCAGATGATTATCTAAGAGCCCTTTAACAATTATCTAATCATATTTGATTATACAGTGTCATAGAAAATATATGCATCTTTTGCACTTGTCCCTATATTCTAAAAATGCAATTGCTGTATAGCTGGATGTTATGATGAATATTAAATTATACTTATGCTCTTTGATATTGACATATCTTCTCTGGAAAGATTGATCGTTCTTAAATTGTTCATGAATCTAGTTAAAAGATGTGTTTTTCTAAGTGACAAGAGCACTAGCTTGGAACATGTGCTCCATGAAAAGTCTTTTTTTTTTTTTTTCCCCTGTGTTTTAGTCTCATTCAAGTATCTGGGAAGCAAAGTACAGTAATTTCACGACTATAAGGCGCACCCTTTTGACTAAAATTTTCCCCCAAACCCGGAAGTGCGCCTTATAGTC
>PYHW01009979.1:10326450-10351685 GCA_013186435.1 Turdus rufiventris
GTTTACAAATCGAGCACATGCCTGTAAACCCGCGATGGCGCGATTCTGTTACTAATTCGTTACTTCGTTACGCGCCGCGCGGCTCCTTTCTGAAAAAAAAAAAGTGCGCCCTATAGACCGGTGCGCCTTATCTGATCTACAATGTTGCAAATTTTGCTGACTCCCGGGGGGTGCGCCTTATAGTCCGGTGCGCCTTATGGTCGTGAAATTACTGTACTCTTCCTTCGGTTCTATCCATTGTCTGTGATTGTTATAAATTGCAACTGAAACACTGATATTCACAATAAGCTTATAAAATGATCAGAAGTGACAGATAAATGAACTGTCAGACTTCATTTGCAAGGTTATTTGCGATATAGATCCTGTCTCATTCACCTGATTTTAGCCTCTTGTCAAGAACTCCTTGAAAGATTCTCTTTTGATATAAGGTCCTTTTATGGATGCCTTACATGAGGTTTTTGGGGTTTTTTTCATGGATACATTTAAACATCTTTTTTATTCATCCTTTGACTTAGAGTTTTACTTTAGATTTGCCTGTTGCGCTAAGAGTGAACTTGCTTCCATTCATTCCTATTCTTTAAGCTACAGCCTTCTGTTTCTTGGGCAGATGCCTTTTTTGTGGTATTCATTCCTGTTTCTTTCTCAGGAGAGGCAGAAAATGGTTACACCAGTCAATCTTTTTCTTAGACTCCCTGCTGATCCTCAGCATTTCTACTTGTCCTGTAGTTGTGTCACCAGGCTCATCAGATCTTGGTCACAACTCACAGAGCTGTTCTCACTCCTGCCATCCATTACTATTTAAAGGCTACATCCCACAGAGACCTGGATGGCTGCAGATTTTGGTGTGAACCTTATGTGGGTAGCCATCTATTCTGGTGAGTGCAGGGGGCATAACTTTCTGCTGAGTCAATATCATAGCTAAGCTCCCAAGAGTGTGATGTCCACCAGGTCTCATGGCCAGGCAGGGCAGGGGTGCAGGAAGATGGAGACTTGCCCTGCTGTAGCATTACTGAAACAGGACTTAGGGGTCTCACGGTGATGAAATTGAGTCCTGGGCAGAATGGGAAGGATATCTCAGAAAGGCAGCACCAATAAATTTTATTGGTTCAGGGACCCTGGAACATCATAAGTCCTCTTTGTTTCTAACTATGGATCTCTTTTAATACCTTTTGCTGTCTGAACATTGTGCTTGCTAAAAGTTATTCCACTTAATGATTATCCACTTCTCTGGTGGATACAAGAGGTTGTATGAGCTAACAATTAGGACATTCACTGCAAAGGACTGTCCCACTTGACAGGTTTAGGGAAAAAGTAGCTGGATATAATCTAACAGGGGCATGAGAGAAACAAAGCAAGTTCAATAACTAACAACTTCTACTTGCAAACTTTAGAATATCCAGATATAGCAATGCACTTGGCATGGTTTTGACTAGACTTATTAGTCAGGATTACAATATATTTCAAGAAGACTGCAGAAACAGAGAAGGAAAAAGAAAAAAAGAGAGTAGATAACCACTGTTTTAGGAACCAGTGGGGTCTCAGTAGCTTTCAAATCCAGGGTAGTGGAGCACATCATGCTGCACACACCTTGCTAACCTTCTATCAATTCCAGGCCCCTCAGGCTGGTCTATGCTAATTGCAGCGCCAAAGACTTGTACCTGCACTTCACACAATGGCAGAATGTTCCTAGCACCATTTTGGGAGTTATGGTGGGTCCTGCACAGTTGTTTGCCCCTAAAGAGTGTGAGCCTGCATCAGGTTTTGCTACACCACCATGGAAGAAGGTGCTCCATCCCACCTCTTCCCTCACCCATTCCCCCCTCCCTGTCTGTCTTGAGCCAGTCAACCATTAATCTCATCTCCTACATGCAGACATCAGGGGTAGTGACTATAAATCAACATCAGAATTTTTAACCACATATTTTCTTCTTCACATTCCTTTGGATACCACTGTTAAAAAAAAACAAAAAAACCCCAAAAAAACTATAACATGCTGAGCAACCTGTTTATATTGACTGACTTTCAATAATAAATTTTTTCAGTCAAGTAAAGAGTTTTTGTGAGAGTTTTTTTTTAATTATAAAATAAAAAAAAAAAAACCACAATATATTGTACCTACTAAAACATCTGTTCTCCAGTGTGATATTTTCTACACCATGAACAAAGGGCCAGCAGTATTACAACTATCCCATGTCCTGAGTTTATGCAGTATGAAGTGCTTACTTGACAATCCAATTCATCACTTAGCTCACTAAAATTTTAAATTATAGAGTACTTGTTACATGTAAAATACTTTTTAAATAATTAACTTTTTAAAATAATCTGAAGTTTCCACTTTAGATGAAGAAATAAATATTACTTCACACTCAGAGATTACCCACCAGGACATGTACTCTTTTTTCCCCATTGTTCAATGATAAGAAAGACATATTTGGCAACGTTTTGGTGGGATTTTGATGCTGTTTTCATGTTGTATTACAGTAACAGGCAGCACTCTTATTGTTCGGATCTTTTATTTTCCCTTCACCTTCTTGTATTAATATTGTTATAAGTTTCTATCCTTTCAAAACATTGTTTCTAAAACTTTTTAAGTCTATTATGGTTTAGGTTTGGCAAGCTGATTTACTGATATGGATAAAAAACTTTCCTGATGTATTGACAATCTTAAACAACATATTCAGGCCAACAGAAATTTTCCATGTCCCCAAAAACTGAATGCATTTAATAAGAACTTTTATTTTCAATTGAACGTGTTAAGCAAATTTTATAAGCCTAAGATAAAACTATCAAGGTATCATCAGAAAAGAACTTCTGAGTAGAAGTAAAATTTACATATATTATGTTTTCTTTTATTCTTTATTTTCCAGGTGGTAGTTGGTGGTTCTGACAAGCTGTAATTTTGTATATTTAACAAAATTCTAAGCCTTCAAGATGTTATGTAATAGTGGCTTTCTGATAAGAGAAAATGTTCACATTTTAATGACTCTATATTGAGATTTTGACATCTTGCTTATCTGTAGAAAAATGACAGATCAAAAATTTTGAGCCCTCTTGTTTAAAAGTAGTAGATGTCATATAGTTAATTGACAGAAGAACAAAAATAAGATTTCAGGGAATTACTCACTGAATAAATGCCTTTTATTTTTACTCATATATAACAATAAAAAAAATCTGTCTACCAAAGTAAGCATTTTACTGACTAGTGGTATAACAGATGTAGGTGAGAGTGAAAAGGAAGTACCTGTGAATTATTCAGTTAATTAGTTTTCATATCAGTAATACATAGTAATTCCAATCTGAGCTTTAAAAAAAGTAATAAGTTATTTTACCTCATAATTATTAATTTTACTTTATTGTAAATTCATTACTATTCCTCCTAGGCTATTCAGAAATGTTTCAAGTGATGGAATTTCTATCATGTCACCAGGGAATATATATCTTATTGTCGATATTTTTGTGTTGATGGCTTTTTTTCTTAAATCCTTAAAATTACTACCAGAATATCCTTTCTACATTCTTGAATAATTTCTTAATTTATGAGGCATGAATTGCATCATTTGATACTTTGTACTACTTACATGAAAAATCTGTGGTCATATGTTTAATCTCTCTGGAATTGTTAATTTATCTTTCTTGTAAGTGTTCCACCTTCTATTATACCCTCATCTAAGAATCATATTCATGCCATGTCCTGTAAAACTTCCAGAACATAAATGAGCATATTAGGTAAGGCTGTATCTAAGTTCTCCTTTTTCCTCATCATCACATCTTTGCAAAACAAAAACAAATGGTGTACTGTTTTTCATAAGTTCCTTTTATTAAAAAAATCCTTATCAATAAATTAAAATGTGATATTAATTTGAGATCTTTCTTCTAAATTAAACTTCACTGTATGACCAGAATCTCTGCATACCACATTAAGTCCATGCTTTACTAATAGGCAAGTTAAAAAAAAAAAAAAAAAAAAAAAAANTTCAAAAGCTCTTCAGTCACAAGTGTATTATCTTTTCTAGGAGTCCTATTTCCTTTAATCTTCCCCCCTGCCTTTTTTTTTATTTTTTTTTTCCCCCTCTCTTCTTATAGTGTAGATTTATGGAACTTGCCATAAGGCACCACAGCATCAACTTAAGCATAGACAAGAGAAATTTTTACCAGGCAGGAGCTTATTTCAGACCTGGTGGATGCAAGACCTGGTTAGTACATCCTATTTAGCATATCTAGATAAAAATTCCCACAGTGGAAAAGGAAGCCACTGCTAATACACACATCACCAGTCAAACAAAGATGACCCAAAATTATGGGAAGCACATCTGCAACCACCCCATGGATATCTGGAATGTGGATTATATAAAGGTGGTACCCCCAGGAGATCAACTCAGACCCCCACCACTGAGAAGCTCAGAGTGAAGGAGGACCAAGGGGATGCCTCTGGATCTACAGGTGGGAGCTATCTTCTGCTTAATCTCCTCTCTCTCTCCTATTTCTCTCTCTACCCCACATTTACTGTTCAACAAAATCCATATTATTGTCTCTGACATACAGCCTCATTTGCATCTTGATTCTGGCAGAGGGATCTCTAAATAATCTGATCATAAGAGAAGTCAGCTGAGAAAAAATTTTTCTGCTGCATAATTATTCAATATCATCTAATTTTGAATTTGTCCCTTTTATTTTTAAGGAAAAATTCAGAATAGGTTTGACTCATTTTGAATTCTATTATATACTGTTATTCACACAGTAAACAGATATTTTAAAATGTCTTCTTATCTTAAAATTTAGCTTTGATTTGCAATTCATACTTGATTATTGATTTGAATTGGTCAAAGTAACTTTCTTATTTTTATTAAAAATCCTGCTAAATTTCAATATGAAAGCTAGGCATGAGACTCCTCTTTAAATAAGCAATCAATTTAAGCAAAGTATTTCAAATGATTATCATTACAATAAACTCTTTTTTAACTTGAGCTTCCTCAAGCAATCTTCAATTCTTTTAAGTCTTTTTTTCTCACTCCATCTTCATTTTGACAATCCTTGCAAGTATTTATTTTAAAAAATTGCTGTATTTATTTGTAACACTATCATAATTTAACCTGATATTGTAGTATTTTCACTTATGTGAATTATTTTACTTGATAATCATCATCTTAAAAAGACTTCTGGATTACCTATTCTTTTTGTCATGGTCTTTTATTGCCATCCACCTCCAGACTTGCAGATTTTCTTTCCCCATGTCAACTACATTTTTGTAGTGCTCATTAATTTTAAATACCTTCAGCTACATATCAATTTCTCATGGACATCTGAGTAAATTTTTCAAACAGAAAATTCCTGTTCAACAGAAGTGCCCATTTGATCAAATTTATTTCCCCTTCTGTATCTAACACAGCTGATCTGGCCTTCATGATTCCCTGGCTTTTCTTTTAGATGAAGGAAAAAACACCTAAACACTACCCATAGAAGTTTTAGTTTCTGAGAGCTTGGAACAAAGATTTGTACTCTGATCTTATTCTTTTTTCTTATGTTACATGTCATTTAAAGTTACATTTTTCAGTTTTTTTACAAAATTGAAGATATTTTTCATTTGTACAGATCATGTTTTTTTTTGTTTTGAAACACTTCATTTTTAAGTAACAATCTTATTTCAAATATGGCCATAACAGAATCTTAGCATCATCAAAATTAGGATATTTTTCTCTGAGTCAAGTGATTAAAACAAGAACCTACACCCAGTGATTAGACTTGCTTCTTATTTTATAATTTCATTTTTGATGGTATAAGTTAACCAGTATGTTTTACTCAAGACATAAAATGATTTATCTTTTCTAGAAAATTTTCTCTCCAAAATAAAAGACAAGGCCAACACACGACCCATTAGCATCCCTGACAGAAGTCACAAGTTGAGAACTTTTTGCATCATATCTCATTATGAAGTCATAAACTACTCAAAATCTGAAAGACTTTTCTCAGAGAAAAGCCCAAACCAGATCAGTAAATTTCTTCAAGGTGGTAAGCTACCAGCATTGCTTTCCTTTACCAATACTTAACTTGGGGGGAGAAGCTGCATGTTTTATACAGGAACACTAAAGTGTAAAAATTAATTTTCCCTGTCTTTGACAAAAACTACAGTAATTTCACAATTATAAGCCACACCATTTTGACTAAAACTTTAGTCCAAACACAGAAGTGCAGCTTATAATCAGGTGAGGCTTCTATATGGACAAAGAGCAAAAAGTTGCCGACATCCAGAAGTGTGGCTTATAATCAGGTGCAGCTTGTAATCATGAAATCGCTGTAATAATTTGAGAAATCTGGTATTTTCAGAAGATAAGCATTTTTTTTTCTTCCCTTTTACAATCAACTCCAGACTAAAAAAAAAATGTTCCATTCTACACAAAATACAACTACCTCACCATGATGTTTTGCATGGGTGAAGAACCACTCGCTAACATCCAGCCTAAACCTCTCCTGACACAGCTTCAGGCCATTCCTTTGGGTCGTGTCACTGCTCACCACAGAGCAGGGATCAGTGCCTGCCCCTCCTCTTCCCCTCATGAGGAAGCTGGAACTGCAGTGATTTCTCTCTTCAATGTCCTTTTCTCCAGGCTGAACAGACCAAGTGAACCTCAGCCTCTCCTCACTGAACTTCCCCTCAAGGCCTTTCAGCATCTTTGTTAAACTCCATACGGTTGGAGATTGCCCAGGCCTCTGATTTATCGAGATCTCTTTGCAGGGCCTCTCAGCCCTAAGGTGGCTCAATAGCTCCTCTGTTTTTGGTGTCATCAACAGGGTTGGTACTCTTTCAAGTCCTGCACCCAGGTCATTAATGAAGACATTGAAGAGAACTGGTCTGAGGATGGAGCCCTGTGGAACCCCACAAGTGACAGGACAGTTTGAGGTTTTTGCATTCACTATAACTTCATGCTTTGACCCATGAGCCAGTTGCTCACCCACGGCATGATATATTTATCCAGCTGTGTGCTGGACATTTTGCCCAGAGGAGACTGTGAGAAACGGTATCAAAAGCTTTACTGATATCAAGAAAGATTGCATCAACCAGCTTTCCCTTGATAAACTTAGCAGTAACCTTGTCACAAAAGGAAATAAAGTTTGATAAGCAGGACTCCTCACAAAGCCCTGCTGGTTGTGACCATTGTCTGCATTGTCTTTCAGTTGTTTTTCAATACTTCACAGAATTATCTTCTCCATAAATTTGAAAGGCACTGTAGTAAGACTAACAGGCTTGTCACTTTTGTGGTCCTCCTTCTTGTCCTTCTTGAAAATTGGGGTATCATTTGTCAGCTTCCAGTCAGCTGGGATCCAGAAAAAGCTTGCTTCCTTCTCTTATCTTAGCAGAGGGACTTCTTCCATAAAGATTTGCACAACTTCCTAAAACTCAGAAGTTCCCAAAACTCATGCTTAAGCATGAATAAGATTGAAACAAATAATTAACAGTCTTTGATAATCTAATTTAACAATATAATCTAAAATTGTCTTCTGGCTCTTACTTCAGTGAAATATCCATTTGAACCTCTTTCTCCAAATGCTTTTGATACCACCATGAAATTACTGTTTATGGATTAGAGCTATTTATTTATCTAGAAACCCTGTCATTGAGTGTCAGAGTGAATTATGTTTGTAAAATGAAAATATGCATGCAGATATGAAAAGTAATTAAATGGCAACTAGAAAAAAAAATGTGTTTCAGAACCCATGTAACACATTCTTTCACAACAAGTACGTGAAACAACAAGAATAAAAATCATACTCTAAGTGTTGCAGCTAAATGCTTTTATAATAAAGACGCCTATATTTTTAAAAAAAGGTGTGGAAGGAAACGTAGGTTAGCAAGCAGTGGTGTAAATAGTATGTTAGTGCTGTGTAGTTGGCATTTTTGTGAAACAGGGCCAGTACCTCATTATCTTTCTGTTGAAAGTCATTCAGAGACAATAGTGCTTTGTTTAATTCTAGAGGAGTCCCTATGTACCACAGCAAAGTAGATCTGAATTATAGAATACAGAGTAGAATCTGTAATCTGAAACTGCCTGAAAATTCCAGTAATCCTGCATCGAATTCTGGTGTGCATTTTAAAATAAGAGTTAATTTAAAAGTTAGTTTTTATCATTGAATTAAAAACTTAAACCTTCATTATTAAATAATTATTTAGCTCTCTGTAATATGAAGTTTCTATACTTTTACTGTCTCCCTTTGTTTAAAATGAAAGTATTTATACATTACCTAATTATTAAATGGCTACGTAACTCATTTCTATGTAAAAAAATGTTATGGTACTTAAATTGATGTTTTTCCTTGTTATTAAAACTCTGTAGAGTTTACATATTAATTTGAAAATCATAAATTATCTAAATTTGATATAAATTACAAATTCCTTGTTCCTATACAATGTTAGATTTTAATGTGTTTATTATTAGAGTTCCTCCGGTTGAAAAATAGAGGCTATAATAGGCTTTAGTTGAGAGAAACGTTGCTGCATAAGGAATAGCTCAAAATGATGACTCTAAACACTTTAGAAGGCTAAAAGTATAACTGCCTTTTTTTTAAAAAAAGTTTTATGGTCTGTGAACATTTTTACTCTGTAGCCTCCAAATGCATTACTCTACTTCAGAAGCTAATTCCATAAAATTAGGAATGTACCTTTTGTAACATTTTGAAACAGAACAAAATAATAGGGAGAGATGAGAAGGAAATTATTCTACAAGGCTTTGCCAGAGTTCCTAATATGCAACAATATGTTGTTCCATGAAATAATAGTCATAAGGAAAAATGTGTTTTGTTGTCTAATAATTTAAGTTGCTCATTCATAATAGGAAACACTGTCATAATTACATTTATATGGGATAGTCTCATCTTTGAGTGCAGCAAAACTGTAATAATGAATATAACATTGTTTACTTTGTGTGCCATGTAGATAGCTGTTTGTATCTCATTCCACTGAGAACCTGGAGCAAAGCAAGTTCAGCTCTTGTTTGTGCAAGATATGAGCATTTCAAATTTTCAAACCTTAATGCAGCCAACTAAAAAAAGTTTTGGGTCAACACTGGAAGGCATCTAAGCTTTGCAGAGTTATTTACTTGCTCCCACATCGGTGAGTTGGAGGAGACAAATGGAAGGGCAGAAGAGACAAAATTTGTGGTTTGGAGTAAAAAGAGTTGAGTAAATGACAAAAGAGTTCTGCATACAAGGAAAGCAAAAGAGAATTCCTTCATAACTTCCTATCACTAAGCACATATTAAGCCACATCCACAAAATCAGGTCTCTGAGATGCATAACAGTTATTTGGGAAGACAAATATCATAACTGTGACCTTCCCCTTCCTACCCTTCTGTAGCTTTTACCAATACATTGCAAAAGTTATACTTCCAAGCTTTTCAACTTCTCCAATTGTCTTGGAGAAGAAGTGTATTATCATACATTACATTTATGTTGAGACAGATGCAGCTAGTATCACCACCAGCCCTTTAGCAGCAAACTCTACATGCCTTCTTCTCTTAACAAACATCTTTCCTTAGAACTCATACTTCTTTTACAGAAGCTTCACAGAGCACTGATTGCTTGTCTTACAGGCAGCTCCACACAACACTAACTCTTTTCCACTCTGCATGACCAGCTAAACTCAACTGTTCCTTTCCCAGTTGCCTAACCATGACCATCCTTTACTCAACATCTTCTCACCATATCTGCCACTTGCACAACCCCACGTCCCTTACCTCCTCATAGCACAGTCAGCAGCTTCCTTCTCGTACTCCAGCAGACTCTGAGTCTCATAGTCCAACACAAACGCCAAGCCTCTGTAACATGAAGCTCCCTAACACACTCCTTTATAACCCCCAAGCCAATTGGGCAGACTCAGGTGTTTTCACTCCTTGGTAATCAGTACAGCTGCAAGTCATTGGGAAAGATTCCCTCCTGCACTATCCTTTCAGCCTATCTACCCACAATTATGCTTGATAACAGTGTCTTAGGCAGAGTGGGATTTTCCTGTCCATAGAGAAAACAAGAAATAAAAAAATAGTAACTTTGATATACTTTTATATAGGTATGTGTGAAGTACTAAACTTCTGGTACTGAATGACAAGCTACTTTAAAGTTATTAATTTTGAGCCTTTCAAGTTTTTGCTAGTTTATGCATTTTGTTTCTCATCTGCCCTACAACTGGAAGTTGTAGCGTTATTTTCAGAATTTTCTTTGTGTGTTTGCAACTTTTGTAACTTTAGAGAACATCTCACAGTGCTGGTGTTTCTCCTTGGTATACTAAGGAACTGGGCATTGATTCCACAGCTAATAAAATAGCGGACCTGTACAGTGGGCTTATTTCATTTTCAGTTAAGAGTCTTATATTAGTTAGCATCTATTTTCCTGGTTTGCACTCCTTATGCTGAGGTGAACAAGATAGCAGTAGTCCATATGTGGTGTCTGAAAGACACCAGACTACTCAACAGGATTGGATTTACCTGGCAGGGGTTTGGTAGTAGAGGGGCTACTGAGGTGGTTTCTGTAAGATGACAGAAGCTGCTCCCATGTTGGACAGGGCTTGTTTCAGCTGACTGCAAGACAAACCCATTTGCTGTCCTAAGCCGAATAAATCAATGGTGTTGTAGTACCTCTGTGATAACACTTTAGAAAGAGTAAAAAAATACTGCAACATCTGTGAGAGAGGAGTACGAATACATGACACAGCACACAGCCCTGCAGACACAGACATCAGAGAAGTTGAGGAGCTGTAAAGTGCTCCAGATGCCAGAGCAGAGATTGCCCTGCAGTGCGTGGAGAACTGAGGAGGGGCAGACACCCACCCTGGAGACCATGAAGGGTCCCACACAACAACAGGCATCTACTCCCTGTGACCCCGTGGAGAGCCCACCCTGGAGAAGGCTCCTGGTAGGAACTTTTGCCCATGGAAAGTAGGCCATAAATAGCAGATTTTTGTCATGAAACCTCTCCTGTGGGGTATCCATGCTGGAGCAATCTGTTCCTGAAGAATTGCACCTTGTGAAAAGGACCCACAATGGAGCAGTTCCTGAAGATCTGTAGGCGTTGGGAAGAACACATTTTGGAGGTTTGTAAGAATCTGCATTCAATGGGAAATACCCTACATTGGGATAGAGGAAGAATATGAGAAGAAAGGAGCAGCAGAGACAAAGTGTCTCCATTCTCCATCCCCATGCATAGCCCAGGTGGGAAGGAGGTTGAAGACTTAAGAGGGAAGTTGAGAGAAAGGGAGAGTTGATGAGAAAGTCTTCTAGTATTTTTTTTCTCACTTTCTTACTTTCTTACAAGCAAATGTCAATAAATTAAATTAGTTTCCCCAAGCTGAGATTGTGCTGCTTGTGGTAGTACTTGGAAATAATCTCTCTCTCCTTGTTTCTATCCACAAGCCTTTTGTCATCTTTTCTCCCCCTGTCCTTTTGGTGGAGGGGGGTTGAGTACAGCTTGGTGAGCAACTGGCAGCCAGCCAAGGTCAACTCACTACAAGCACATATGAAGACCAAAACTGAAGCATCCAACATAAAATGTTAAAGTAGTTCTTGAATTAGTCAGATATACTGAGTACAGCAAAATGGACTGCTAAAGACAGACTAAGCCCTTAATGGCTTGTGAGAAAGGGAACAGAGTGATGGTGGTACCTGAGGCTTGAGGGGACTGATAGAGGGGCCACGACTGTGGCAGTCCTGTGTCACAACAACTGCAAATGCAGCAACTGCCCTGGTCTCAGGCTGTGGGCTGTGCCTAGTGCTTCTCCCAGTGAGAATGTGTCACACTCTACCAGAAGGAGGACATTTTATGGTGCGCTAAACAAGTGGAGGATTCACTCTCCTAAAATGGGTGCCACAGAATGTTGTGATTTCTGGAAAAAAGAAAGATATTTCTCTCTTCTCTTCTTGATGTGCACTTTTAAAACAGGTATAGGGCTATGTTTTATAGGGAAGAAGTTTCAGAGAAGACATTTGGATCAGCTCAGCTTGATCCCTGTTCTGGCACCAAAATGGAAGTAGCAAATGATAGTAGTAGAATCATTCTACAGAGATCAGCATTTGTCTCCCAAACAGATTTTCTGTATTGTGAAGTTTATGGCTTGTCAGAAGCTCAGCCTGGGACGATGAAAACAAATTGCTGAGGTTCATCTGAATTCTGTCTTATGTTTTATTGCTCATCTACACTGACATGAGTGATACTCTCAAGGGAGTTTATAGGCTGTAAACATGCAACATGGCAGCTCAAGGAACATCTCAGTTCCATTGAAGGGAAGGGCTTACTTATGAGCTGATGGATCCAGTGAGTCAGTGCCTGGTTAGTTACATGATATTTCAAACCATGCTTTGGCTTTCTGATTCTGTCTCTGAAGAATTAGGATTAGTGGGGAGAGATAGGATATACCTGATGGGTGGAGAAATATTGCAATTGCTAACAGGCTTCTTAACCTGCTGAGAAGAACTTTGAAATAGGGTCACTAGAGGCTTGTGATGGATACACTTGATCCATAGCCATACTTTGGATTGGATTGAATAATGAGCAAAAGGATTCCTGTCCTGGAATAAATCTGTGAGCTTGAGAGATCCTGGCTCACATGCAAGGAAGTGAAGATTTTGAAGAATGAAGAAAAAGATTTTGAAAGTCGGTTTCAAAGCCCAAAAATACAAGTACAAAACTAAAGTACAGAATAAATTCTAAGCTAAAATAATGACATCTGTTTGTCTATGCTATTATCTAAAAGCCAACTCCTTCATTCTATAAACATTACCATGAGGATAAAGCCCTCCTGGTGGTAATATTTATTCATTTGAGCTCTTCCTGAATTGTATCTGTACTGTGCACCAGGTATATTTGTCCTTGAGCAGGGATGGTTGTGACAGATCCTTGGTGAGTGACTGATACCATGCTGAATTAATGAAAGTAGCTAATTTCACTCCCTACCTTGTGACAAAGGTCTCTGTGAAAATCTTTCGAATTTTCTAAAATTTTCCTTTGTGTCATTCTTTGATGCAGTAATTAATGAGGTGAACCTTGCTACCAAAGTCCTGGAATTTTGGTAACTGCTGTTAACCTGTCCTACATTGCATTACATTTATTGAACTGTATTATTTTTCCTCAATAAAACATGTTGTTTCTTCTCTCTTTTGAATGAGGTGCATTCCTCATGACTGCTGGACACAACCAAAATCTGATGGGAAGAGCCAGCATACATTTACTAAGGGCAAATTATACCTGAAGGACCTGACTGCCTTCTGTAGTAACTGACTCTGTGAACAACAGTGGAAGCTTCTTATTCTAACAAATCAGGCATTTCACATATTCGTGTAGCCAAATTGGAAAGGTGTATTACAACATGGAAAAGTGGCAGGAGGGCTGGCCCGACTGGACTGTGGTCAGCTGTGTAAAATCCACGTGGATACTATTAACAGTGGTGCTCCTCAGAGATGAAGATTAGAGCCAGTACAATTCAATATCTTCATTAATGGCCTTTATGGTGTGTTAGAATGCACCTTTAAAAAGTGTTGTTGAGAACAAAGCCTGTGAGAAGAGCACAGGACTGATGCAAAGTACCGGGGCAGGTGTCACAAATGGGCTGAAAGAAGCTGTGTGAAGTCCAACAAAGGTAAATATATGAATAATCTCATGCCGGGAACTGAATAGCTGGAAGCTGTCTCTGCAGAAAAGGAGCTGGGCTTCCTGTGGACTACAGGGTGAACATGAGTTGTCAAAGAGAGCTTTCACATTGGAAGTCCATTGCATAATATACTGTTCTCACAAAAGTAGAGACAGCAGGTAACCTGCCTTTGACAATTCTGAGAGTAAATTCAGAGTCTTACACCAAGGTTTTATTTCCCAGTAGAAAACACACATGAAAGAAAAAACAACAAAGCAAGTTTAGTAGAGGGCTGCAAAAATGATTAGAGGTTTGAAATGTTTGATATACAGAAAGAGAATGAAAATTTTTTCCCTCTGTTTTTGGAAGGAAAAACTGAGGAAGGATTTTACTGTGGTTTTCAGCAGCAGGAGGAGAGTAGAAGAAAAATTAAATGTAAGTGGGACAAGGTGCAGCAAGAGAGATTTCAATTAGATATTAGAAAAATGTACTTAGAATGAGTGTATTTAAACACTGGAACAGGGGTTCTAGTTTTTAAAGGTCACCTAGTGTGCCTGTGAAACCCCTATTCTTGCAGATATTCAAAATGGGAGTGAATTTAGCCCCAAGCAGTTTTAACTTGGAAATGGGATCTACCTTTAAAATGGTCCTTCTTTTGAGGACTTTAATTAATCCCTTCCAACTAATGAGTTTGGGTTTATTGTTGTTTTGTTTTGTTTTATTTGTTTGTTTGTGATTTCTTTTTCGGGGGGGGGGTCTTTGTTGCTTTTCTGGGGGGGTTGTTTGCTGGGTTTTTTTAAATCCTATGATTTAAATGGCTCTTATGTCTCAATAACTTTGCTTCTTTGCTTCTTCAGGATTTCACTACATTTGAGAAAACTGGTATGTTTCATGGCAGTGAAATTTTATTTGATGAATTCTGTAAGTAGAACTCTTGCTGAAAATGCCTTATGGATATTTGTAATGCACAGTAAATCACCTTCCCTCAAATGTTAATTTGGTATAAAAAAATATTGGGGCTTACGTGCTATCACTAACCACCAATAGTGGACAAGCCTTTGTTCTGGTGCATAAATACCATAATGTGTACCATATTTTAAAACACAAGTTTGTTTGCATGGAAATCTTGAAATTGAACTGTGTAGATGGTAAAAAATTGATAGGAATGAATCAGTATATTAGCAGACAGACATATACAGACCAGATAATTTTCAAACTTAATATCAGAGTATGACTTCAGAAAGACTCTTTCACATTTTCTTTTCCAATGCTGCCCATGCTGCTAAGAATAAGAGAATGCACCAAGACAATTTCAACAAAGGCAGAAAAAACAATTGTGTTTTTATCTGTGAACCTCTATAACAAAGTCACAAGGAGAATGTTTTACCAGTATAAGTTTCATAACTTGTTCAAAGCTAAAACAAGATGATCAACATCTACACAAATATTTTCAAATGCCAGTACTTAATTATAATCTTAAATAAAATCTTAATTCCATCTGTATGTCATTATAGGTATTTCTAGCATGTCCATCAAATGCTAGTTTTTAAGTTAAAGCATGAGTATTCAAGAAACTTCATATGAGACTAATGAATTGGTTTTCTTTGCTTCATGATATTTCCAATAGGCAAATTTCTGTCTAAAGATGGCAAGGGGTTTTTCATCCTTGGAGGTAAGATACTCCTCTTTAAATGCATGTTTCATGGGGTACCAGACTTACCATGTACTCTGATGATCTGAATAAAATATGGTTTTCTTTGGCCTGGAGCTGCAGATGAACAATAGAAACAAATAGAGGTTTTCCTAATTTACATTCTGGGAGGTACTTCTTTTGTTATTCCATAGACTTCTTAAAGATCCTCCAGGAATCCACATTCTATTTATTCACAAATTTTCACTACTAACATAGAACAAAATGTCTTATACATATACACGCATATACATTGTATAAAAGACTAGAAAATGCCAGGTAAAATAAAATTAACACAGTACATCCTCATGTATATACCACTTTTTATATTTTCAATTTTTGTTCTACATTTAAAATTTGTCTACAGAATATTTATGTGCATTTTAAGCAATTTGGAAATCATCTGAAAATACTGATTATACAGTGTATTAGTCATTCTTCAGAGTTTGTTTTTTTAATATTAAAAATCACAAAGACAATTTAATAATTTTGCAGAAATGGTTCGTAATTGTATATTCCAGTCTGAATATGATCTAGAGGTTGTTTGGTCATGTGTCAAGCGCCTCTTGAAAGAATCAGATGCACTAGGTTATGTGAAAGTAGCTAACCGTGTAATAAGAACTCCATTTACAGGGTCTGAGGCCTGTGAGACAAATGTATGCCAGATGAACATTAACTCTACTTACTGTACTGATAACACACAAGTGAGGGTCAGTACATAGTAAATATTTCAGATAAAAAGAAAATGTCTTGATTAATTTTTTCAATGGTGGGAATAGTTTTCAGATTTCAAATGAAACAGATCTCATCTGTGTCTAAGTTGTTCTTTGGTTTAAGCACACCAAGTATTTCCTTATGCAAAAATCTTCCGCTAAATGGGTCATTTTAAAATCTAATCTAAAATTGTCATCTTCATAATGTCGCCTACAGGTAAAAATCTGTGTCCCTCCTCTGTCCTGCAGGATTAGATTTAGTTCTGTTGGTGCCACTGAACCCTTAAATATATTCTGCAGCTGACATATATCACTTAAAAATATGATGTGCTCTGACATATTCCCCTGCAAAATCCTTTTAACATGCCGGTCATACAGCAGCAATGATACATTTCTTTGTACTCAGACATTTCATTGCTTCAGGATGAATAAATGGATTTTTTTTTTCTCTAAGAATATCTGTTTTTTGAAGAATAGGCATATTTCCAAACCCTTTGGAAAAATGAGATTAAATACTGCTGGACATCTCCTAAAGTAATTGTGATCTAGAAGTTTTCTCATTCTGAGAAAGTACTAAGTTTGTTATTAGAGGATTGCTTCAGGTTGCAGGCTAAGTTTAAGTAAAATTTCTTTCCTGTAGAGCCTCATCTATTAGCTCTTGTCTATAATTGGAAGAGATTTTTCAATACTACACACATAAGTACCCCTTCCATTTCTTTGGGGCATTTCTCATAAAGATATTGATTACTTTGAGCACAGAACTTTGAGGAAATGTCTAAAATACAATATTTGAAAAGATTATCTAAATCAGTTGAGAGATACAATTTATTTATATTTATGCAATAGTGATGCATATCTGAGTATTCTGGGACTCAATCTGATGTCTGGACAGGGTTGGACTACAACCATGTAGCTAACAAAATACACATTGGCTATGAGGTCAGTCCTTTGGGACCCTGATAACTCACAGCACAAGTTATATTAAATGGAACTGCTGTGACAGAAAATCCCTTAAAATTTACAGAGGACTGAGAAAGAGAGTTTCTTACTGATGAATGTATAATCATGTCTCCTGTTGTTTTCTGCAGAAGGCTTGTGCAGGACTGAGACCATGAAATATGTTAGGGTTACCTAATGTTTCATGCAATATTTAATGCGACTTTCTTAATGTACACAAAGGCAGACAAACAGCCTCTGCTGCCTGAATAGGAAAGAATATAATTGGCCTTTAAGTTCCCAAGACACCAGATTCCAGACAGGCTGGAGTATATACCTTGGAACCTGAAAAAAACATAGTTTGGGAAGTGTGCCTTGGCTTCCAAGTCTACAGATGCAGTCTTAACTCTATCTCTCTCCTCAACTAGACAGAGCAATAAAAATCAAAAAAGTCTTGTGGATTGAGATAAGGACAGGAAGAGATCACAATCAGTATCTCAGCCAAAGCAGACTTGATTTGGGAAAATTAAATGAAATTAATTATTACCAATCAAATCAGAGTAGGATGATAAATAAAAGAAAATCTTAAAACTAAAATCTCCCCACCCCTCCTTTATATCTCAAGCTTAACTGTACTCACAATTCTCCCCACTCATCAGCAGTGCAGGTGGATGGGGAATGGGGGTTATTGTCACTTTGTGACACATTGTCTCATCACAGAGAAGACTCCTCACACTCCTCTGCTCCAACATGGGGTTCCTTGAGTGGAAGAAAGTTCTTTATGAATTTTGCAACTTCCTTCCCAAAGGCTGGAACTCTACACAAACTGCTCCAGAATGGATCCCGTTCCATGGGGTCCTTCAGGAACAGGCTGCTTCAGCATGGATCCCCTACAGGATCACAAGCCCTGCCAGCAAACCTGCTCCAGTGTGGGCTCTTCTCCCCACGAGTTCACAGGACCAGCCATGAGCCTGTTCCAGTGCAGACTGCCAATGAGGTCACAACCTCCTTTGTGCATCCACCTGTGTGTGGGGTCCTCCAGGGGCTGCAGGTGGATCTTTTCTCCACCATGGGCCTCCATGGGCTGCAAAGGCACAGCTGCCTTATCATGGTCTTCAATGCAGACTGCAGAGGAATCTCTGCTCTAGCACCTCGAACACTTCCTCCCTCTCCTTCCTCACGGGCCTTGCTGTCTGCAGAGCTGTTTCTCACATATTTTCTCTCTTCCTTGTATGCAATAACCCTTTTTCTCTGGACTAAACAAGTTACTGTGTGCATGGATGCCAGCTGGAATTGCTTCAGTCAGACACAGAAGAAGCTTCCAGCACTTTTTCAGAGAAAACACCACCTGCTGAACCCTCATAACCAAAACCTTGCCATGAAAAACCAATAGAGCCAGATAGCTTTAAGTACAGGGCACAAATCTGAGTTCTTCTGCAATAGTTAGCGTCTTAGGTTGCAATGCAAGATGTAACCAGAAGTATGTATTCTATCACTATCTGCTGAAACCAGGTGGAGCAGTGTTCCTTATCTTTCTCCGTGACCCATTACTCATAACTCCAGGAGGGAAAACGTTTCTTAATAGGCCAGCTGTTAAAACCAGTTGGGGCAGTTTTCTGTATTGCCTCCTGGACCCATCCTTTGGCCAGGAAGATATCTTCTGTTAATGGAGCATTAAGTCTCACTGCATGATTGATAAAATGACATCATTCCATTGTGAGATGCCCCACCCAGGGGGAAGAGCCAAACATTGCCTACCTGCATATAAACTGAGATTTGGAACCTCAAGGCAGCCTTTTTCCACTGAATTTCCAGAGGAAGATCAGGCTCATCTTCATTGCCACTGAACCTTCAAAGAAAAACTACGCCCCTCTCCAAAACCATTGCTTCAGCAAGACCACATCTGTCACTCCAAGAAGACTTGTAGCCACCATTTAATCAGACTGCTACCAACACTGTGACCAACAAGGTATGAAGTTGTATTCTAACTCTGTCATTGCTTTGGTTCTTGTATTACTGTATTTTTATTTTAATTTTCCTTGTAAAGAACTATTGTTCCTATTCCCATATCTTTGCCTGAAAGCTCCTTAATTTCAAAGTTATAATAATTTAGTTTACATTTTCCATTTCAAGAGGGGCTCCTGCCTTCCTTAGCAGACACATGTCTTTGAAACTAAGACAGTTAGATAAACTCTCAGACTCTAAAGTAGTCAGAAAGTTATCTACTTCATAAATATGGGCTATGACTCCGTTTTGTTTAGATTCATTTCTGTATTCACCACTGTAATTGATGCAGGAACAGATTTTTGGAATGCTGACTCTTGGCTTGGCCTAGCATCTTAAAAGTTTTAGACTTGTCTTTCAAACATGAAACAAATATCCAATTCCAACCATTAACCTAACTCTACCATTTCTATAGGTGCACATCTACTCATCTGTGAAATACTTCAGGGGTGGTGGCACAGCCATTTCCTTGGGTGCCCTGTTCCAATGCTTGACATCTCTTTCTGTGAAGCATTTCTTCCTAATATCTAATCTAAACCTCTCCTGGCAAAACTTGAGGCTATTTCCTTTGGTCCTATTTTTTGTTAACTGGGAGAAGGGATCACCATGCTCGTGGTTGCAACCTCCTTTTAGGAAACTACAGTGAGTGATGTCATAGGAATTGCCTGGGTTGGATGGACCTTAAACATCATCTAGTTCCAACTCCCTGCCATGGACAGGGATGCCTTTCACGAAGTCAGGTTGCTCAGAATTCCATCCAGCTTTATCTTGAACACTTCCAGGATTGGGATATCCTGTGTGGTCTCTCCTGGGTTTCCTTTTCTCCAGGCTAAACAGCCCCAGTTCCTTCAGACACTCCTCAGAAGACTCCAGACCCTTCTGCACCCTTTTTGCCTTTGTTTGTGCACACTCCAGCACCTCCATGCCCTTCTTGTAGAGAGGGATTCAAAGCTGACATGCTATTTAAGGTCCAGCCTCCCCAGTGCCCAGTACAGAGGGACAATCACTTCCCTGCTCCTGCTGGCCACACTATTTTTTGATACAGGCCAGAATGCCATTGGCTCTCGGCCACCTGGGCACACTGATGGCTCATGTTCAGCTGCTTTTTGACCCCGGGTCCTTTACCACCAGGCAGCTTTTCAGACACTCATTCCCTGGCCTGCAGTACTGCATGGAATTGTTGTGACCCCAGTGCAAGACAGAACTTTGCCTTGTTGAGCCTCACACAATTGGTCCTTGGTCCATAGATTCAGCATTCAGATTCTTCCTACTCTTGGACAGATGAACACTTCTGCCCAGCTTGGTGTTATTCAAACGTAAAAACTCTGAGTGGATAGCTAAAAATTCCATAAGTTGATGAATATTTATATGTATTCATAAGGCTTGACATCTGCTATCCTGTGCATATTTATGATCTGGTTCTGTGCTAGAGTTTTTGAGGGAGGTCAGGCAGAATAAGCCCTTATTACTTTGCAGTGCAGCTTTTAATGTTCCTGAATTTGGAATGTGTTTGCTTGGCAGGTTAAATGAATTGCCACTACAAGCCTACTATGAACAATCTAAATTTCATGAAAAATAATGGAGGTGTATAAAACACAAAAGAACAGTAATTTCAAAATTTTCCTATGAATTTTCATAAAATCACAGAATCCTTGAAGCTGGCAGGCACCATTGGAAATCCAGCTTCCTTGCTCAAACAGGATGAATTCAGATCGTTGTCCAGTCACGTTTTCAGTAACAATAAAAAGATGGAGAGTCCACAACTTCTTTGGGCAGCCTTTTTCTGGATTTGACCATCTACACAGTACAAATTTGGGCCTTAACACTAAATAAATTTTTTCTGTTTCAACCAGTTTCAATTGCCTCTTTTTCTGTCACTGGGCACTGCTGAGAAAACTTTAATTCATTCATCTTCATTCTTTCTCATCAGTTATTTATACATACTGATAAAATCCCCCTGAGTCTTTTCCAGGCTAAGCAGCTCCAGCTCAGCCTTTCCTTGAATGTAGCTTACTCTGGTCCCTTTGTCATCTTTCAGTCCCTTCACTGGACTTGCTTGAGCATGTCTTGCTGATACTGGAGAGCGCAGCACTGGACACAGCCCTCCAGATATGTCTCGCTCATGCTGAGTAGAGAAGAGGAATCTTGCCTTGACCTGCTAGTAACACTTCTGCTGTGGCCCAGGAGGCTGCTGACGTTTGTGTCAAAGGCTCATTGCTGCTCTGACTATGCTCAGGCCTATTCCTGACAAGCTCTTTTCCTGCTTGCTGACATTCTGTACTGCACAGGTGCAGGGTTTTTAACTTCCTTTGTTGAATTTCATGAAGTTCCTGTTAGCCCATTTCACCACTGTTAAGTCCCCTCTGAATGACAGGCCAATTGTCTGGTGTATCAGCCATCACACTCCTAGATTTTTATCATCAGTGAATTTTTTGAGGGTCATTAAGAAAGAAATTAAATAGTTGGGTCCAAGAATCAGCCCAGGGGATACACCACTAGTGACTGCTCTAGAAGCTGGCTTCCTGCTTCTAGTTAGATTCCTGTAACCATGCATTTTAGACAGTTTATAATCTATTTTCACCTTTTGAAAAATTATGTATTTATTTATCAGGGTATTATTCATAATTTTAGATGGTAGAATGTTGTGAAACTCAATGTGAAAAGCCTTGGGAAATTCAAAATAAACTATATCCTACACTTCTCTCATTCTCTGAACCATTCCTTTGAAGATGGTTGTGAAGTTGGTCAGGCATTATTTCTCCTTTGTAAATCCATGCTTAATGCTCCCAGTAACCTTCTTGTCCTTGGTACACTTGGACATGATTTCTAGGATTATTAGCTGCAGTATTAACGGATTAAGGGATTAAGATGTAACTGACCAGACCTTCCTTCTTGTACTCCTTGAAGACAAAAATGACGTGTGCTTTCTCCCAGTCCTTTGGAACCTTCCGTAATCTGTGTGATATTTAAAGAAAAACTGAAACAGCCCTCAGAATATCAGCCAGCTTCCCCAAGACTTGTGAGTACATCCAACCAGGCCTTATGGACCTGTGCATGGTCAGAACCAGACTGGTGTCCTGTTCTCTGGCAGGCAATCAGATGCTATAATTCCTGCAGCTGCCATGAAAATTAAGTCAGAGTGTCTGATCAGTTTAAAAGGACAAAACAACTTCCCAGCATGCTCAGATGTACCATAGTAAGTACTGCATTATTTCAGGCTTTAATTACCAGAGTATTTATTAATGCTGATAAAATGCCACTGAGGTGATGTAAAGAGGTGGGAACAATCAAATTTCTAAGATTTAGAAGAAATCTGTTCCTGTATTAGTCTTCTTTAGTTTAGAGGATTCCTGTTTCTAATCTGTTAGGTATTTATGAACTTTAAAAATTTTGAATGCAAATAATTACGTATAATAAAAATGCAGGACATATATTATTAAAAAATACAGAATAATATATATCTATAATTAAATAGATGTATAATGAATGGATGGAAGATTAGTACATGAGAAATAATGTTTAAAGAACCATAAATCATTATGGTTGTAAATGACCTCCTAGATCAAGTCCAACCACTAGCCCATCACTGCTGTGTTACCACTAAGACATATCCTCAGGTGCCTCACCCACAGGCCTGTCGTACACTTCCAGAGATGATTATTTCACCACTTTTCTGGGCAGGTTATTGCAATGCCTGAAACATCTTAGCTCTTCACTGAAGTATTATTTCCATAATTTAGGAAGAAACATTGATAAAAATTACATATACAGTATTGCGAGAGTGCATTGTGGGCTAACCTCAGTCAGAAGTTTAGCCTGGCACAACTACTTGTCCACAAACACTGCAATAAGACAAACAGCATAATTCTGAGAATCCTTCCCTTCTTTCTTGTCTCCCCTAGCTTTTATTGCTAAGTACAGTACATATGGTATGGAATAATCCTTTGGTCAGCTGGGATCAGCTGTAACAGCTGTGTTCTCTCCCAACTTCTTTTTCACTCTTATTCTTCTTATCACGAGGCAGCAAGAGAAACAGAGCAGGCTTTGATACTATCCAGCAGTAGCTAAAACACTGGTGTGTGTCTGTGACTCTTTTGGCCACCAAAACATGGCACTATATGTGCTGGAATGAAGAAAATTCCATCTTGATCAGCTGCTACAAGATGGTGAGTAGGTGAGTGTGGAGCTGGTATTCACTAAATCCTGAAATACAAGAACAAAAAAGGCATTTGTTTGGGGTCAAAGAAAGAAAGATTTTTTTTTTTCTTTTTTGTTTTTTTTTTTTGTTTTTTTGTTAGAAATTGGAAACTTCTGTAATTTGTTAGTGAAGAAGGCTGTGGACAGAGATGGTATCAGTAGGTTTTGAAGACTGGTTAAATTATGGGAGATAGGTCCATAAGCAGATGTCAAAAAGTGCAAAGAGCAATATATCGTCTAACATCTCCATGGAACAGAATATGTGGATTGTGTGTGTAAAGTAACCAGAATAGGGTAAATTATTGAGTCTAAATTTTAAAAATATTACCAAAACATATTAAAAAAAAAGTAAAATTTCAAGCTTCCTAAACTTTTTTTATGTGCTTATTTTATTTTAATTGATAAATGAATCATGTTCCTTACTAGACAATATAAAATAGTAAAATAATTTTTATATTTTCATTATAACATTTGTGCCATGCTAAGTGAGAATGATCAGTTATGTTAATTTTGTACCCTTTTTTATGTATATATTTTCTTTTGCATTATGCTGGCATTATTTTCTTTTATTATTTTTAATTACCAGTCTAAGATAGCTAATAATAAACAAAAATATAGTAACTCAGCCATTGAAATGTTTGGTTCTGAAATTTTATATAATTTATATATATTATATTTTATATAATTGTGAACATTATCAATAATTGATTTGATTTTTTTTATTTAATATGGAAAGCTTTGAAAAACGGGATATTTTTGTTTGAAATTATCTTATGAAACAGACAAAAAATTACATTTTAAATGCTTTATGTAGTCATATTTTCAACAAACACCTGTGTATGTTAAGCAAACTCTCAAACACAAAAACCTCCAAACAACTAAAAAGGAAATCCCCAAACAAAACAAGTATGCTTTCATAAACTAGTCAGTGGTATGTTTTCAGATAGCATAGCTATATTTCTATTTCCTCCTTTATCTTAGGAAATGAAATATGCTTCCCTTAGTCTTCATAATATCTTTTAACAATTGATGTAACTAATCACATAAGAATTGGAAGGATTGTCTTTGTCTGGAAAATAAATTACTTCCTCCAGCTTTTCACACATTAAAGGAATGTATTTCTATATGAACTATTAATAAAGGGTGGAAGTCAGCTGTTCGCCATTGTTTCTTTGTATACAAATACAATGGTTTAAAAATTATTGCCCGTGAGGGAAATAAAGTGGTTGATATTTGCAATTAAGCCAGTTCCTTTGTTCTTTCTGCTCAGAGCTTGTTAAGTAAACTCTGAGGTCCTGGATTCCCTGAAGAGATCACTAGACAAATTCTTGACTGTCCCTGTTTGTCTTATTTTCTCCTTCTCCTTGGAAATTAAGTAAGCTTATTTCCCATTTTGTTCTACCAAATACTTTAGTCAGTGAAAAACAAATGTCTTTTTTAAGCAGTGAAAATAGTTCTCTCTTAATGGATTCTATAACTAACCTGTAGATTAGACTAGAAACAAAATAAAAGAATTATTCATTTTGGTTTCTTTCTTAACAAAGGTTTTACAAATAATAAAAGCTTTGGATCTCACACTTTTTTTTTTTTTTCTTTTTTACTACAAAATATGTGAGAAATTTAGGCATGTCAGTTAAATTGGAACCTTTTCACGAGATTAATACTTATGAAGTAAATTGTTTTCTCTCCTTATCCAGGCCATGAGATCTTGGTTTAAGAGAGTTTATTTTCGTCCTTGGTAGAGATGCCCATATTTCCAGTTACACTGTAAAAAAAATACATTGAACATCATTGAAACAGCAAAGAAATGTTAAGGGGAAAAAAATTACAGTATCAATCTCCCCTCAGTTTGTGAGATTCGAGGGGAATATCACAGAGGGCTTTAGAACCACTTAACCCTTTCTCTTTAGCACCAATACATATACGTATGTATTATATATACTCTTGTCCCACAGCCATAGGCAAGGATTGCCTCTCACTCATTCCCTGTACAATTTAGTTCAAAAGTGTGACTGTCCATTGCCAAAGTTTGCTTAAAGATTTCAGAAGTTCAGAAAAATATATTTCATAAAGTCTTGTATGTATAATAATA
>PYHW01009979.1:10351692-10367946 GCA_013186435.1 Turdus rufiventris
AATATATTTCATAAAGTCTTGTATGTATAATAATAATGTTAGCCACAGCATGTTTAAGAATGAAACTTTGAAAATTACCTGATCATCTATTTAGAGTGGAAAAGTGTTTTCATTTACTACGTAGAAGTGATGGAAATAAAGCATAAAATCTGTTCCCTCCAGTACTTGCTCTAGAATAAGCATTAACAGTTTACATAATGTAGCTGGATGTATATGTTGTCCTGACCTAATTGAGAGTCAGAATTTACTCAGAGGCATAGTAGCTGATCAATACCAGGTATTATTTGTAGAAGAAAATGTTTTTAAAATAAGGGATAAGATTAGATTTGATGATCAGTACACCAAAAAAAGAAGAAGTGATGGAGAAAATTCTCTTTGTTCCTTTTTGTGCAGTCTATAAAACCAGCTGGAAGATGTTTCACGTAAACTGCACTATACTTTAAGAATATTATAAAAAATTAGATGTTGTAAATAAAGTTTTACAGATGTTGACCTGTAAGTTCAAGAACTTTAGTAAAGATAATTTCGAAATAGAATAGTATATATTTCATAGACAAAGACAAGAAAATGCAAATATTTCTCCTATTGTTTTTTTCAAACATCACAAATGAAAACCTTTCAAAATGTCATAAATAAATTTTTCCTTCTTATATGGTCATACATGTATATATATAGCTATATTAATTGAGATTACGTATCACATATATAACTTTTACCTCATGCATCTTCATATTTTAAACACAGAAGTATGTTTTCTAGAATTTCAACAAGAAAAACAACAACAAAAAATGAAAAATCCCCACCATCACAAAACCCCCTTCAGATTTTTCCTCGGGTTTTTTTTTTACTTAGATGTTGTGAAGTGGGAATCTTTTGAAGTTTATCTTTCTTCTTTCTTACTTATAGATTTCTCTTTCTCCTCACTTGTTTCAAAGAGAAAGTGAAATAGACAAAGAAAAATATAGAGACTTTGGGAGTTGTCTGAAAATTCACACACTTGAGTTCAAAGAAGCAGAAAGTAATCTTCCTTTTAAAAATTGGTGTTTCTTTATAATTCTGTCAATGTTTATTTCCTTTTCTCCAATTTAAGGGAAAATCTAGTTGCTGCAGTTACTTCATTTTTTTTTTTTTAATTTGCTAAGTAAAGAAATTGGTTAATGAGAGTGCAAAAGAACAGGAATTTAGTTGCTTTTGCGCCTACTATGAAGTTTCAGAGACTTCTGCAATTCCTGAGAGTAGCAAGTATTGTATCTAATTTTGAAAGATATCTGAAGAGAAGGTTTATGTTATGTCATTACAACTTCTAAGTCATGCTTTAGAATCTGTGCCTATCTAAAAAATGTTTGGATTTTGATTAAAGGGGGAATTTTAGTTAATATTATGGAAACGTGGGAAAAAAAAAAAATCAGTCTTAGATGTATCCTTCAAACACACAAATAAGTTTTGTGTCCCATAATGGAGGTATGAACAAATGGATGAGTGTCCAACATGGATAATTAGGGAACTGGAGCATCTCTCAAATAAGGAGGGCTGAGATAGCTGGGACTGTTCAGCTTCAAGTACAGAAGGCTTGGGGGAGTACTTAGCAATGTTTATAAATGTTTGAAGAGAGTATGCAAAGATGTGCCCAGACTCTCAACAGTGTTTTTTTGGTGACAGAAAACAAGACAATGGACACAAACTGAAACATAGGAGATTCTCTCTGAACATCAGGAAACACTTTTTTACTGTCAGAGACATTGGCACAGATTGCTTGGAAGGGTTGTGCTCTTTCCTCCTTGGAGGAGGAATACCCAAAAGCAGTGTGGGATGTTCCTGAGTCAGTGGCCCTTGATGTCCCCACATTAGCAGAAAGGTTGGACAGGGTCACTTCCACAGGTCACTTTCAATGTCAGCCACTGTGTGAGTCTGTGATTTCAGTTCAGATAATATCATGGTTTAATCCCAGCCATCAACTCAGATCCAGCCACTCCTTCACTCCCATTGGCGGGATGGGAACGAGAACTGGGAGAGAAAAAGTGAGAAAACATATGGATTGAGATAGTTTAATAAATAAAGTAAAATCTGTTCACACAAGCAAAATACAACAAGGAATTCATAAGCATGGCGCTGTATGGTCTGGAATATCACTGGTATTGTCTGTCCTTGCTGTGCATCTCCTGCCTCACTAGGGCAGGATGAGAGGCAGAAAAGGTCTTGACTCTTCGTAAGCACTACTCAGAAATAACAAAAACGTTTTAATGTTATAAAGTCTGCTTCCATCACAAATCCAAAACACAGTCCAATACAAGGTACTATGAAGAAAATTGACTCTATTCAAGCCAAAACCAGCATAGACAATGACTTCTCTTCGCTTAGAAAATTCCTAATTGTTATTGTCAAAGATATTAACCATACCCACTACACAAATTTCAGTAATTCTCAGCACACAGTGTATTTGTTGTGTGCTACTACAGGGCTAGCTATGTTTCAGGGGCTTTTTTACAGGCTGAATTTTTTGCTAAATGTGAAAATGACAATAATAAAAGTAATGATGAAAATATTAAGAGTTCTCAATTTGTTTTCCTCACACTGAACAGTAGTTTATGTCAGAAGTTCTATTGAAATCAAAAGTCAGAGAGCAGCAGGGAAGCAATTAGGTATAAAAGGAGTATTAAGTAGGGCAGGCTTCACCCATTCCAATGTCATTGGTAAAAACTTAATGCAAACCATATACATTTTTAAGGTTAATGATTTTTTATTTAATTTTTCTATATTTTTCTATTTACCTGGTCTGGAATAAAAGAAACTGCTGTCTAGGTACCGGAGTACTTAGGGAGGAAAAAAAAAAAAATAGAACAAGTAAGAGCTACCTGTACTACCTGTAGTAAAGTAAAACACATGCATAAACTGCAGCAATATATCTTTTTTTTTCTCAGTAGATTTGCTTGAATTTAAAAGCTTGTCAAAGGCCTTCAAAATTATGCAGGAGAATTCTTCCTAGTAGAAATAACAAGACAAATACATGACTCCTCTGACTTGGAGAAAGCATCTGATGAATTTATCAGATTGTGTCTTTGTTTCATAAAGCCACACAGTTTTATCAAATAACAAAGAGTTTAAAATGTATTGTTATTTGAAATGAAAAAAGCTGGAACATATTAAAGGAAAGCAGCAAGTGGTAGAAGAGACAATTGTTTCTATGGCAATGAATTTAAATTACAAGTGCGGAAAGACCCCATTTTAAGCTCCTCAAGTTCTTATCCAAATAAACAGAAGAGGCAAAATGAGGGAAAAGAAATATGCTGATTACTTGTGTTATCTGGAAATGGAGAGTATAGTTTCAGAAAACCTTTTTTCAGCTTTTGATACTGCCAAGTGTTCACATGGCAAGAGATCAATAGAGGAGGAAGAAAGATCTGTATTTTGCTCAAATATATGAGAAACTGTTATGATTAAAAATTGGTCTGGTTTTGCCTCCAGTTTTTCCTCTGACTAGAAACTCTGTCTTGGACTTGGAAAAAAGTCCATGATAAAAATTCAATTAACTAGTGATAAAACAGATCTTTTAAACAGTGAAGTATGTTGTTGAAAAGTTCCCTATAGATTCTTGGTTTCTCATCAAAAGCAATAGCAATTTGGCCTTGGGAATGTAAATTATAACCCGAAATTTCATTGAGCTGACCTTAAATAACCCACCTAAAATGATGTAAGAAATATACCATGTAGTCAAGGGTTAAGCCAATTTCTCCTGGCTGAGACATTGTTTTATAGTTTGTACAGAACAGGACAAACTGTGCTTCATAGTGCCACTGAAAAAATGACAGAAGCAGTTAAACCATTTCCTACAACAGTCCTAGAGATTGCAGCAGATTTAATCTCAATTCTTTTACTTAAGTGAAGACACATCCTTTGTCCCTTGCAACATCAAGAGTCAAGAACTTAGTGGTGACTACAATGAACTGAATTTTGTTTGATTTTAAGGAATCTTGATTGAATATTCTAAAAATTTTCCAAGTTGAGATGCTCAAATGAGTAAGTTAGGAAAATATTTGTTGTTAACTGTGCAATAACAATGCAATGGAATTCTGATTGCTTACTGAAAACTTATTTCCGCAAAATATGTTGTCAGCAAGGGAAAGGGGAGAGGAGGCAGAAAACAATAAACAACAGCATTTCCACCTAAAAATTTGCTTCAGTCTGAATCTACACCCTGTACATAAACTAAAAAAAAATCATCCTAGAAATAAAAAGAGGATTATCTGGGTAATGGGCAGAATTAGAGTTCCTAGATAATATATCAATTTGGTTTTCATTCTTCATCATGAATTGACATGAATTAGACCCCATGCAGTGACTAAAAGGAAGCAGTGACATAAGGTTACTAATTATTGAAATGATAAATACTCATACAGAAATACAAATTGTCTGTAATTAAATTTTTGATGAATATTAATGGTATTTCAAAGGAAAAATCAGAGAAAAAAAAAAGAGGGAAGGAAACATTCAGCTGTCTGCCCAAAGCATTTAGGTTTTGAGAAACGATTTTAAAGAAGGAAATAAATCTCCAATAGTCATAATTAATTTTTGACTACAGTGGGAAAACATTAGACATTCTAGGGTTTGAAAGCAAGAGGCATTCCACATCTTTATCAATCATATCTCTGATATTAGTAGAGATTTCTATCTTAAACTGAGTGAGAAAAAATTAATCCAATAACTTGTTATTATTTATTATACACAGTATTTTGAAATTGAATCATCTAGCATTAAACTAAAGACTACTTGCAAAAACCCCCCTCTTTGATAACTAACCTAAGAACTGGAATTTGGTCCCTCTGTCAAATGATTGAGCTCAGTGACCTCAGCTCTGGCTCATTATTGAATCCTTGGGGGTGTTGTGGCAGCAGTGCCCAGGTTGTACTCAGGCAGCTGCCTAGAGAACTTCTCTTCTTCTGTGTCTGAGAGCTTCCTTCTGGAAGAAACCTGGTCTTACATGGTACCTCTTGTCCACTTCACTTTAGATAAGGATACCATTGGATAATAACAGAAGAAAACTTGCACAGATTCAACTTGTCTTCCCTCAAAGCTCATGTGATGCCTGTAGTTCAGCATGGGCTTGTGGCCAAACAAGAAAATATACAGGAAACCACAATAGAAAAGTGATACTTGCTTGAATTTTTCTTATCAAACTTTATACTAAGCACATTTTCCTTTTATATTTTTAAAATCCCACTTCTTTTACCTGTGAGTTATTCCTACAGTTATTTCCTATTTTTCTCTGCTAATTTGCTCATTTCTCTGTATTGCTTCTTGCAAGCTACACTTAGTCCTTACCCACAAAAATTGCCATGAAATAGCCCCTTACTGCCAATCTATGCCCTATATCATTCTGTGATAATCAGTCTCAATTTCTCTTTTAATTTCTGTGAGTTTGGTGGGGTTTTTAGTTTGTTTATTTGTTTGTGTGTGGGTTTTTTGCTGTATTTCATATATATAGATATAATGCATGTAATATGTATATGTATTAAGTATGTGTGTGAAGTATAAGTATGAATATGTATAAAGTATAAGTACATATATGTATGCATATAAAATGACATCTTCTTTAGTTTCCTCATCACATTTTCCCAGCCATTGTGTATAAATGGTCATTCTTTGCCCTTTCATAAGCCACTTTGAAAATATAAGTAAGGAAAATTGTTAGGAGATAAGGTCCATTTCAGAGAGCATTTTACTTGTCTGTATGAATACCCGTAATTGCAAAGGAAGGCTTCAGCATACAGGAGACAGGAGAATGTGAACACAGTAGATGCTTTTTCCATTTTTTTTTTTGCAAGGTTTTAGAATTTAGAGGATATTTGAGAATTTTTGTTGCTAAGGAAACTGCATCTTTTAGCTGTCTGTTCAGACCTGTTTCTTCTGATTTTATTGCTATTATATATTTCTTGAGAAAAAAGAATCTGTCTTCTAAAAACAGTACAGTTAACATTCCTACTTGGGTAAAAATATTGGGAAAACATATTTGGAGAAACATCTATGAGTACGATGGAAAATCCCAGATAATTAGGAAAATGTATTATGGCTTAAAAAAATTCAAATTGCCATACTTTTTCAAACTGGTCCAGTCCCTACATGTTACCAACATAAAATGTTTAGAGACAGATGAATATTCAGAAGGCACACTGAAAGGCCTCACTACAGGATTTTTAGTTTGTTTGTTTTTTTCCTAATCCTGGGGAGCCAGTGTCAATTCTGATAATAGATTATTTGGTTAGTCTCTTCACATTGTTGACATTCTGTTGCAGTACATTCTGTTACTTATTATGACTTACTGTGAATAGCTATTCTGAGAAATTTAAACATGGATGCATTTTCTGTTCATTCCGTGTGTTCCTCTCTGCACATGGTATGGCATTAAAACTAGGAACTCTCATTTTACATTTCAAACCTATTTAGGTAAAATGTGAAAGAATTAAATCCTGATCAGATTCACTGCTTGGATAGAAAGCATTTCTATTTCTATTGCATCTTCTTTGGGACAAGATGAAAAGGACTGAACTCTGCATTCTAAGAACTCTACTTACTTGCCTTTACAACTCTTAGTAGTTTTGAAGACTCATTTATTACCATAAGTATGGAATTGTTTTCACTGCCAATTAGCTTAATACTCATTAGGGAAAACAGTGACATTCAGAAATTTTATGTCTAGGTGCAATAACTAGAACACTTAACAGACCATTTTGTAATTTTGCTAAAATAACTCATTTGTAACTTGTGGGTAATTTCTTCAGGCATGTGTCTTGACTTGGAAAAAGACTATGCATGCAGAAAAACTCTTTGTACCAAGTTCAGCTTATTTTGAGTTATAATTTTTTCATTTTTTGGGGGGGAAACACCCTGGCCTGGAAAGCAATACTTTGTATAATATCTGCCTTTGGAAATGTGTATTCGGATACATTTTCTGAAAATATTCCAAATATGCTTCAGATTTGACCTTGTGGGACTGCTAGGGGGATGTATTTTCCATTTTCCCAGCTCTGCACCAAGTAAGAATTTGATTTACTCTCTGCTCCATTTTTTTGAGTGCTTGCTTCTTGAAAATTTTCAGCTAAAAGGCAAGGTGTTAAATATCAGAACAGCTCTTTTTCATCATTATGAAGATAAGGAGAATTATTATGAATAGTCTTACATTGCTCCTATATTGGAAATAACACTAGAAACTTCAGGGCATTTGAAGGAATATTAAACTGCCTGAGTCTCATGTTTGTTACAAAAGTTGAAGGGGTTACACCTGTCCTTCAGTCGGTTGTGTTATTTGGCTTGAAACACCAGCTACTTGTAAAGCAAATATAGAAGTGAGGTTTCCTTTCCACCACTGATCTCAACTCTCAAATTCTGAAAATTCACTACTTCATTTTTGCCATTATTGACCTATTTCCTTTTCCTATCATATGATCTTGGACAGAATATAAAAAAAGAAATCTCTTACCTTTTGCTTAATATTTTAGGTCTAATATCCTACACACTTAAAAAGTCATTGGCTTAAAAATGTAACTTCAAATTTAGGGTTCAAAATTAAGAGCTGGCTTCAGGTTCCAATGAATATAAGCTTCTGGAAAATCCTAAATTCTTAGGTACTACAATCTCTGGAAAAAACAGAAGGTATTTATGCATAACCAAAGAAAGCTTTTTAGTGTGCAACTGGTAGTCTTTGTAAATGCTAAAGAATAATCAAGTCAGTATATCTAGTGCTTACTTAACTCTTACAGAATTTTTGAGATGTTAAATAGAAGAAAATCTGGAGGTCAATAGGAAGTGAGCAGAATGAAATGCACAGCTAAAATTCACATGATAAACTTTTCAAAGTACTATTTTATTCACAGAGGATATAAGTGCCCCCAAACTGAGAACTGTACAGATGGTCAAGACACCACGTTGTTAGGATAATGTTGATCAGAACGATTATGGTGTTCCTAATAAATGACTTTGTTAGTCTGTATCTAGTTAGTAATTTTCAATAGCAAACACAGGTAAAAGAGTAGAGTTGGACTGAGCTGTGAGATACAGGAGAGGTGGGAGGGAAAAAAAATCAACTTCCTCTGAGTCAGGGTGCAGAAGATACTGCTACAGACAGGAGGTGGGGAGGAGCTGGCCTTCTTTGGTGACAATCCTCCCAAAGAAAGATTTGTCTGACCGAATAAAGATAACTTTAGAGTATTTCTCTTGAAGTTTGGATCTAACTGGTAACTTCACCTATGAACTGCTGTTTCAGCACCTCTGAAGAGCAGAAAATCTGCAATGACTTCTAGAAAAGCTTATTTTTCTGTATTGTCTGTGAAGATGGGTCCATTAACATAAGAAGTTTAGCTGAGCACATTGGCTCAGTTGGATGAATCAGATTTTCTTTTTGAAGATCTACATAAACGTAATGCTTGCAGTTTAAAACCTGTGAGATTATGAACCTGGACTATTTTACATTTTAGGTTTAATTCTTGCATTACAGAATAATGAAATTATGTGATTTAAAACACATTATAGTGTCCTTAAATTCAATTTTAACAGAGCTAACATTTTTGCGTAGAAATGTTTAAAAACTGTATATATATATATGCAAAGTAAATGTTGCAAGTATAAGCGAACATATCAGTTTAAGCCTTTCTAAAATTTGTTTCCTTCTGGATTTTTTTGGGTTTTTTTAGATAATGTAGGTGCAAAAGACTAATATTACATTACTAAATAATTATACTAGCTAATTAATTTGTGTCCAAAAATATACATGAACAAAGCAGAACTTTTTTTCCCCCAGTTAATAATGTTAAAATGTCTTTTAATATAATGTATGCATGAAGTATAATAACTCAGTTACTGAAAGAGTTCTGTCTTTAGCTATAATGCTACTGTATATGATGTTCAGGTTCTTGAGAAATTACTTGGTTTTAGCCTGATGTGCTGTTGTTATGTAATTAATAGTAGTAGCAGCAGGTAATGAGGTAAACTGGTATACACATACAACTCATTCTCTTCCTTTGTGTTGTAACCTGAGAAATATTCAACTGCTTTACATTTATGACAGTAGCTTGCTGGGAACACCTTAGAGGTCAGATCATCCCAAGATTCCTTCCTGTTAGGCTGCATGCAGCCAGCCCTTGGTGTAGCCCATGCTGTGAGTGAGGTAAACTTCAATTCAGGATATTTGGTGACTGTCAGGCTCAGGGACTAGGGACATTCCTCAATAAATAAAACTAATGCCAGCATGACCTTAAGAATCATTTTTTTTTCCTTATAACACTATAATGACCCCCTTAAAGTCTTCATATATGCAGGCTAATAACATCTGTCTCCTTTATACAAGAGATGTATAAATATATAAAATGCTGAAGTGGCACCTCTAAATACTTTCTGTATATATGGACACAAGATACTGACTGTGGAAAGCTTATGATATAACACTGAAAAAAAAAAATAGAATAGTGGAAAACCCTGCAATTTTCCTAATTTATTAAGTATTTTATTCTCATTGAGTGCTCAGTTGAACCCTCAAATCTGTTAATGAACTGCATACTATAATTTACCAGTATGAAGAGAATGATGTGTAGGAAGGGAGAGTTTCAGACACTGAAGTTTTTCTTTAGGGAAACTCCCCTACACTCTGTTCTATCTAATGCCAAGTACCAGCATCCCTGCTGAGGCTTTCCTTTGTGAATCAGACTCAAGACAGCCTATATGATGAGTTTCTGCAGCTGTTTGTTACTGAGGTTGCTGATCCAGGCTAAGGAGTCAGGCTTCAACATTACTAAGGTGTTCTTACTTTAGTAAGAGGTGCCTGTGCTGGATTCAGCTGCTCAGTCATAATTGGAATTGTTATGCCCATTAGGGTAGCACAACTATGTCCCTGAACTATGACTGGATTAATGAATTAAACAGAACCATGCTTAATTATTAGGCATAGCAATTATTTTTTCTTTACTAATGATCAAAATAGTTTTTGACATTTAGAACTTTGGGAGTGTGTAAACTACACTTCCCCAAATGTTTCTCAGTCACAGTTTAGGACAGTAACATTCTAGCTGGTTTTGAAGGCTGAGAGATTTTATAAGGTTATATGTTCACTTCTCTGGACACATTGGCATTTTTGTCTGGGAAAATTTCTCATCCTACTTCATTTAGCAGCCCAGGTATAGTCATAGGGTCCATCAGAAGGCAGATGTGTTTCTGCCTCACGTTAAAAAAGATTTCAACTTTGCCAGTTTGAGTAGAAGACATTGAACGGTTTGTGTGAGATTCATGTTGTGTCTGAGTAATCTGGTGTAATGATGGGTGTCATTTCCTCAAGGACAATCTTTATCGCCCCTTCCAACCCAGGTTGTTATATTATGATCTTAGGTAACTACATTTTTTTTCTTTTTGAATATATACTTTTGTGCTTAAGTATAAAAAATCAAGTAAAAAAGGCACTTGAAAGGTATTTCCATATATAGATGTATATATTATTTGTTTATGTCATGTGAATAAAAGTAGGAAATGTAGAATATAGAAAATAGGAAAATAACTTTATTATATTTCTTTAGTGCACATAATCAGCTTTTATTTCCAAATTATATTTGATGTGAACAGAACAGATTTAAGTCTTGCTTTGGGCAAAACGAGAAGAAAACAGAGCCTGTCTAACCAGAAACAGTAGAATTGAATAGGCAGCATATTTTAGAGTCATCTTTGCTGAAACAGTATGAAGCCTCAGCCAGTGGACATTAACTTTTAACACTGAGCTTCCCTGGAGTGCATTTCAAAAGAAGCATGTAGACTAAGTTTAAGAAGAAAAGCAGGAGAAAAGGGAGGGAGCCACCAGAAACCATAGAGACTTTTAAAGCCTCCATGAATTTTAAAATATGATTTAGGTTGGTTTTGGCTCTGAGAACTTAAATTCTGTGATTCCCCAGACAATTAATAATTATTTGGTTTAAGGAAAAAAAGCTGTTTCTTAGAAATAATCACTGATGATCAGCTGAACTTCCCAGTTAGTTGAGTGAATTTAAATCCCTCTAGAGCACAGTCATTGAAAAGAGATATTCTTACTCACAGTCCTACAATTAGTCAAAGAAGACATAAGCCCTAATAGTTAGCTTTGAGCCTAATTGAAGAAAATATCTAAAAAATAAAAATGCTGAGATAAATTCAGTCGCATAATCCATACAGCATAGAAATACCTTATTGAAATATAAGACTACACCTTGTGAAACAGAGTGAGGAAAGCTGGAAACCCTGCTGCCATCGACTGAGTGATCATGAGAAAGGGGTGCCTTTCTCTAGACCTATCAGATATTTTCCACCACCTTGGGAAATATGGAAGTAGATATGATAATCAAATAAACTTCCTACTTTTCTGTTCCATGCAGATAAATGACACTTGCAAGCTTTAGAAGCAACTATAAAAAGACTTATTCCTTGCTACTGTTTTTACATTTAAGGAAGTCTCCAAACTCCTTCAAAAAATCTTAGTATGAGTAGAGAGAATCAAAATTTTCTGTATTACAAACCAGAGCTTTGGCTTGGAATAGCTGCAATCACCAAATTATTGAAAGTTTTAATCAGGATGTGAATCTGATGCATCAGTTATCTGCCTCTTCACCTACTCCTTAGTATTAAAAGTGCCTTCAGCAATCCTTGTAATTTAGAAATTAATTTTCTGTTCTGGAATATTCTGCCAGGACTGATAAAATCTTCAGATAAACAAATGAGCACAAATTAGCTCTAAGTGTTAAAAGGTTTTTGCTTAATCAGAGAGTCCTACTAAGAGTGAAAGAATTTTTTGGGAAACATGAACAAAAATCATGATAGAACAGTCTATTTTTTTTCCCCAGGAAAAGTTAATCAAATGGCTTCTGCTTTTAGTTGTAACATTATATTTTCTGTTTTCAAGTCAACTAGTACTTCCTTATTTTAGTAGGGAGAAAAAAGCAGCAAAGAAAAGCAGAAAGATAGAAAACGAGATCCTTTTTGACTTGTTTGGCTGCTGCTAAATAAAATGCAACTAAGATCTCATATCGAAGCTAAACAATATATCTCATTTATATCTTAAAAAATTGTAAAACAGGTAAGATTTTAAAATCAAGATGAGGTGGTCATAAATGCTTTTAAATGTTGACTGAAGAGCCATTAAATATCTTAGAGCAACAGTATTGTACTGTTGCACAATATGACATTTAAAAAAATACATTCATATGATACACTTCCCTTTAAGTGATGCAACAGTTTATCATGAGACAAAGTGAAAAATCATCAAAAAGATTAATGATTGTCTATTACATCCAAAACCAACTATTCATAACTTTCGTAATCTCCTTTAATATTTTTGTCTTTTACACATTTAATAAAGTTTAAAAAAATTAAAATCATTGCTTTTATACAGAATATATTAGCACAATTATTAGCAAAGTCATTAAAAAGAGGCAAATAGCTTCCTTTAGAGAAATAATATTTTGTAAATCTTGATGACAGGCTTTTAATGAAAGGCATACATCTGATCTTAATATTTGCAAAAAATCTGTTTCAAAAACTGCTTTGACACTAAATACTTCAGTTTCATGTTGCAAATTAAAATTTCATAACCCAAAAGCTGTGAAGATAGCCATCTCAATGCTGCTTTTAAAGAGACAGAGAAGTGCTATGAAAATACAGCTCCAATCTTATCTTTTAGAGGGTTGAATATAGAAAGAGAAATATGAGAGTTTCAAGAGAATCTAAGTGATGAAAATAATAATCTCTCAGCGGTAAGAGTAGGCTCATGTTCAAGAAAATTATTGCACTTGATAATAGGGTTGCTATTTGGCTCCATCTTTTTTGCTAAAGCATTAATTCCAGGCAATAGTTTCTTCCTATGCCTAGTAATTTGAGCAGTACAGAGTGGATAACCCCTTCTGAGATGTCTAGTCACTTCACACCACTCAGCATATCAACAGGAGTCTACTTTGGGCTTCCTCTGATCTTAAATCACACACACAGACACAAATACCTACACCTACCCACACATACAGATGTGCACACCCCCCTTTTTTAAATCCCAGTTCATAATATCTGGATTGTAGTAAAGGCTATGCTGAATAATCAAATATGGTAGTGGATGAAAAGCCTGCTGGGTTGATGTTGAAGCACATCTCTTACAAGGCACAAATAGGCAGACCTGCTGCTGCAGTCAAACCCCAATTTCTAGGATTCCCTTGTGAGAATAACTCTCTAAACCCAAAAGTTTTAAGTCAGAGGGAACTACTTAGGAAATACATATTCTTTTAGCCTTGGAATATGAAATCGTACATAAATTTTCTCTCCTTATCTTCAAAAGCTGATAATGTTAGCGAAGAAAACTGGGAATTGTAGTTTTAACTGTATATTCTGCAGATTATGCAGATAATTAACCTTGTCTAGTGAAAAGTGTCCCTGCCTGTGGCAGGAGCATTTGAAACTAGATGATCTTTAAGGTCCCTTTCAACCCAAACCTTTCTATGATTCTAGGAAATCTGAAAATATTTTCAAGCATATACTATTATATAAAACCTTAGGTTCATCTTGGATTTGAAATATTTTTGAAATTTTAATTTCTATTAGTAATATCTCTTCCAGCAAAGCATTGATATTCTGTGTTTTAAGTTAGACTTTTATTTCATGTGTTGCTTATTGCATACTTTCCTTACTTAATCTCAAAAGACTTTCTGGACTGTACTTCTGTTATTTAAACATCTATTTGTATTTTATAGCAAAACAATATAGAAAAAGAATTATATACAAAAGCTGGAATGCATCATCTGAATTGGGTACCATGAAAAGTAACACAGTACAGAGTTGAGCAAATTAAACAGGTGAATAAAAGTGAAATTAAGGTTTATCTTCCTTTAATATTTTCTCTTTCTTTCCTATGCCATAAAATTTATAGCTATGCTGATGATTGAATTCAGAAGATTAATGCACCAAATAATAATAGATCTTTTCTCTGAAGAGAAAATAATTTTTTCCTCTCAAGCAGAATTCTTTTCTTTGTTAAACCCCTGTTTTGTTTTTTTCTAAGAAAAACTAAGAAAATCAAGGTTTTTTTACTAACATATCAGAATATCTTTACTTCTGCCTCTGAATTGAACCTCAAGTGGAGAGGGGAGTAACCTCCTGCATGTTTTTTATTGCTTCTATGAAAATGACAACTGACTGTGGCAGGATTCCTACATATTCAGGGTGTCCCAGAGCCAGAATATATGAGTTATTTCTTTTTAGTGCAGCAATCATTATGAAACCTGATGCAAAACAGCCAGACACTTTCTGATAATCTTTCTCTTCAGGATCACCACATGGTAACAGGGAAAGAAATAAACAGCACAGCCAAATATACAGGTAATAAGTCTGAAATACCCAGTAATAATTTCACAACAACAAAAAACAAGTGTTTGCTGTGATGCTGACATGAAGTAAACACCAATGCTGTGTTTCAGTAAAGTAATAATGATATATTACATAGTTTAATGCTTACAGTTAGTGCTCACATAAGGAGATCTTTGATTCATGGTTTGAAGTATATGACAACTATAGTGGGAAATAAAATTAAAGATTTGAAATAGAGATATAAATGCTGTGAATATAAAGAAAGTGAACGATCAGAACGATGGATTTCAGCAGGGTTCAATCAATATTCAGATATGATCAATGCTTGAAATGTAAGATCCTAAACCATAGCAATATAAATCAAAGAAAGAATTTATTCAGAGTTGTAGCATATGACAGGAGAAAAAGCAATGGCAAAAAAAAAATCCAAACTATATTTAAAAAAAAGAAAAATAAGAAACAAAAAGAGAAAAATAGAAAGATTTATTAACAGGGAAAGTAGTCAAGAATACTCTCAGATTACAAAGGAATTTGGAACAATCAGGATTGCTCAGAGCTATCTTACATTAAATAGTAATGACTTCTCCAGAAAATGCCAAGGATCAAAATGTGCAATGAGAGAAGTCCTTCCTGATTCTGTCACTTATGATTCATTAGAATTTTTGTTTTCTTGTTGATTTCCTTTATAATTGGCTCAGAAACATCCCTCTAGGCATTATCTGGATTAGATTACTCTATTAAAGTATCATTAGTTTAAAAAACAATTTCCCTCTATCAAGTCTACTGTACAATCTACTTTCAATGCTTTGGATGATTTTAATTTAGATTAATCTCCATTGATTTAATTACATCCAGGTGTCATGGATGTCCTTATTTACTGTTGCAAGTCTTTTAGCTCCCTCACTGGAACTGACTGCAGGATAGTGCTACCCTGTTTTATTTTGTCTGGTAGATGGTAGTTTCAGACAAGGCATGCTGCACACCCACAGAGCTGTCACATCTGTATGCTCTCTATTTTGTATTGATTCATGAATTTTTTTCTTTCTTTTTGGTCTGGAAATGTGATCCAAAGATTACAGTATAATGCAATATTCATGTAATTCTGAAGATCAAAAATCTATGACCTCAATGTTCCTAATGAATGCTTATTTTAGAATGGGGGAAGAGGATAAAATGGGAGTAAAAAAAGATATTTTGGAAGTTCCATTGCATCGTGCAAGGTTAAGGAAGCTTAAAATAAGAGTAAAAAGACTCCAAACTTCAAATTTTAAGAAGACTAAACACAGGCAGGAAAAACAGAAAAAAAGACTTTATCTCTTTCATTCAGAACTACAGCTCAGCTCTGTTTTCACTCCCATTCCCTAGTGCCTTCTTCCTTCCCTTCCCTTATCTCAAATGCTCTTGCTTCATCATTTCTTTAATCTATGGCAACAACATCTAGAGCTCATCTTCCACTTGAAGGATGCCTCTATCAAATAAATCATTGATAAAGCACTTGATTCAAAAATTCCTTTTACTTGGTATTGTTCATGAGGTGTCACAGATTTTTTTCAGTAAATCAGCATTTGAATTATGTATTTTTTTCAGTAAATATATTAATAGCAAAAATTCTTGCTATCTTTCCAGAGAGAAGGAAATATTCTACTTTAAAGATTTATTCAAATTCATGATACATAATCTATACCATTTATAGCTGATAGTCAAATGAATATAACTTGTATTAACCTTAAGAAACATCTTCTGTGACTTTCAATAAAAATAACATCTTTAAAATATGGATGTGTGGTGTTTATGTGTTCACTTTCATTTCTGATGTCTATAAACGCATCATATGAATGACTGAGGACTGAGTGTGAGAACCCATGGTAATAAAACCCTGATTATCCTCTTTTTTTTTTTTTTTTTTTTTTT
>PYHW01009979.1:10368020-10381260 GCA_013186435.1 Turdus rufiventris
CATGGTGTTTGCACCTTTTTCTTTTTGTACTAAATTGTTTTAATTGTTTTAACATTGTTCAGCTGGCATGGTTTTTAAATGAAATAAGTTTAGTAAACCTGAAGTAAATAAAAGAAATTTAAGCAACTGAAAACTTTTGCTTAGCAGTAAGAGATACAACTTTCAGTGACACACATACATATTTTTGCCTGAATTTGCATCAAAAGTGTTTGTATTGTCTGACCATTTGTCTTGGCAGGTTTTAATGATCAGTGTCCCCATAGAGCTGCCTGAGATCTACATCCAACAGGTAATTTAAATCCCATTCTCCAAAAGTACTACTCTTCCGACCAAAAGGCATATAATTTTGATTAAATTTGATGATCTAAAGTCACTCCCAAATTACAAAGTTATATTCAGCTGTCACTTATTCAGACATGGCTGAAAACCCTTCAGCAGTCAGCAGTCTTGACTGAGACAACCTACTGATATTTATGCTGGATCTCAATGGGATAATTATTTGAATTATGTGATTTTTTTAAATTTGGTTTGTGTTTTTTGGTTTTTTTTGTTGCAGCAATATTTCTGCTCACATCTGTGTCTTAGCTGCTGGCTCCCATTAGAGCCATGTGGCCCTGTCTAGACACCAACCATCCAGGCAGAGTCTACAGCAGGTTTGAATTCTGCTGGATACAACCTGAATGTGCCACAACATCCTCAGCAGTTTGTGATGCTCACAGACAAATTTGCCCACAGTGACCTTAGCCCTGGCCATGACTGTGTTCTGTTCTACTCTTCAGAGCTCTCATTAGTATTCATCAGTAGTGAAATTATCAAGGTGATTCTGATTCATAGTCCATCATCTCCATCTCCTAACTTTTGTGATAGAAAAATAGCCAAGGAAGGTATATCTCATAGTATAAAGCAGATGTAAGACAGTAAATCCTTGGTTTATGTGTTTGGCTCTTTCAGTTCTTCTCAGCTTCTATTCAGACAAAATGAACTTTAATTTATTAATATGATATAAATACCTACTTCAGATAACCCACACTTCAAGAACACCCTCCAGCTTTATGACATAAAACTACGTTTTGTTAATGGGGTTGTAGTCACGGGTCTTTTTAGAATAAATGGATGAATTGGCAGGGTAAAATATCCTGAAAGGCTGCTTTTTTAGTACATTGTAAACAATAGACCAAAGACAATATAACTGTAACAGTAAATCAATTGCTTGAAAATTGTTAAAATTGTAGTTATGTCCAGAAGCTTTGTATCAACAGCTATATACCGAAGTAACAATTTAGATTAACTCTATGTTGACCAATGTGCCAGGAATTTCAGAGTGAAAGTATATTAGTAAGTAGTGAAAGTCCTCAGCCTGAGGTCTGGTCATTGTAACATATTAAATAATCCACATGATCTATTGATCATGCCCATTGATTTTTCATAAGGAATATGTATTAACATATAGGTATACTCAAATGCTAAAGATGGGTGGAAAATGACATTTTCCTAAAAGGACTAACAATTTTACTCTGAAGAAGAAAACTAAAAAGATGAGTTAGTGTGGGAAAAAACTTTTGAAGGTGTGAGAACTGAAGGAAGAAGGCAAGGGAGAGGGTTTTAAAGAAAGCATGAAGATAGATTTTCTTTTTGTTTCCATGGAAACAATGAAATTAACCAAATCCATTATCCCAACTCAGGAGAAACAGTAAGGTGGTGTGATCAGTGACCTACAGCCCATATTTAGGACTCTTGTCAATGTCCCTTTTGGCCCAATCAGTCAACCAGGGGTCCCAGTTCAACCCTGTGAGCTCATTTAAACACTGAACTACAATTCAGCCTATTTGGTCTAAGGCAGATGATCTCTAACAGTCACAACCACCATTAGGGAACTTTGCATCCCCCCCGGTAGAAGGAAAAAGTGATGGTGACAATGTTGACCTCATTTCTCTTTGATGATCAGCTTCTTATTTGTGCCAGCACACATTGTTATACACTAAATCATAACAAGGAATTGATCCAGCTGTAAAAACTCCCAAACATAAAAGTCCACAAATCACAAATCTATGTGACTGTGTTTCTTAAAGGTTTGCTCATATAATCTTATAACACATTTCTATTGGGAAATTTCAAGGTGGAAAATTGGCCAATCTCCAAATAAGAATTCTTTCTACATTCTTAATTTTCAAATTCTTCCACTTTATAAAGTTTCTGTTAATTTCTTCTTGCAAAATAAGGAATTAAACCAAAATAAAAATGCCATGAATAAAGACTTGAATATCTTGGAATAGCAAGACAGAAAAAAGGTCTAAACAGACAACCCAATGCAATTTATAATATCGCAGGTACACAGGCAATTTTTTTGACATTTCTAACATTCTTTAAAATATTATTCTTAAGAATAAGGAAAATTTAAATGTCATTATCAGTTCAAGATACTCATATTACCCTTTTTCCTTTCCACAGGTTTCCTTATTATAAATAAATGCCCCTGATTACTGGTGTAAAATTCACTGTATAAAGAAGTATAAAATGCCTAGTATTCTATAACTGAGCTTCTTTCTTTCAGGTAAACATACAATTTTTTACAGATTAGAGATAAGAGATGTCTTTCCCTAGGCAATGTTGTGGTTTTTTTTTTTTTTATACACAGGTCTTTCTTGAAGCAAAAACTGTCTCTGAGGTTTTTGTCCTTAGAGAAATGTATCAATTACAGAGTGCAATATTTTATGTGATTTTCAATTAGATTAAGTTCATAGCAGATATTTATTACATCTGTTTCTGTACAGCAACTGTGCAATGCAAAGACTTTTGTGGAAATAGCTGTTCCCAGGCCAGAAAAGAGACTAATGATCTCAGAAACAGACAACAGAAGGAAAACTGCATCCAGTTTTCACTTCCAGTACAAAGAAATAATTTGATAAACTCTAATGGGTTTAGTAGAAGGATACAAGTCTGGATGGGGCTACAGAACATATCCTCAGAGTAACAGTTGGGGGAGCTGGGCTTTTTCAGACCAAAGAGATGTGTTTGGGATACTGGTATAGCCCTGGCAGTACCTATAAAGAAATTAGTGAGAAGACAGAGCCAGGTTATTTACTGAGAACGAGGAATAGCAGAATGAATGACAGCTGTCATAAGCTGGAATGGAAGCTGTCTGACTTACAAGGAAAAACTTCTACTCTGCAAACACCATGCAGCATTCACTGCCTAGTGAACCTGTGTATCTTTTGTTAATTGTTTTGTTAAATGTTAAAACATTGATTAAATGTTTTCAAGATTTGCCTGAGCATTCTGGTCTGCTCTTACTACTGAGGTTATTTGATCAGGTCTGTACTACAGACCTCTTGAGATCCCCTTCAACTTGAATGATTCAGAAATTTTATGATATTGCAGTGAGTGGCTAAATAGACCAAGCCCAAGTTTTAAAGGCAGCAAGGTGTTAGATATTTTTCTATTATCTGGTCTGATATAAAGAGACTATACTTTAGAATATCTGTGGTTAAAAGCCAAACAAAAAACCCAATAACATTTCTTAAAAGTACTTTTTTACAACAAAATTCAACTACTGAGGGCAGGACTAAACATCTGCAATTTGTGTCTACTTATGTAAAAGACAGAGAAATAACTGGCAATCTTTTTTTTTTTTTTTACTTTGAAAATTATAATAAGCACATTATTTCTCCTGAAAATTTATAACTGAATATTTTATGTTTCTTTCAAACTGTAATGAATTGTTGCTTCATTATACTTTATTTATTATTTATTTACCAATTAAAAGACACGTGTCATATGAATATATTGGTCTACCTCATTTGTACATGGAACAGTAGTAAATAATGAAAATTTATTTGCTTCCTATTTATTACTATTATCTAGCTCTTCTTTATCAGTTGCCATGTGTCATCTGGCCTGGACACCATAAAATATCAGACCTAAAGTTTGGGTTTTTTTATTTCTTCTGTATTTTAAAATAAATTAAACATTCTAGCTATGGTTTCTTGTAAATTTTATCTCCCATTTTTACTTTTTTTTTTGCTTCAGTAGCTTCTGTAAATTTTTCCTTCTGTTTTGATTTGTTTATACTCAGTTAACTTGTCTTTATTCTTAAGTCTTGTTGATAATTCTTTTTAATTATTATCTTCATTTTTCCTCTTATTTAAGGATTGGTTTTAAAACTTATGTTCCTATTTCTGAGGCCACATCTTTCTCATCACCTGATCTTAAAAATGTACTCACATACGATAAGAAATGGTTTTCTCAAGAAGATCACAGAAGAAATAATAGGAAGTGACCCAGAAGACTGCTATTTCTGCTTCCATTTCCTTTGATTTCGTCATTAAACCATGCACAGAGAAAAGCCAAGGCAAAATGCACTATACCTAAATGATTAGCATGGTTTCTTTTCATGCTGAAATTTCAAATACTCACATACTAAAGTTAATGAAGCATATATGAATGACTGCAGTAGTTACTTAGAAAGACATTGCTGATGGGCCATGCCTAATCAGGGTACTGTCAGAAATCAGGTACAGTATCTGCATATCACAGTAAAATGAATAGAAAACTTAATTAGAAAATCAAAAGGACAAATTTGGGTTTTTTTTTTCTGATGGAAGGCATTGCTCTTAGACTTTCTACATGTAGATTCATAAGTAAAATATTGGGTAAAAAAGACGAATCTTGGCAGCATCTCTTGATGGGCATTTTGCACTAAAGCATCAAGTATATTTCCCTGAGGACCAGCCCTAAATCTCTGAAAAGAGATGACTATAAACAATTGAACAAAGATGTCAGAAACCATGTATGACAAATCCTTGTGTCATATGCACATCAATGTATATGTCATATGCCATCAATGTATGCACACACAAGCACACAAAAATGTGTCCTCTGTGAAAAAAAGAAATATGTAATTCAAGAGAAGCAATACTTAAATAACAACAAAGTTTTAGTTCTTATAGAATAATATCAAGGGAAGAATATAAAATAAAAATGTCGAGTAATGGAAGAGATAATTATACTAGATAAATGGACAAGTATTTCTCATGCAGTACACAGGTCTACATAATTATATGTCGATGGTAACAAATACTTGCATCTATGGAAATTATCTCTATACCAAGATTCCTGTAAGGTTTGTGGATTTTAAATTGTCCTAACTTCATTTTTTTTTTCCATTTAGTGTCAATTATTGATATGGTATTGTTAACATAAGAATCATTAATCTATTGGGCTTTATCATTAGCTTTTCTGAATATCACCTTTCACAAGATATTTGGTTTAGTTCTTTGTATATGGGCAGCACATATCATATTTTTTTCCTTGGACAGAACATGTGCCTGGTAACAAAAATACCCCGTGCCATCAAATTGTTCAGAGAACTGTAAGCAAACTTTTTATTTTTACCATGAACTTATCAATTGTTCCTCTGGGATGATAACAAAGTTCTGTTGAAAGTCAGTATAAAGGAAAATCAACAATCAAATCTAGGATTGTAAATCTATATTGCTCAATTATTTTCTTGTCACGTACTTTCCACCATACTTCATTTATGAATTATGGATACAGCTCTGATCCTGCAAATCAGTCTATACTGAAAAATCAGTTAGTGCACATATATGAGCCCAGAGATCTGGATATGATAATCAATCTATCACACTGGTAACTCATACCATAAACTCTGGAGTTTGGGACCCTGGTTTTTATTGCAATGTCTCTGAGTATTTAAGGAGTACTTTCTAAGTAAATATACATGGAAATTGCCATGAAGAATAAAAGGATATTATTTATGTCTTTGTTATATTTAAAGATATCCCAAGTACCTATTACCTTTAATGATCACTTTAAATGTCTTATATTTACATTAATTACACTAATTCATTGAGGTCAAAGTTTAGTATTGCCATGGGGCACATAAAAAATGGTTGAAATTTGGGCATTAAAAAGAAAATGTAATCTTTTAACATAATCTTTTTGTACAACACTATGACCTTTTGATTATGAAGTGTCTTTTAGACAGAAAATTAACAGCCCTACATTTTTTTGTTTTGAAAGTAGTTCTTTATATATAAATTACCTTGAGCAGGTTAGCTTATGAATATTTCAAATCCTTCTCTTAAGAAAAAATAAGATTAGGAGCAATGTGAACAAATTGAATTTCACAGAGATACTTTAACCACATTATAACTAGCTTACTTGTGCTTAGTCTTGAATTTGTTTCCATTCTTCTCAGAAAGAAGAGACTTCTTTAAGCTAACCATGATTTAGTATACACACATCCAGCAGAATTATAAGTTCTACTTATCTTTTATGAATTATTTTCTTTGTATTCCATTCATAGTAAAAAAATATGCAATCTTATGTTATAGGGATATATTGGCCATTTGAGGGAAGGCGTTTAAAACTTTTTTTCGGCAGAATACAGCTAACAACAAACGTTGAAAAACTAAGGAAAATAGCAAATTTCTTAGGGTGGCGAAAAGAAGAGATCTTAGGGGAGACCAAGAAAGCTGAATATATAGAGGACACTATGAAGAGTCTTGGCATGGCTGAAATTTACCATTTATTGTTCTATGTAGGAAATCACTTCTATTATATAACAAAAACATGAATGATTTGGCAAATACATAAATAAATATTTTGTTGGATTTTTTAAATTTGAAATTTCAATGTAATCTTCCACATTATTTAGTAAATTATTACTTCCTATATATTAACAATTAGTACCTTTCCATTATGCTGAATATAGTTTCTTTTTTCAAGACCATATTCAGGATTTCAATAATTCTATGATCTTCATTCTGTAAAGTATTTCCCATCTCTCCAAGCCACAGCATAATTCAATATACCTCTAGGAAATACTAGCAGCTGCTTAAGGGGATATGATAAAATTAGAGGCAGCAACAGACATCTACTGCTCTACACTGAAACATCAAAAAAAGTGTAAACTTGCATAAATTGTTGGAAACTGTTTTGGGCATATGAAATTAATTTATTGGTAGAATATACAGATCTCTAAGGCATCAGACATAGACACCTTCTGATGATCCAGAAAAGAAGGATTTTATCAATATTATTTACTTAGCAAGGTAATCATAATAGTAGTAACACTGAAATAATTCTAAGTTGCTGCAATTCATGTTCATTTTATACACAGTGAGTTTGAAAGAATCCAGACCATTATTCATAGAGTTCATGAAAAAGAATTTGAATTTATGAGGCTCCTAGTGAATTCAATAACCCTTTCTGAACTCTGTTAAAAGGAAGAGTGAATTTTTAATCTGTCATTTCCTTTCGAGTTATAAATTGGGCAGTTAAAATAATCAAATGTATGGAAAACTAGAAGAAAATACAATTGTCATGCAAGCAAACATGACTAAAAACTTTTAGGAATTTTAAAGATTTATAAATTGCCCATGTATTTTTATTGATAATTATAACAATGTGTGCTTAAAAAAATAAGATGCTTAAAAACAGCTGTCTGAAATACTTCTATAGCTTGTCAAAAGTATGGGTAAAATAAAATTATCTAATTAGATATTCTTTCATTTTTTATCCAGTTTATTAATGTTAAATGTTTTGAATTTGTTGTTTTGTTCTGGGGCTTTCTGTTTTATTTTTTTTCTTAAGTACTTTATGCTAACAGCTCATTTATCAAGCTTCAGCCTGATGCAATTTGAAATGGCTGAGTCATTTTAAGACCTGTACTCAGGACTTTGATTGTGGAAAAGTCATATCAGTCTTACCTATATTGACTTTTACGGCAAAGTGAAAATAATGAAATAGAACATCCAAGAGGGAAAAAGTTAAACTGCCTTAGTCATGCTCTGGGAAAATGGAAGTCAAAAAAATTAAAAGGAAGAAAAATTTTGAAAGAATAATTTTATGTAGGCAGAAGTGGAACAAAAAGATGGTAGCTGTCTTTCTATCATTTGACATGTTCTGTGCAATCATACATACACACATGCACCAGACATTCAGGGTAATATCTGGCATGCTGTAAGAATTACGTAGAATTCTGTAAGAGTTCTGTAGAACACCCTGAATGTTACCTAATACAAGATACTGGCTTTGTTATTTTTGCTGTGGTTATAAATTAAAGCTGAAGAAATGACCTGGGGAAAAGTAGTGATAAAGAATAGCAAAGGATAAAATACCACAGGAGTAATTATACATTTTATTGCAAAAGCACACACAAAGTAGGTACACTGCACTACCACACTCTGTTCTAAGCTGAATCTCCTCAGTAATAAATTATCCAGGTTTTTTTTGTCAGGCTGTGAAGCTTCAAGCACTGCAATAAAACATGCACATATTTTACTCCACTTTATGGCAAGAAGCATGTCACTGAAAGTTTCAGAGATTTTTCTCTAGCTTTGTAGTGAAAGTATTGAAATTGTAAAGCTATGGAATTTCATAAAATTTGATTTTTTAAGAAGACTTAAGCTAGGTTTCGGTTGAAATTATTTTGACATTTTTAATGAAGTCAGTAGTGAAGTAGTGAACTTAAAGATAGTTTAGAGATTTTATTTAAGGCAATTCACAACTAGTAAAAATTTGGAAAAATAATTTTAATGAGTAAATTTTGTACTTATGGTACACAAACTTTATTCAGTATCATGATAACACCCATCAGTTATTTGACTGTGTAGAATGGATTGCATAAGAAAATAAGATTCCATGATATGTGCCCCACAGAACAGACTACTGAAAAGCTTTTAGGCAAGAAATAGGTAAGGAAAAATGTGTGATTATCAGATTTGTGATTCAGCCACTCCTTGCCTCCACAACTGTTTGAGAAAAAAAAACCCAAAACCATGAAGAATAAATGAAGAAAGAAACCAGACAGTCTGTCACTCAAGTCATGATATTGTGCAATGGAGAAACATGGAAGAGTGAACTGAATGATTGCTCTCATCAAATGGTGCTGAGATTAAAAATACTGATTTTCAGAACAATAAATAAATAGAATTTTTTAAAACGCAAGCTGTAACTCAGCAATTAAGAGCCCATACCCCTGAGAAAATTTTAAAACAGAAAAGTGATAAAATGCACCAGGAAAATATAAAATATAGAGGGGAAGAAAAAAACATGGAAAAGAACAATGAAGATCGCCAGAAAAAAAATTAAAAAAAAAAAGAAAAGGGAAACAAAAATCCCAAGAAAGATAAGAAAAATGGAACGTTTTCTCCCTTCACTGAAACCTTTAGCATTTACATTTTGATATTGCTTTTTCAATTACCAAGAATTAATACAGACAGCAAAAGTGATAGATGATGAAAGCTTAGGTAATAAAATGTAAGAAAAAGCTGTAACTGACCTATTCATATTTCAATAAAGCAAAAAAAGCTGAAAAATACCAAGAAGCTTTATACATATATATGCATTAACATGAATATTTTCCATTTTAACCACTATACATGCTACTGACACTAGTCAATAGCAAGTTCACTTGCACAAGAAAGGTTAATCCTTATTAAATCAGGGTCACCTAGAAACTAAGATGGATTTCCTCTCTTTGAACTTTGTTTTATTTATTTTATTATTTTAATTTTCCTGTACAGCGCAAGACTGTCAAGTGACAAAGCAGTAAGTCATTCATACACTGCTTTATCTAACTGCATCTATTAGTAAAATTTTATTTTTTATTGAGTCTGATTTGTCTTTTGAGTATAATGAACGAGTGAACACTGCATCAATGTTATCTAGCGTCTAATTTGCACTATGACTGATAATTAAAAGTTTCAGTTAAGCACACTTATAGCCAAGAGCATTCTATCAGGGTTTAATCATTGATGCCCTGTTGTGAGGCACAGATTAATTTGCAGACTGAAATTCTGCTTTCAATTTATATTACTCCATATAATCAAGAAGAAAACAGAAGAAAATGTAAAATACTGCGACAGTATGTGTAAAAAAAAAAAAAAAANCCATTACTTAAAGAAAGGAGAGAAATCCTACTCTGAAGCACAAAACATGACCAAAAATAACAATGTACCTCAGAATTTTTCATCTTCCCATTGTAAATCTTTGTTCTCTAAAGGAATATTCTTAATTGATTTAAGGAAAAATTTCACCCATGAGGACAAGTAGCATAGTGATGTTTTAAGGGATCTTTTAGATGTACCTGTTACAACAATAAATTAATATAAACATTTATATAATCTTATTTTGGCCACATAAATATAAATTTAGAAACATGGACTCATGGAAAGGTTGAGGTTGGAATAGATCACTGCAGTTCATTTGATCCAACAATCCTGCCTGGTCAAGCAGGGTCACCTGGAGATGATTGCCCAGGACAGGGTTCAGATGGCTTTTGAATACCTCCAGGGACCAACATGGCACAGTGTCACTGGATAATCTGTTCTAGTGTCCCATCATGCTTACAGTTATAAATGTTTCTTGTTGTTCAGAATAAATATTCCATGTTTCTGTTGGTGCCCACTGATTTTGGTCCTGTCACTGCACACCACTGAAAAGGGCCTGACTCTTCACACTTCTTTCAGATCATGATGGATTTGGTCCTTTCCAACTGTGTGACCCCCCAGTGTATATTGCCATGTGGGTTTGTTATCTCCCAGGTGTAGAATTTTGTACTTCACCTTTTGAAATTCGCGGAGATCCTGTTGGCCCATTTTCCATCCTGTCAGAGTCCCTCTGGGTGGAAGCATGACCCTCTGGTGTATCAGCCACTCCTCCCAGTCTTCTGTTGTCAGCAAACTGTCTGAGGGTATATTCTGCCCCTCACTAACAAAGGTGTTAAACAGTAGATCGGTATTGACCCGTGGGGTCCACACACTGGTGACTCGTCTCTAACCGTCTTTTAGACAGTAGCCTCTGTGCTGCTCTGAATCATTGAGCCAGTTTTCAGTCCACCTTACTGTGTGCTCATTTATATCAGAAGTAACTCCCAGGAAGGGAAATAAATAAAGCACTATTGATATTAGAAGCATGCTTTTGTCAGCAACAATGTTATCTACCTTTATCTAGAAAAAAAAAATTCTACCAGTTTGTCTGGCAATATTGTGAGCATTAACACCGTATTTTGTCTCACTGAAACAAGTTTACTGGCCTCCAGGGATTCTCATTTAGAATAGCCTTGTCAATACACAGGTAAATGTGTTTATAAATTAGTCTTGAAAACATGGCTCACAATCCACCTTACAATCATTCTGGTTTTGGGGGGTTTTATAATCTACAAAAATTCAAACAGGTAACAAAAAAGAAAATTGTCAAGATTTATTCTGATGTACACAAAAAGTAGCTTCTGATCCTTCTCAGATCTGATGATATCAAAGGCTGTGAATAAGATCTTCACTGATAACTTTTTTTAATGCTCAACAAAAGCAATTTCTTTCCTTCTACGTCTTGCAATCTCTCTTTGCACTTAAGAAAGCAAGAACCATGAAAATGCTAATGTAATGCTACTTCAGAAATTTTCATTGCTCCTTATGTTGCATTTAATTCTAACACTTTTTATTAAAGTATAAATGTATGGTGAATTCTATGCAATGCTGAAGGCAATGGAAATTTAGCAGAGCTTTATTCATTCTAAAGGATGCAAAAGTGTTTTCATGGCCTCCTCAGCTTAAGTGAAAGCTGTATCTTCATGCATCTTTAAGTTGTAATGGAACTCATGTTTTTCCCATTCCCCTGGCACTTCATTCAAGAGAATTGGAGGCTGGTAGCATAAAGAAGGTAAGTTCATCAAGACTGTGGTCAGTAACAATGAAGAGTCATTGAATAGGGCATTGTCCAAATGCATCTTAAACATGGATAGTTATGGGGCATTGGAACATCTCTCTAGGAAGCCTGTTCCAGTATTTGTCCATCTGGACCTTCCCTGAATAGGCAATAAATAAATTAATTTAGATGAAGTCATTTCTGCAAGCAACTTCACTGTCTTTATCTCAATGAACTCTCATGTTCTTGTTCTTTTTATTTGTGCCATCTGCCTCACTAAGGAGTGTGACTGACTGAGCAGCTGAGTGGGAATTACAGTAAAATAGATGTGAAATTCTCAAAATGCAATATTGAAAATTACTATAATTTCATTGCTATGGCAGTGACAGCTTCAACTGTCAAACAGAATTCTAGACTGTTAGAATTTTTCTACCAAAAATATTCTTTGTGCATTCTCAGGCAATTAAAATATTCAACATATTTTTTAATATTCAGACTTCATAAAGATTTTAAAGGTTTAGGAGACTATTACAAACCAGATTAACTATAGATTAGCTGAATGACACAACATTTCCTTGCTTCAGAAGCATGACACAAAAAAGTTTAAAATGTTAGCTCCTATTTTTGTTTTTCAACACATTTTTCTATTCAATACAACTTGTATCCAGGTATTTGTCCCCAAATTACAGTGTTTTTTTCATTATCCTACACCACCATTTGGCTCTGTGTTTCTCAATGTAACTGTATGCAAGTATTTCACTACTAGACTTGGATGCATTTTTCATAGACCTTCTTAGACACAGTAACAGTAGCAGATTTATAAGTGTTCTGAATCTCAAGTTGCCTTAGTTGCATTGTACAGCCTGTCCTGGAGCCTTGAGAGGAAATGGCCTCAGTTCTGAAAACTTATACTTCTTAACAGGACCCAAGGTTATGTGTGTCCTTTTTCACTATGTAGCAAAGATATGGAACTCTGGATCATCAGTTTCTTTGTGTAGAGTCAGTATTTTTCTAATGTGTCCATACTGGCAGATCCTTATAAAAAGAGACCATCTGGTACCTGTACATTGTTATTCAATTGTAAAATGAAATATAGCAACTAATAATACTATGTATTTATTAAGAGTTTGGAGATGCCAGAAAAGCATTAACCCCATGGCACCAAAAAAACTCACTACAATACAGCTTGTCACAACTTATCTGACCAGTTAACAAACAACAGATAAACTCTTGTGGGGGAGTGAGATGCTCTGAAAGAGTAAGTTGACTGAATGATTCAGGTGATCTTTTCCAATCCTAAACAGAATCATAGAATCATATAATTGTTTGGGTTAGAATGGACTTAAAGATCATAAAGTTCCAACACACTTGCCATGGGAAGAGGCACATTTCACTAGACCAACTTGTTGAGCACCTTGACCAACCTGGCCTTGAACATCTCCAGGGATGGGACACTCAACTTCCCTGGCCAATCTGGGCCAGTGTGTCATTACTGTCCTCACAGTAAAGAATGTTTATCTAATATCTAATATCTAATATCTAATATCTAATATCTAATATCTAATATCTA
>PYHW01009979.1:10389457-10429188 GCA_013186435.1 Turdus rufiventris
TTTTTTTTTTTTTTTTTTTTTTTTTTTTTTTTTTTTTTTTTTTTTTTTTTTTTTTTTTTTTTTTTTTTTTTTTTTTGTTTGGTTTGGTCTTTGTTTTGTTTTGTTTTGATTTAAAATAGATTGTGGGCATTAGCTACCAATTTACTTAGATATTTTCAAGCTGATCTCTCTTGCTTTCCTATTATACATTGCCAAACTCTTACTGTTCTTTTGTGATTATTTTCCTTTAGCTTCTGCCCCAATTGATTGAGAAGAATGTAAATCTGGCAAGAGTTGCACTGCAAAACCCATCCATGGGTCTCTGTCCAGTAATCTAATTACATTAGTAATCTAATCAATTAGGGTTGATATATATATGTAAATAAAGAACAGATGTAGTCCTGGTCTTTGTTCAGGCAGTGCTTTCAGATTGGCTTCTTTCTGCAACAAATACAGAAGAGCAATTAAAGTATTTTAATATAGAATGTTCAGGCTTTTGAGAAACAAAGTAGCAAGTATTTGAAGGATAAGCTTTGTACAAGTTTCAAATAACTAGTATATATATAGATCTAGCAGTGATGCACAAGGCTCTCTGTGCTTGGTCAGCCTCATCTAAGCTCTAACATGGTTGACTGCAATGCGATCCGTTGCAGACTTGAAGAAAAGAATCCACCCACAGTTATTCATCTGCTTTACAAAGGTGACAGTCTGAGCAGCTTCTGGGTGAAGCTGTGTAAGATAGGGCGATGTTTTAGCTGTGCAGGTTCTTCTTGGGCACTTCCAATGCGTCGTTGTGCATTGACAATTTGTTATTGCACACATCCTTTCCTAGAAAGTCCACAGAAGTATTGTATATTGCCACCAAGTACAGTTCTTCTAGTACTTATTTAGCTTATTAAATACAATAGTTGGATGGGAAATTTCTGAAAAGGACACTAAGATTGTAGACAGGAAGAGGCAAGAAAGGGACAGGTGGAATGAGTCACATGCTAGATAAAAGAAAAGAGACATAGAACCTTGATATCAGTTTTGCTAATGAAGGTTTTGCTTCTTGATTTTTTTATTTAGGGTTGAGAAAAAGATTGGCTTTTACTGTTGTTTCTTTCACAAATGTTATCAATGTTATGCAATAATTATGTGTGTGTATGTACATTATCCATACATTGTCTTCATAACCTTCTGCAGTACAACATATTAAAACCAGCCAAGAAAATCAAAACTGCAAGCATAAACTTTAAAATAATGATCTTTGGTAGAGCGCTACAGTAAAAAGACTACAGAAAATTGAAATATAGTGTATGAAGAAGATTTCAGAACTATGCTTCAAGCTAGTGGATTAAAGTTAAGGAATGCAAGAAAACAGCTTTATGTGAAATTCAAGGAATGCTGCTCTTTTACCATGTTACAATCTCATCACCTTCTCTGTGAAACCCTAATTAGGCCTTTGTAATACTGTTATCAAGTGACTGATGGCTAAACTCAACAGCTAAATTATGCTTTGTCTTACATTCCAAGCGGCCATGCTGAAATCTCAGCAAGTCAGTGAAGAATTTATTCTAAATATGTATTTAGAATCCTGAACATGTTCTCTCTACATTTTAACAACTCCATCTGTATATTCATGCTGTATGACTTCCTTTTTCTGTGCCACACTATATTTCAGCAAAAATAAGTAGGAATCATTTCTGAGGACACAGTTAATGGGTATTCTTAACCCTAGCTGAAAGCAAATATAGGTTCAGGTAAAACTTTGGCATGATGCTCAGCACACTATGATAGGAGTTGAAGTGCAGAAAGGCTTATTCTCATACACAGAGCAAAATGGCAATATTCTGGTAACTGTATCTCAGGAATAATTGCAGCTGCCATTGTAAAAATAAACATGTAGCACCCGAGAAGGTCAGTTTCTACAAATGTTTAGTCAAATTTTGTTCAGACTTTTCAATTTTGAAAATAGGTCAATGTACTGTGAGATTTACATACCTCCTGAAGTATCACCATCCTCTAGTATGAGCCATTTCCATTAGTGGAAAAAAATAGAAAAGTTGAAATTTGACTGACTGAAGAGTCTACATCACCAGAACTGTTTGCATTTTCAATAAATATTTTATATATAAATTTAAAAAAAGTATTATAGGTTGAAATTCAATTAAGCAGCTAAAACCAATATATTTATTATTATGTAAAAGTTAATTTAGACTTATTGCAAAAACATGAAGTGGACTGACAGACTCTGATGGACTAAACTGTTTAAAAATCTTCTGCAAGAATTAAGCTATTTTTTGGCAAAAAATCGCTGCTGTTTCAGTCAATGGAAAAACTCCAGTTGTTTGCAGTGGGAGCAGACAATGGACAGGCTCTAGACAGAAAGGAAGGATCAGAAGATTTGCTGCCTAAAGAGGGATTAAGTACCTGTTAAAAAAAAAAAAAAAAAGCCAAATGCAGTTCTGGCACAGTTAGACGAATAAAATTCATCTTCCTTAATGTAGGCTGAAAGACAAAACTAGATGATATATTAATTCCTTTGCAGTCATTTGCAAAAATTTTAAATTTAGCATTGTGAAGTTTCATTGTAGTGTGCAGACCTGGCAGGTAGGCCCTGCTAGATTATCAGCAAGCATACCAAACTGATTCCTTACCAGAATCAGACCACATCAGTGATGGCAGGAGATGCAGGCAGGAGTGGGTTTACCTCTGACTTGGATCAGCTAGTGTGGATTCCTCTTGGCAGCAGTTGAAAAATAGATGTGGATTAAAAGCTACCATTCTTGAAATACAAAGAAATTGAATTTTCATCTGTAAACCTGTAAAATAAATGTTCACAGAATGGCCGATGACCAACTTACACAATGCAACCCACATCCATTTTTTCAGATTCTCAAACATTCTGAAACAGCATAGCCACATCTAAATTCAGTTATCAGCCTCTGATAACTTCTGCCCATGCCCAAATTCAGTGGGAAAGAACTGGAAGAGAAGAACCAAGACCATGAGAGCTACTCTTTAAAAAAAAAAGAAAATGTTTTGTTTTTCCTTTTCCAGTGTATTTTTAAAAATAAATGCAAAAAAAATTTATAACATCCCTAGCAGTGTGAATGTCAAGCCAGCCTGCAAAGACAGCTGGAAGAAATTTACTTTTTTTTTTCTTAGAGGCATGGAGGACAATATAGCTCTGTGTGTAATCTTTACTGTAGTGAACTTTAGCGTTGGACATTTTGTTAACTATGTACTGATATACACTAATCATTTTATATCAGTCTAGTGAAGACGGCTTTAAATTTGGAATGTAAATGCAGACAAGTTTGATTGCTTCTGGAGGAAAGTCAATACTAATACTTTTGCATTCTCATCAACTACATAAGCTAAAAGCATCAACCCTCTAGCCAAGTCACTCAATCTGACAGCAGGAACAATACTGAAGAGGCTATTATTCAGCAGTTTACAAAGCTAGTCTGACATGTCCTGCAAAATAAAGATTGGAAAAAAGAAATCATATGATGGATCTGAGGTTTAATTGTGTTCAAAATAGAAAAACAAAAAAATTTAATGTTCTTACAAAAAAAGTTTAATTTATTCTTCAGTCATATAAACAAATGTATTTTCTTTTGTTGTATTGGAAGATTTATGATTATAACAATCAATTATTGTGATAAGAATTAATATATTTTAAAATTATGGATTGCATAACATACATTAGCATTAACTCTATACAGGCTTCAAAGAGGGGTTTAATCAACCTTTCAATATCAAGGACAATATTAATGGAAATTTAAGATGCAAATTATTTAATAAATATTACCAAATTGTTCCTTTCCGGAAATTTTGTTTATTTTTCCATGAGCATTGTCTATGAAAAGTATTAGATTGACAGTTATAGTGATTTAATTCCTTTCTATTTGCCAACATTTCAGTACTGCAATTTTCTTCCAGCTCTGAATTGGAGGGATTTACACAGGGAGAACAGAATAAGTTTTGGTTGTTGATAGACAGATGTATTTTCCTGTCTTTCCAGAGAAATAACTCCAGCAACAAAAGAGTTACCAAGATCAAAAACAGTCATAATATTCTTTAGGATAGTAAAATTGTTGCAGTACTACTGTTGCTGCCTATTATCTTCTTGCTGCTTTCTTTAATAAAGAGGCACAGCAATATTTCTTGGCTAAGCCTCCACCATTTCAAGACCATCACCAAAATTCTGCTTCAGACACCGGTTTTTAAATTTTTCTTCTTTCTTATGAAAATATTTAACATTATTCTAAGACTTTAGGGAAACAGAATTGTTTAGATTTAATCTACATTTACATGAGGAAGTGCTATGCCTTGTGAGTTACAATGATCTAGTTGCTGTTGAAAAAGGACACTTTATACTACATATATCTACTTCATTATTCTAAAATCTGTCATTTTCTTTAGAAAACAATTTAGTGAATTTGCTTTTTAGTCAACTGCCAAACAGTTTCATTGTTTCTCTATTTTAAATGTAAGTCTGCAAAGTTACTTTTACCATGGTATGCTTGTTTTGAGAATGTCTACTTTACCTCTGACCATTTTTAACTAATATTGTGGAGTTTCTTGATTAGTATATTAACCTAATAAATCAGAGTCAGCTAAATCACAGAGAATGCAAAATTGTGTGCATCTTTTTTTTTCCATGTGCCACCTGCCCAGCAGACAACTGCTTAATGACTTGTTTCATGATTGAGGCTGCTCATTGAAACAAATCCTGGCAATGCAAAGGTACACGCAAGACAAGGATCCAAAATATCTAGCACAGTTTCACTAAGGGAAGATTGTGCCTGACTAGCGCAGTAATCCTCTATGACGGAGTAATGACTGACCAATGTCACCTATCATGACTTCCTAGTTGCTGAATACTTATGTACAAAGACCAAATGTGTAGCAGATTTCACCACATTTAGAAATAAAATGCACTAAGGCTCCATTAGACATTTCAATTTGCAAGAAGGATGTTTCAGTAGGAGATAGGATGTCATCTACAGTGCTGAGATTTGGAGTGATATGAAATAGAAAGTAATTGCTAGACCCTTCAAGATACTTGTTAAGCTAAAAAAAATAAAATAAATTCTAACCCAAACCAAACACAAAAGAAACCTTTTTCTATGTCCATCGATTGTCAAAGCAACCAAATATGTGACAAAGGCATAGATAATCACAGCAAAGTAACAATCTCAATAAAAGAAAATATCTTTCAGGGGAAACAGTTAAACAATTGCACTAGGGTTTTTACCATCCCCTGTTTTCCAAGGAGTAACCAAAGACCTGAGGACCATCAGGAATCTTTAAGAACTACTGAGCAGTGAAGGGAGAAGATATTCTTCCCGAGCCTGTGATGTCTTTCAGCTATGTACAGGCAAAGTCTTCCTAGCTGATGACAATTATTTGGATTTAGTGGAGCAGTCTAATTTCCAATATATCACTGATTACTGTATCTCACAGCCACATTACAATGGTGGACATATCTGTTGCTCAGCTATCTGTAGGTTCTAGGTGACTGGCCATGTAATGTTGCTCCAAGACAATACGGGGAGAACTTGTCTAAGCAAGCACAACCACTGTATTGCACAGCCCATCTGTGGTAACTTAAGGCTTTGCCTTTCTTTCCATTACTTGAAATTTTCTCAAAGGAAAGTATTTTATATAGAAGCCAGGTATATTTGACCTTCAAAATTAAGGATTTTTTTCATTTCAACATCCAGATAATTTTCCCTGATTGTCTTTATGACTCTCATTTCACTTGTGATAACAGCACAGCAGAAGCAAAATATCTACATCAGCATGTCTAAGGGCAATGACGTGGCTCAAACTTTCCTCCCCAACAAAGGAATAAGTAGCTCTTCAAAGAATCACCAAAGTCACTATTCAGATGCAGTCTGAGGCTTTCATGGTTGATGACGTTTAGCCAGTATCTCATCTTCAGAGGGAAATAGATTCTCTGCATGGGTAGACCTGAACAAAATCTTACCAGGCAAGCACACAGCAAAGAGTGGCAGGGGATGATTTATTCACCAAAACACAACGACTCAAGAAGAAAGTGCAATGTAGAAAATTTTGGGCTCAACAAGGGGAAGAAACGATGTTACACCTCTCAAGAAATAATATATTTGTGGTTTATATTTTCCTGATTACTTTAAACTTTTTTCAGAATAAGACTTTTTTGGGTCCTTACAATACTTCAGAGTTTACAAAAGATAAAATATATTAAACAGGGTTTTTTTTAACTATGAAATATTTTCAAGAGTACTTTGTGCTCTCAGGACCTCAGCTATGGAGACAGAAAAAACCAGTTGACAGAAGCAGCACATGAGCAAAATAATCTCAGTGCTAATAAAAACATTTAGAATTTGCATTACTGTGTTTTTGATTAAAATAGTAACAGAACAGAAGCCCTTCTTATGTTAGCGCCCCCCCCCCCNTTTGGTTCTACTTCAAGCTTTTTCTAGAAACTACAGGAGGGGTAGAGGCATTCTTATAATTTGATACCTCAACAGACCAAATCATACTTTCATCAGTGAATACAGTTACACTTACAGAAGGTACCCTCAGTTCCATGTCATTAATTGCTCTGTATTACTTACATACAGAACTGATCTGTATTTGTTTTCATGCTAGCACACCATGGATCATTTAATTGTTTGTGTTGTTAAAGACTTTCTTTTATAAAGTTGCAACAGTTTAATACCTTTATTAAGGTTATTATTATTATAAGGTAAAGAATGATTTCTTTTCTATCCATCTTGCTGAGATGTAGTTCGTTTTAATTCAGTACCCTTATTCCCATCTATGAAACATGATATTAGATTATAACTTGGTTTTTAGATATCTTTTCATCATAGATGTCAGAGAGGATCTTTTAGGTTGTTTTTGTGGTTTAGTTTGGTGTTTATTTTCCTAAAAATAGTAAACTTATAAAAATCCAGATTTTTTAGTCCTTTAACTGGCTTTCATAAGCAAGTTGTTTTCTGCAAATATTTCAGATGGTTTATATCAGAAAGTTTATATTTTATATCAGAAATTTTATATTTTTTGTACCTCTTCTTTTTACTGAAGCTTCTAGATTGGAGTCCTTCTTCAAAAACTTGTACTAAGAGCACTACTTTTATTATTCTTCAAGAAAGACATAGTCTTTTCTTTAACACTAAATATTTTTCCTTTGTCACTTGAATAAATAAACAGTCAATTACCAAACCCAGTTAACACAATAAAAAATAGGTTTCTAGAAAAGGAAATTTTTATCGATAAATTTCCCCAAGCCCACATTCTGGTATTGTAATTCATTTGCATCCTCACACTGAGAGAAAAAGAAGATGCAGCATGTAATTCCCTCTTGCACTCATCTAGGTGGTTGGTAAATTCCTTTCATATCTTTTCCACTTCCTCACATATTTTTTTTTTTCTTGAAGGATTAAACCAGAAGTCAATGGGATGATCTGGGAGTATTTCTGACTGGAGAAAGAAGTTAGACTAGACTGATGTGCCTTGCTAAAGCTATCTATTTAGGTTGGAAGTCTGTGAGATGAAGTTAATGAATTCTGTGACAGACGTAACAGGCAAAATATTCTCATTTCACCAGCCTGTTACAGGTTGTAACAGGTGGGTTTGGGAGAAGAAGGACTTCATGACCTCTGAAGAAATGACACAGTTCAACTCAGAGAGAAGAAGGAAACCATTCACACCTTAAACCACTCTCTGCATCAAGTCATTAAGAATATTTACCATTTGGCATCATAATCAATAAGTATAAATCTTTCTGTAAATGTAGAAGGAAGAAAAATCCTGCTTGGCTATCTGCAAAAGGCTTTGCTGATCTGACAACAGTATTTTCAAACTTACAAGATAAAAATAATTGAAAAGAATTAAACTGATAAAGTCTTCAGTACTTTGTTCTGATGTGAAAACATTTTTTAGTCTCCCTGATGATTTTCTTTGCATTTAATGTTTCTGTCCTCACCTTAAGATTAACTATTATCATGTCTAATTATGTCTCCAAGCCTCTCATAAAGTTTTGTGATATAAACTTTGTAATGCAGTTTGTTCCTCATTCTTCCAACTAGATCCATGGGTTTTTTTATCCTCTCTCTAGCACAACAAACGCCTTTGAGAGTTAAGCTAAAAATTTCCTTACCTCTTATTTGGATCTACCTTTCAGAAAAAGCTTCCACAGTGTTTTGAAATATTAATCAGTCCAATCAATAATATATATTTTGTTCACTGTGGTTTAAGAAGAAAAAATATTCAGTTGCAAATGGATTTGGCAAACAACATTTCTAATATGCCTGAGCCAATTTCATTGCTGCTTTCTACTGTTCAGTCTTCTTACCAGAATATATCTGAAAATATTAGACTGAATAACCTTCATCTAAAATACTGACCTTTCTTTTTGCATTCTTTTTACAACCTTTTTGATGATGTAAAATTATACATTAAAATAGAATATTGAGATCATTTTTTCCAGATAATAGGTAAGAGAAGAAAGATGAGTTTTGAATGAAGGAATCAACACTTGCTTTGATTATGTGAGCATTTCCATCACAGCAGAAATGTTAGAGAATTAGAATTTAACCTTTTGTTGTCAGCTGACCGTTATACTTATTATGTGGTTGAATGTGTTTTAAAGTATCTGAGCAAAGATTTACATATAAAGATTCAGAACATCTTTTTCATATATTTGAATTTTAAAACAGTGTCTAGAAAAGTGGAAAACTGGCCATTGCTTCTTATAAGGACAAGGTTTAATTAAGGAATGTTTTTCACTGAACTTTTTCATACTTATCAACCTTAATGTATATTTTCTAATTAATTAGGGACTAATTGAAGAAATTTACTTTAAAATGTAGTGCAGTGGCTATTAGTATATCTGAAAAGAATCTCTGATTCAGAACTCACTGAAATCTAAAAACAAAATAAAAATCATATTCTCTTATTTTATGCATGAATATTTTAAATGTGTAAATTACTACTGGCTAACTTTTGAGACATTTTGGAAAGGGAGTGTCTTACCTGTTTCATTAATGCATTTACTCAGAAGTTTACTTTGTATGATACAAAAGAAGAAGGAAAAATTACATATATGCTTTCATTCCACTTATTTTTTTAGTTTCTTCAGAAGACCCTGGTGACCTTGCTTAAATGTAAAATGTCAAGTTTATTCCTGAAGTAAATGTCTAAAGTTTCTATATTGACTTGTGTGTTTGTGCATGCGTGTAAGCATCTGTTTTCCTAAGGGAAGATGTCAGACTGACATATACTGACAATATGAGTATATGATGAAAGGAAAGAGCACTTACTACCTACAAGAAAACCATAACTCCTCTCAATGCAACTTCCATAGTTCAGAAAAGAACTATGACGCAACACTTATGTTAGGGCTCCCTCAGCGGGCCTCAGAAAACTGTCTTAAGCAACTTTCTTACGTAAAGAATTGAGAGAAAGATGTAAAAATGGTATTTGGAATAAGTTTGTATTTTGCCTACTAAATTAGCCATTATATATCTATGGAAACAGTCCTTTTAGCTACAATGAGAATGAAAACTTCACATGTTCTCAGACAATACAGGTAGTAGGACATTTTAGAAATCCCTTTTTTAAGTCAGTGTTCACTTAGAGTTCTAAATCTTGCCTAATCAATTTTTGGACCATATAAATGGGTATGCCTTGAAAGCCTCCTGTAGATTAGACATACTAGGACTTATACATCATAGAGAAAAGGGATGGACTGTAATACGATCAGATATATAGTAAAAAGTTACTGGGGAGAAACTTCAACTTCTGTCAGCTGAGCCACAGTAATTCTGATTCAGAAAGTTATTTTATACATTAAGGAAGATTGTAGAGATTGTAGATTTCTCATAAACAGTTGATTCACATAATAAGAAAGCTCTGTTATAATGCTGGAAATACCACTGATATAAGTTTGTTTTTTGGATGCAATATTATGTTAAATAATGCCTCCTTGAAACCAGTCAATAATAGTGCTTGCAACTAATTAACTAAGAAATTTATTGAACCTATCTTAAAAAAGGTATCTGTATGTAGAGAAATGTAGATGTATCTGCATGTATCTGTAAGTAGATGTAAAAACATGTACATTTATGAAAAATGCATGCACACGTATATAATTTTGTAGTCTGCACTCTACTAATACTTGTAAGAAAGTGCCTTAAAAATCCATTTGCCTGGTGCTTTTAACCACAGAGCTCTTCCTTTTTCCTGTTATATAAGTTTAATAGTACATATATGTGTTTACACTCCATTTAGCATTAAAATATCTGGTCATTCTTGTGTTCATCAAACATGAGTAGAAATATCTGCTACTTCAGGAGAAAAACAGATGATGCCAAACCTTAATCTCATTTTCCATCCACAGAAAATTTTAGAAGTACTTTTTGAATTGATGTTTTAAGTCCATTTCAATAACTGTATCTACATTTCTAAAATAGGTCAAGAAGCAATGAATGCTATTTCTTAATACCTTAACATACATTGCTCATCTGTTTATGTAAGAATGTATTTAAAATAACAACCAAGGGCCACTGAGCAGGTTTCTAGGAGTAGGAAAAAGGCATATCCTAAATTCATTACCAGTCCTGTATTACAAGCATTTTCTATTTAATTTAAACAATATTTTCTTCTAGATTTACATTGGAGAATGCTATAACAGGCAACAGCATCCCTCAAAACAGAATGCTGTTGTTTTTGGGGTTTTTTTTAATAACATGATATTATATTGCTCTTTCTATGATGTCCAATATTTCAGCAGCTTTGAAAACGCTAGATAAGAGTTTTCTGTAGATTTTTTTTTTTTTTTTAATTTAGGGAAACATAAGATAGATAAGAGTTTTCTCTAGAACTTTTTTACTTTAGGGAAGCATTAATAAACTTTTCTGTTCTTTAAAGAAAAACTCATAAAAATGGAAATTCTTACAAGTGGATGATGTTTGGTTTTTTGTTTTAAACAGCTAACAGGACCAAATCAAAGCATTCAGGTATATTCCCTGCCTGGAGTTCTTTAACTGGAAAGAGTATTCCTACATTTCTTGAGGAAAGTGACATTTAGAGTTTGGCTCTGCAAGTGTATAAGTTGGCTACCACTCTTCTCTTCAAAATGTTTTGCAATCCATCTAGCTCACATGAAATGCATACATCTCTGGGAGATGCCACTTCTGACTGATAGGATAAGCATTCCTGCTGGTCTAACAATTAACTTAGCCACATAAAATTTCACTAATCCTGTGAAGCAAAAATGAGCCCATGAGTGGTAGTAGATGGGGAGATGTCACACTGGAACCTTCGACTGTGTGGAGAGAGGTAAAGGAGGAAAAACAAAACTAGCATTCAGATATTTGGTATCTGCTTTTACAATGATGTCAAATTTCACCTTGTGGAGAGAGCATGTACTTCAATGTGTTCTCATAAATATTTGCATATCAAGTATAGTACTAAACTCAATAGTTACACTAGGATAGGAATACATTAGCTAGACTCATGCCTCACACCATATACTGGTCTCCTTGCAAGAAAGAAGACATTGAAGTCATCAACTCATGAGCGCATTTGGCAATAGCTATATCTGTACTGTATCTGAACAGAATAACAGAAGGATAACTCAAAGTAAGTTATCTAGGTTTTGGATAAAATCAGCCCGTTTTTAAATCGCGTACACATCACATCCTCAGGAGGAAAAAAAAAAACAAAAACAACAACAAAAAACCAAACCAAAACAAAAAAACCAAAACCAAAAATATTCTCTCAAAATGATTTCATTATGCAATGAACAAAAAGTGTAGAAATGCACTATTGAGTGGATTTCTGAGCTGGTAAATTCATGTAGTGGTGTGAAATGCTGTCTAGCCCTTACCAGAGCTCAGGAAAGCAGTTTTCACTGACAGTAGTGAAGGGGTAGTGTTTGGGAACCTTCACTCAAAAGCCAGCTCCTTAATAATCAGGGGTATTTGAGCAGCTTCAGATGTCCTTAGACGTCTTCAATGAAAGTTTGGAAGAAGTATCAGAAGACTGTCTGCCTCAAATATCTCTGCTAAGAAGCCTCATCACAGTCTTCTCCCTTTCTTCATGTGTAAGCTGTTTTTAACCTGAGGTTTTGTGTATGGTTCTGGCCCAAGCTGTGTTATATCAACTTTAGAGATCCTTCATTCAGTCACTAATTTTAACTCAGATTTGGCCTCCAGTTTTAACCTCAGACTCGTTTCATCATGATGAACTTGTCTGACAATTTCTTTATATTTTCTAATCCTGGTTAATTATTTCCATATCTATCCTGACCTTGATTCATGAACTCAACTTCCTGAGTTGCTTCAGGTCTTCTTTTCAAGAGGGACTTGTTTGGCTGCCTGTATTCTTGATGAGCCTGGTTACTATCACCAGATATGCTCTGCTTGACTAGCTGGGCACTGCGTGTGTCTCCCCTATCATTTCATTTGCATCCTGCTACCACTTGTTACATCCTGATAGATCTAATTGCAGTCTTCCATGACTTAAGGTGCTTGCAGAAGATAGTGCCTGCTTCATCTTAGGGACTCACAGGGAAATTACCAGAGGCAAAAAACACAAGGTGTTGGAATGAAGTAAGGATGAATTCATAATCAGAGTTGTTAAACCATTAAAAAGGTTGCTCAAAGCATTTTCAGATTTTCCATCCTTGGAGGTTTTCAGAATTCAGATGGACAAGATCTTTAGCAATTTCATCTAATTTTCCAGTTATCCCCGTTTTGACTAGGAGTTGGGACTATGAGACTTCCAGGGAATTAACTAGGTGACTTATAATTTCTTTTTCTAGGATTATACAGTAGTACTCTCTTTGAGAGAGTGCAAAAATCTTAGATATGTACTGACAGTGTTTGCAATGGTAGCCCAGAACACAGTTTCTCAGAGATAATAATGATCTTTTGTTCAAAAAGAAGAATGAGGTATATACATGGAAGAAAAAGTCTCCAGGAAAACCTGTATATTGTTCTTACTATGTCCTGCTGCATGCTCTGGAAAAATGATGCTGGCATTTATGATCTAATTATTCCTGGTCTCTCTTGGGAATCATGCCTTTAGTGACTTTGATTTTGTTCCAGTACAGAGACTATTGCTGTGATGTGCTTTCATACAGATCATGTGGATACACAATTATCACTCACAATTTAGCTTATTGTGCTTAAGCAGGTTGAGTGTGCTGCAAACCCATTAACTCTTAGTGGTGACTTTCTACACTCTCTTGTCTGCCAATAAGGGCCAAGTTTTCTGAAGAAACATGAAATAAATTTTATTCCCTTTGTTACTTTGAATAGTTATAAAATCTTGCTCAAAGACCGAAAAAGAGATGTTAGAGATTGAATTACTGTAAAGTAATTGCAAGTGTGTCAGCAAAGGCAAATTAAGCAAACAAGAGGCACACACAAATGAGAAAAATATTTAAGCACCATTCGCATCAAAACTAGGGTGGAAAACCTGAATATTTTGTCTTTGCAAATTAGCTTAATTTAGATGGTGATTTCCATAATTTACTTCATTTCCAGGTTGTAACTAATTTTTTTAAGGATGCTGACAGCAACTGTTGAAATATACCATTATTATGCACACATTAATCCATGTTTCCATGTTAATAACAAAATTTATCAAATTATGTGAGTCCTTTTTTAGATGATGGGTAATGACAATCAGTGGTATTATGTCTTCAGTAATGATTTTTCTCTAATTAATTTTCTCAGCATATTTCTGGCTGGTATCAAAGCTCCTAGCAACAGTGAGTTTATGTCACTGGACTGATATCACTGCATATCCCACTTGACTTGCTTTGCAGTTCAATTTAATAGTACTCTGTCTTTGATCATCTAATTACATGAGGTATTTTCGCATTTTTTATGCCTAGTAAATCGAGCATTTTTTGAAAATTATTTTTCTCCTAATAATGCCATAGTCTAAACAAAGGTGAATTCCCTCAGGCCATTAATTTAATATTAATCAAATGGCAATTACTTTTCATTTTAACTGTAATGTGCAATCATTTAATTAAATACAAAACAAATTTGTAGGCCTGGTGAATGTATAAGAAGGGAACTGCACTAAATGGCTTCTGTCTCCTGTTTGTTTTGAACAATTTTCTTTAGAACAATGATTATTTTAAACTCTGGTAAATGCCAGAGATCATTACTGCTTATCACGATCTTTTAATTGAGTATTTCTCACTGAATCTTTTTCTTGATATTTTAATGTTAGAAATAATAGAACTACAGTCTAAAATTCTGAATCTTTCTAAACCCAATTCTTTGGATGAAAGAATGGATGAAACAATTGTTTAGGTGCAGGATATATCAGCTTGATTCTTGGCTTTGCAATATTCTCCTCTGCTACCTTAAGCATCTTCATTAGTGTATCTACATTTCCTTTTAATGTCCTGAAAGTGTCAGCATATATCTTAAACCCTCTCTTTGCTGGGGTGACCTTTTCTAAATTTTGTTGTGGGTTTTCTACTTGGTCCTAGTAGGAAATTCCAAGTTGACCATACTGGAAGACGACAAGCATGTTAATTTACATTTACATGTTGGGAAAATAGACTGTATAATACATGGATGAGTATTGAAACAACAGTATTTACAGATAGGCACAGAATTTAAAATTAATTTTTATGCACTTTATTCTAGGATAAATTTTAACTGTTCCTTAAAATCTGTGCTTCACTTTGCCAAGACAAGTACAAAGTGGGGACTTCTTCTGGCAAAATGGAGGATTGTGCTTTGACTGACATACTCTGCACCTTGCTATAGCTGCACTGGTTTTGAAATCAACACTGCATTTGAAAACAGCTATATAAGCATGTTCAACATGCATTTAATACTTATTCTCAGTTTTCATTGCTACCCTTTATCGGATTTTACCCAGGACCCAAGGTTGTATCCCTATTATGTCCCTATAGCAATCAGTTATCACTGGTCATGAAAGGCTGTTATTCTTTTAGAACAGACGTACCACTTAAACTTGTGTGGGATTAATCTATTCAGAAGTTTCTCAGAGATTAGGTAATCATGTACTTACGTTAACAGATACAAACATTCTAATGCTATTTTTTATTAGAATCTGTGATACTTGAGGTAGCAAGAAGAGTTGTGGTATGCATTGCTACTTAAAATGGGCAATGAAGGATGCAAGCTAAAACAGCATGACTGGTGTCAGTGAACCCGTTCTCCGTGGTGCACATGCTTGACTCAGACGTGAACTCTTGACCAACATTTAAATGCTAATTCATGAAAGAGACCTAAATATTAAGGTGTTAAGTACCCTGGAGAAGATTTCTTTGAAATCCTTCGGGTTCAGCTTTCAGACTTGACCTCTTGTCACAAAGCCAGCAGACACACAAAGCAGTTCTGCCTGGGAGTTTTCTGGGATATAAGTATATGGGGGTAGACTACTGAATATAGTCCAAATTTATTGTTAGTAAATGGCAGAACTGGCTGAAAGTTAACAGTGACTTTTTTCAGACTTTTTTAGGTTGTCATTACACTAAAAAGCAATTAATAAATGGCAAAAGAAAAAAACCTCACTACTGTCTTTGCATGATATCTCAAAGCAACTGTGTTGCTATCTTGTATGCCATTTTGTGATGTGTAAACTAGTCATCTATCATTGTAAGTTTCTTGATTGCTTTATCAAAAATTTAAGCCATTCCTCCTCCTTTCTGAAAGCAATAAGACAACTATATTATAATATATTATAGGCAATGACAATAGGCAGTGTACAGATTTCATTCATTTCATTCAGTATTCAGTTCTGATTACATATGAGTTTCTGTGACAGACTACAGATACCCATTTTTGTTCTTTCTCTCTAATCTTAAAAATGTCCACAACTTCCTGTAATAAAGCTTAGTATTTATGGACTTCAACAGATGGATATAAAAGAAAGTCCATTTTCTGACTTTTATTATTTATTGAATAGAGCTGGACATGTACAAAATACTCTGCTACTTCAGTGACCTTACAGATGAGGACAAAGAGAATAAAGGCAAGAACTAGAATAGAAGGAGTTGTAAAGAGTGCCACAGGGAAAATTACCCTGAAAATGTACAGGAAAGACTGTGCTCAGTGAGGAAATCATAGCTTCCTTTTTTGAGTCTAATTAATATCACCTCTTGAATACTGCAGAAGTTGCAGTGTTAACATAACTTCATTGTCCTGTACTGGGCCAGCAGAGAGTTTAATGTGTCTCTTGAATTGATTGCATACCTGGAGATTTATATTCTTCTGAAATTATTGGTTGTCCCCAGATGCCATTTGCCTTAGAACTGGTTATAGCAACCTAGTTCTTTTGAAACCAAATAATAGAATTATAGAATGATTCAGGTTGAAAGGGATCTTTAAAGGTCACCTCTTCCAATCCCTCTGCCATGACCAGGGACAGTTTCATCTAGACCCAATTGCTCAGGGACCTGTCCAACCCGACCTTGAATGCTTGCAGGGCTGGGCCCTCCTTGCAAAAACTGTTCCAGTGTTTTACCACTCTTCTCATAAAAAAATATGGAGTTTAAATCGACCCTCTTTTTTTTAAAACCAGTACCTGTTATCCTGTCACTATGGGACCTAATAAAAGATCTGCCTCCATCCTGCCTATAAGTCCCCTTTAAGTACCAAAACCTTCAATGATGTCTTCTTGGAACCTTTTCTTCTCCAGGCTGAAAAACTCCAGCTCTCTCAGCCTTTTCACACTGAAGAAGTATTTGAGTCCTATGATTATTTTTTTGGTTCCCCTTTGGACTTACCCCAAAGAATCCGTGTCTTTCCTATAACTATAGCTAGCTAGTCCAGAGCAGGATGCAATATTCCAGGTGGGGTCTTAGTATTCCAGGTGGTGTAGAGGGGTAGAATCACTTCCCTCAACCTGCTGGTCACTTTGCTTTGAAACCAGCCCAGGAAAAAGTTGGCTTTCTGCCTGCAAGTGCACATTGCTTGGTCATGTCCAGTTTCTCATCCACCAGCATCCCCAAGTGCTTCTCAGCAGGGCTGCTTTTGATCGCTCATTCCCTAGCCTGGACCCGTACTGGGGCTTGCCCTGATCCAGGTGCAGCGCATTGAACACGGCCTTGTTGAACCTTATGAGTTTGATGTGGGCCCACTTCTTGAGGTTTTCCAAATCCCTCCAGACAACATCCTGTCCCTCTGGCACGTCAGCAGCTCCGCTAAGCATGATATCATCTGCAAACTTGTTGAAGGTGCACTCAATCGCACTATGTCATTGATGAAGTCATTAAAGAGTACTGGACCTAATATGGACCCCTGAGGGACACAACTCATCATTGGTCTCCATCTGGACATTGAGCACTGGTTAAATTCCTTGTGGGAATGGTCAAATTAATTGCAGAAATTACTACATCAATGCCTTGAATGAATAAGTTTATAAGGAACATGGAATTACCTCTCTGTTATAGGATTTTCTCTTATATATTTCATAGGATGAACTTGACTGTATTATAGTTTAGACAGGGAATCTCTTGTAAGAAATGTTATGTCTCAGATTTTCCCAGCTTGAAATATTGGCAGTAAATGGACATTTATGAGACAATTTTAAATTTGTCTCACAAGTGTAAAAATTGAGAATGCTGTTGTTGTTTCATTACTTTACTTTGATATATGAATGGTGTGACACTGTAGCTAGTTAGGTAGATTACCAGATGTCAGTCTATGGTTGAATGACTACCCATTTTTGGATATAACTTCATAGATGTTTCACATTCGTATTTTATTAAAATAAAAACCTAATAGTAGGATTCTAAAATGCTTTATCTATTATCTGTACATAGATCTCACTAAAACAAAAGCTATCAATATTAAAATAAAAAAAATAAATCAAAAAAAGCAGATAACCCTAAATAGCTGTAACTGATAAGACACAATTTGGTGATTTTACTGGAGGCATTCAAATGTCTCCTAATGTAATCAACAAATTAAAGTCTGCACATATTGAGTCTAACAGCACCTAGAAAAAAATTTTCGTAAGAAGTAGAGAGACACACAATCATTTCATGATGTCTCTCAAAATCAGACAAGACTTGGACTCATAATACTCTGTGACAGGAATCAAGGGACAGTAATATATTTGTTAACCCTGAAAAACCTGTGCACACTTCTCACTGCTGAATTATTCTATGGTGATCTCTCTGGTTGCTGTGCTTGCAGTTCTACTATTGAAATAGAGAAAAAATGTTCTTCGTCTACCGTTCTGGGATATGAGTTTCATTTTTGTAATAACGAAATTGGATTCTCATAGTCCCTTGTATTCATATGTCTTCATGACACCCTGGTGAAATTGGATTAATAATTGTTTAATTAACTTAAAAGCATGATTATCTCAGTATAGCACAAGCAGAAGAAAGTTTTATTTTTCTTTTCATTCCTTAATGTGTTCTGAAAAATCTTCAGCATACCCATATATCTCTAGTGAAATTTTTATTTAAATTATCTGTGTAGACATATATGTTAATGGTTTATGCATGTTGAACCCATTGTATTTAATCACAAGTTTATGATCAGATAAAGACTATAAATATTTACGACTTCAATTTAGTGTCAAAGAAAAGATGCATATCAACAAACATAGTGGAAATTTTAAAATGGGCAATAAATGAAAAGCATAAGGTATTTTCTTAAGAAGAGGAGTAAGAGAATGTTTTAAATTTTAAAACTCAAAAATACTTCATTACATTTCACATTATGAGTCATCTATTATGAACAGTATGTACATGCTTCCTCCATAAAACAATTTACAATTTACCTTCATGTCTGTTAGTATTATTTCCACTGTAGCTCAAAAACACTGGTTTAACAGATAAATACAGTGCCAAACTAAGAAAATATCCAGTAGCAGAATTTTAAACAATGATTGCATTTTCCTAAGGCCTCTGAGATTGTGTATAAATGTTCTTTTCCTTACTTTCTTTTCACCATTATTTTTCAGACTAGATAGCAACCCCCAGTAAAGCTCTCTGCATCAATCTCTCACATTCATGCTTCCATTCCTGCTCAGCTGGAAGGTCTACCTCTGCATAGCAAATTTTCTCTAAAAAGCATACACTGTTTCCCACACTCCTGCTGTTCACTTGGCATGCCACAGATTGCCAATCAGTGTTGTTATTCTTTTTTTTCCCTTCAGTACCTTTATCAGTCTGTGTCATCTCTGCCCTTTTAGTGATAGCCCATATTTTAGATGCCAATAATATGCTTCTGCTTTGATTTTTTTGTGCACTACATATTAGCAAACATGATTAGTTCAACTCCCTCTTCTGCATGCATGATTATAATTTTTTTCTTTTCATCAAAATAAAGAACATTTTCAGGAGGGCACTGGCCAATCCTTTAAGGGGCTGGACATTGTGAAAATAGTGAGCAGTCCTCAGCAGTTTGTCTTCACCTTGAAAGTACAGATGCTGCCTGACAACACATTCTGAAAGATTAAATACTAAATAGAAGAAAATGTTTTACCCTGTATGCAATTTTAAACAGCAAGAACACTCCAAATGAGGCAAGATTCCAGCCAAAAAAATCTATTCACAATTCTGATACAGCTAGCATTAAATACCTATCTTCAATTCATCTTTGAATTGTGCTGTATTCATAATGTCAGACTTAAATCATTCAAGGACATCCTTTCTAGTGCATCAGTCTCAGCAGACTCTTCCTTTTTTATGGCTTTGCTGTAAAGGGGTATTGAAACATTTGTCTATTTGTCTCATTCAAGCAGTGCTTTCCCACACCATGCACAAAGGAGCAGTGGGAAAATAGTTGTAGCCATGTGTGATTGAGGAAGACTGATACCAGCACTCTGGAGGCTGCTGTACTTCAAAGGATTTGAAAGTTTGGTTTGATAAAAGATAAAGGGACAAAAGTTCAAGTTCTGTGATCAGAGGCACAAAAAAAAAAAAAAATGGGGTAACTTCAGATAAGCTTCACTTGTTCACTTGGACTGAGTGCAGTCAGACTGTCAAAGTTGCCAGCGTGGCTAAGGTGGATAAGAAAATGAGTGACAAAAAGGAAATAAGAGCCACAACAAAAGTCAGAATGAGAAATCTGCGAGTACTTGTCAATACTGGGCACATAGGAGAACCGAGTCTGCTTCAGTACGTCTAAATGATTTGTACAAGTATTTCATAGGCATGAGCCTCACAAAATACAGTACTTGCAGTCTTCCTAAACTGGTAATTCTTTCCTATAACAAAGGAGAATTACCCTACAGCCAGTTTACTGAATGGGTTCACCTGCATGTATTCTCTCCAAGGTACTATTTATTTTTCTCTGCAGAGCCTGAAAATATCTGAAATCTGATTTTCATTCTGCAAATCATAGGATCACAATAAAATTCCTCCTGAGAGAAACCTCTAAAACTCATGAGTTCTGACCTCTTGCTTAAGGCAGCTTTAATTTCATGGTTGAATCACTGCCTTTGTGGCATATATTCCAGACTCCTTTACCACCTTGGAAGATCTTCACCAGACTTTCTTCAGATTGTCAGCATCTGCTTTGTACAGGGTGGCCCAAAATGGTGTCTGATTCTTCACCCAGAGTTTTGCAAGAGCTGTATGAATGGGAAAACTCACCCTTTTAGATTTTCTGGTCATGTTCTTTTTGATAAAACACAGTATGCTGTCTAGGTCCTCTCTGAGAGTCTTGGAAATCTCCTTTGAAGAGTTTTCACCTATTTTTGTTGTTCCTCACTACAGAAATTACCTCTTGAAACTTCTCATTAGAGTTGGCATATGTAGGAAGTCACTAATGAAACACACTTAAATTCAAACACCTGCATTGTAAATAGAGAGAAATGCAAGTTACAATGACAAAGATCTTGCCTGAATGACAGCCTGCTGCTTTTTTACTGATCCTTTTCAAATGAGACCATTCTAGTAGGGATAGCTGATTTTATTCTGTTTTCTGTCTGCACCAGGGACACCTCCATGGGATAGAGTTATCCTTTTCTCTCATTTCCCTCTTACTGTGGTAAAAAAAGCCCATTATTTGGCAGCCTAAAAATCTTTATTTTTTTAAGATAATATTTCATTTACCTCAGAATATGACTGGTATCATTTATACTGTAAGCAAAACATGGAGACAAAATTAAGAGGTGCAATATTTAATATTCTCTTTGCAATATACTTTTTAAATGTTTTGTTCTGTCATCTTTTAGGCACTAGAAAGATTCCTGTAGTTTCCTTTTAACATGTGCAATAATTATACCTTCTCACTACAGTCCTCAGAAACATATAATTTTATAGTTACAGTTCAAAGAACCAGTCAGAAAAAGAATCCAGAAAAGACTTTTGGGAAAGTGAAAAGTGCATTATACTCCCCCAAGTTTTATAACTGGGAGTTGATCATGCTTGATACAAAGTTTCACTTATCACTTCAGTGTGCACTTCTCGGTGTCTCTCACTAGCATTAATCTTCATTTTAATTTAATCATCAATTTTTCATTTAATCTTCAATTTTATTTTGTCAATTTTTCTTTGAGATTTTTCCTTGGCAGTTTTCCATTTATAACAATTTTTTTTGTGGTAGCTCCTTAAATTTATGTACATTTTTTTGCCCTGAAGACTAATCAATTTAAAAAGACAGCCAAAGAGAGGAGACAATAATTTCCTCCTTTAAAAACTTTAAAATTTAATTTAATTTTTTTTTCATGGTATCTAGACTTATTGGTGTGCTGGTAATTCTAAGTGGGTTTTTAATCGGTCAGCATTGATTTAGACAGTTGAAGCAGTCAATATTGCCTCGTTAAGTCCTCATGCAACGTTAAAAAAAATAGATCCTTAATGCTTTCCAGCACACATCCAGCTTAGCCTATATGCTATAAAGTTGCAGTTTTGAAAAGAGGCATAACGAAATTTAATGTATTTCTTTTCTGTCTGTGGCTTTAATCACTACTTCCACAGTATGAAAAATGTAAACAAAGAAATTGACTGAATGTGCTCTGAAAAGCTACCTAGAAATGAAAATATAATGGCTTTTAAAGGGTTGTTCCTTTGTAGTTCAATTGACATTGTGCAATTTTATGTTTGAGATCTGTAATTCAAAGTTAGAGGTAAAAATCTGTGGTACTGGAGCGGATGAGAACAGAATGTTAAATATAGGCATTTTCTACATTAATGTCTTGCAGCTCCATTTTCTGTTCCATTAACTTTCATACTTTTGCATGTTGGTTCACATGTAGATTTCTAACTAACTGACAAGCAGAATTTTAAGCCTTGTATAATGTTTCTATAAAAATACGTGGTGCCCAACTCAACTTCCCCCTTCTGGCATCTGCAGACTGAGAATCAGGAGAATAAGCTACTCTAAACTGGCATTATCATGCATGACTGCTCAGATGTCCCCCTGTTTAGACTGGCCATTCTGAAGTACACTTTAGATCCATTATATCTTGAGATATATTGATAGCATATATGTAAAGTGGATAAAGGACAACATTAAAATGGTTCTAAGAGATTACAATAATAACATTTGAACACAATTTACTACATGGGTGCTTGGAATCATGCATCTGAAACACCCTTGGAGATGTTGTGAGTAAGAGCACTGTCTGCTAAAGGTAGAAGTGCTGGATGAACACACCTTAAAATATTTCTGAATTTCTTGTGAAGGATCTGTATATTAATTAAAGCTGTAAGCCTAATTTCACTAAGGAGCATATGCACCTAATTGCTATCTAGGAAGTCTGAGGCAAACATTTAAGTGGTAATAAAAATTCTCAACAGAAGTCTCAGTCACATCTTCTATGTCAGTTCTACTAGATTTTAGTTGTCTAAGGTTTTCCTGAAAGCAGTGTCATCCTTCTTCCAAAATAATGATTCATTCCACTCTGGTTTGTCTCTTTGCTGATTGTTCGGGGGTTCCAGGCATTATCTTCATGTAAAAACCTATTAATCAGACACATAAAATGCATTGAAGAAATACCAACTCTGAAAATGTTAGATCTAATATATTTATTAGATATTGCAGCTCATAAGTAAATGGTCTAACCACCACTATGACAGGTCTGTGATGGGTTTCTCCTAGTGTCTTCTGATGGAATTCTGTCACTTGATAGGGATTCTTTCCCTACAAAGAGAACATGAACAAGTGATCAATTATTTAGTCATATGATAATCCTCAGCTTAGAGATGCCACAATGGGATATTCATCAATTTACATGTGACCTTTTCAGTCTGAAATATGCTGCAAGATCACATTTCTGGTATTGTCTCCCTCGACTGCCTATCTTTGGGAGCTGGGCAGCTATATAACCTTCAAGCATCAGTGCATTTTCTTGAGAAGCAGTAGACTTTCGGGCTTGTTTCTTTGCACTCTTTAATCAGCAAAGCCATTCTTCATTTCTATCACAAAGAACCGTGATTACACAGAAGAAGTTCTAGCTCTTTTTTTTGTGTTATTTCTTGTTCCCTCTTAAGTGAAATGCAAGGGTAGTTCATCAAAAGAAGTTAACTTGTAATCTCAATAGATGCATTATTTTAGATGCACTGTCATGATGCTTCACAGTGTATTCGTATTTTGAATATATTCATGCTTCCCTCTGTTGAAAACCTAGAGTCTATGTGATTTCTTACATAACTTGGAATTTTTTTCCACATTTGAAATAGAGAGGATTGGGTATTTAATAATGTTATTGTACTATAGTAGTAGATAAAATATTATAGGAGTAAATTTTTCTTAGTTTTCAATGACATATTCTTTATTTTTTAGAATTGTAATTGTAATGTCATTTTGATTGAATTGCTCTTTTAACTTTTATCTGGTTCTTTTTGACTAATTGGCAGGATTAAAATCCAATATTTTATTAATTGGACTAGAAAATAGTACATTTAAAAAATTTTATTTCCCCAAAATTTAACATGGGTCTATATAGTTATTTGTGCTCCCTAATTCTAGATCAGTAGAACAAGTATGATTGTAACTTCCTTGATTTGTTTAGATTACTGTTTTTCCTCAGAAGTGTTCTCAGCACACATAGTTCAAAGACATCATTGTTTAAGTCTATACATAACCTTGATTTGATATCCTAATGGTAGCATTGGTACAATTTTTTACACAAGTCACTTTATCATGAATAATATATTAGTTGTGTTGGTTTATATTTCAGTTGATATGATGCTTTTATTTAATTTTATTTTTTCCAACATTTGCTTATTTAAATAGCAAATTCCACACCTAAACTTATAGATGAAGTAAAAGAAACAGAACTTTTCTAGAAAAAGTATTCACTTTCTTCACTATGTTTTTAGGTGCGAGCTGGACCCTAACTGACTGGTCTATAATCAGGTAATTATGAATATGAATTTTGTCATCTGAGAAATTTACCAATGCATGCAACTGTAAGACACAGTTTGCCACGGAAGAAAAACCCCATCAGCTAACTGAGAACTTCCCTTGACAGCATGAAGAGCATTTACTTGGTTATTTATGTTGTCCAAATTCTTCTGCTTTTGGCATACTCCTAAACAAACATTTACAGCAGCAGAAGCTGTTTAAGCAGTCCTGCAAAAACAGAAAATAACACGAAATATGCCTAGCAAAAGAAATATGGAATACTCTGATAAATTGAAGATACCTGCAACTTTTTTACAGTTATGGAATGCAGGAAAAGAAGCAGAGAAGGATATAGAAGACAAAGACAAAGGACAGTTGAGAATATGAGAAGCCTTTAAAAAAATTGAGATATTAAGAAAACATCTGTGAGGAAACAGGACATAAAAGAATAGGATGCAGCCAGGAGCTGCAGGAGGCAAAAGATGATGAAGTAAATGTTCTTAAAGCACCACAGGAGGAAAGTAAAATACAGTGCTTGTGTCTCGGGACATCATGAGCTGGGATATCCACAAGTAATGGAAATTAAGAATATTTTCTCAGTGTAAATGAAAAGACAAAATTAATAAGGATAGGTGAGGATAAACATTCTATTTCTAGAAAACAGATATAATTTTTTTTCCTTGATGATGGCTTGTGTTTGAAATGAGGAATTTTTTTGTTAATATTAGTATCTGCTTTTGAGCATCATGCAACAGGAATTTCATGTGGTTTTCTTTTCTCCTGTTAATGAAAATAGTAACCACGTGGAGAGGAACCGAAATTTTATTTACTTTGCAAAGCGTTTTGCTGTGTAAAAATTTTACTATAAAATTAGAGTTAAAGAAACTTTGAATTCTAGAAGTGTAAGGAATAAAAAATCACTTCAAAATATAATTTAACCAACTAAGACAGAAAGAGGAAATAAAGTATTACTTACATTTCTCCTGGGATGTTTGACTTTTTTCCTTAGTCCTGACACATCAGTTTTAAAGAAAAGCAAAATGGATCTATGAACAGAAACACTATCATTGCTAATAATGCTGCACAATCTTTCAAGAGGAGGAAGAATTTGATGTTTTAGTATAACTTGTATTATTCATATGCTTCTGTCAGAGGGGAGAAGCAGAAAAAGATGATTACATACATTTGTTTTTTATCCTACTAGCGTAGGAGGAGACTTGATATCTGCATGAGTAGAGGAAAATATTGAGAGAGGAGAAGAACAGCCTTGTAAATAATTTTCTACCTCCGATATTTTATGAAATGTCTTCAGATATGAAAGAAGAAAGAAAATGAGCATATGCTTTTTTAAGAAATTAGCTGCATGTTATATATGCAGGTATGTTCTAAAGGTCATATCAATTTTGTAGTCTCCTTTGATACACAGGATTTCAAAGTTGCAAAACTTTTTTTCTCTTGAAGCTGTATTCAATGTTTTGATCAGCAAAATAAATTATATGTGTAAATTTAAAAAAACCAAAAAACTTTCTGATCAGGGCAATGCATTGTAAATTCAGTATCAAGGGAATCATTAGTTATACATAAACTGACAAGGCTCATGATTTATCATTATTATTTGCTATTTTACCTCCAGGTGTGGCCTCACCAGTGCTGGGGGCGGATCATCTCCTGCTCCCTGCCAGCAATACTCCTCCTAACACAGCCCAGTATAACATTAACTTTCGGTAAGGACTTAAAGAGCACAATTGTCTCAAACACTGCTACCACAGAAGGATTTTGCCATGAGGTAACTGGAGAGCGGCAAAGTGGTGCAAACTCCAGGCCTAGGGAGGCAAGATCTGGTTAGCCCACCCTGAATAATGCATGCACACAAAATTCACACAAGGGCAAATTGCATAAAGAAACAACTGGTTGTACACCTATCACTGGTGCACAAATACATTCACAGTTATGAGACAGACAGTATCTGTGACCACCAAAACCCTGCCACCCCCTTAAGCCACCAGTGATGGGAACTTGAGACAAGATAAAGGTGGTACTATTGTCCAAATGTTATCTCAGACCTAGCAGGAGGTAAACAAAGCTGGGGAACAAGAAAGTATTGCTGATAATGTTAGAATTTATGGTCCGCAAGGAAAACAGTTCTGCTATTGTGCTGAAATCAGCTTGGATTGGGCAAAAGGCAATTCTGGCAGGGCAAGATTGTAACCATCTACTCACAACCAACACTCAAAAGAAGAGAAAGACGGGAGCATTCGAATTTGACTGATTAGCATCAGAAGCAAGGGAATCACTTAGCCAATAGAATAAGGGAATTCTGTAGCCAATGAGTATTAGTTCCCCTGTTTGCAAATGTATGAATAGGGAAATTTTGAACTACCTTGGGACCTCCATTACCAAGAAGACCAGGGTGAAGAAGGATCAACTGCACACCGCAGATCTGTGGATGGCGACTATCTTCTCAGTGCCTGATCTCTCCGTGTCTCCCCCTATCCTTTTCTGTGCTTTTAACTCTCTGTCTCCCTGTCTACCTCACTTTTATTGTGTCTGTATTATTGACTTCAGCATGTGGTCTAGTTTGCAGGTTAATTTGTGCAAAGCCATCTCTCACTATTTGGATCTTAACACCTTATTTGTGGCAAGGGTACATTGCTGACTCATGATCAGCTTGGATCCACCAGGAGGTCCAGGGCTATTTCTACAAAGTACATTAATTTCACAATTATAAACTACACCTGATTATAAGCCACACTTCCGGGTGTTGGCATCGTTTTGTTCTTTGTCCATATAGAAGCTGCACCGGATTATAAACCGCACTTTCATTTGCAGAGAGGATCCGCGTGCAACTTTCACAAAGTTGCCAATTAGTAACAGAATCATGGGATTGCAGAGTTTAATGGCTCAGCTCAGGGGCTGGGCAGGCTCGGCTCAGTGCTGTCCCGCTGCTGGGGCCACGTGGTCTCGGATCGGCCCCCACTGCCCCACCGCCAGGGCCATGTGGGCACCGCTCGGCACAGGGTCAGCCTGGCACCACCGGGGCCGTGCGGCCTCCAGCTTGGCTCGGGGCTGCTGTGGGCTCGCACTTCCGAGTTGGCAAATTTCTGAACTTCATTCATATATTGGTCGCTCTGGAGTGTAAGCCACACTTCCGGGTCCAGACCAAAATTTTTAGTCAAAATGGTGCGGCTTACAATCGTGAAATAACTGTAGTTTTTTAGCCAGCTAACCCTCGCATATTCTGATGCATGGGATTATTCTTCCCCAGCTGTAGGATTTTGCTGAACTTCCTGACATTGCTGTCAGCCCATTTCTCCAGCCTGTCAAGGTCCCTCTGAATGGTAACCGGACCCTCTAACATACTAACCACTCTTCCCATTTAGTGTCAACTGCAAACCTGCAGAGGCTACACTCTGTATCATCATCCTGCTAATTAATGAAAATTAAAATGAAATGGAAATAGAATTGAATGTGGTGTTGGCCCATGGGGTACCTTGTTACTGAGTGGTCTTCAACTAGCCTTAGTGACACTTATTACCACACTTCTTGGTCTGGCTGTTCAGCCAGTTTTCATTCCAATATCTTATATATTTTAAAAGAAAAACCTTGTGGGCTTGTAGTTTGCCCCAGAGTACCTAGAATTGCCAATTGGATCAATCAAACTTTCCAGTTAATGTGCAATATGAACTAAAAATCTGTGAAGCATACAGTAAAAGAGTCATAGTCCTGTGACTAGAGCTGTCAAGTGGATTAAATATATAACAAAAGGTTATATGGATAGCAATCTAAACTTTCATAGAGATATAGACAGTATATTTGCAATCACATTTGCAATCTGTGTTTGCAGAGAAGAATGTTAGAACAGATTTTTAATAACCACAATATATTGGATCCAAAGCTATGTGACTATAGAAGTCATTAAGGTAATACACAGTATTATGGTTATTTAGACATACTCCTCAGTATTTTTAAAGAGATTTCATTTTCTTCCTGGATAGATTCTCACAGAAACAGCCATTATACCATTGTTCCCAGTGTGTTTACAGCACTTTGCAGCTGTACAACTTTGCTGAGTTTGTTGATAGCTTTAAAGATTTCAAAGAGGTATTTTCTCATCTACATTTGAATTTCATCCCAGAAACTGTCAGAATGTGTTAGAACTAACTAGTGAGTTTCTTATTCAGCAATAACAGAACATACATTTTTAGGGCTTATATCTTCTTTTGTAGAAACTTTATGCAGCTGGCATTTTTTACACTGTTTACAGACCAAGAGAACTTTTGGTGATATGTATATATATACATATATATATATATATATATATATATATATATATATATATATATATATATATACACACACACATATAATCAAACCATTGAATATTAGTTTTTTTTTTTACATACAAATTATACACACTCAAGCGTGATATTATTTCAGAAAATGAAGAGCCACAAAAATATTATTTTAGGCATTTTTATTTCTCCTTTTGAAGAAACATACAGTGTTCTATCAACTAAAAATTACCAGACTTTACTACATCAATATTTAGACAAGAAATTTCTAAAGATCTAATCAGTTAGCCTTTATGACTATCTGAAAAAAGTATAAAAATATAGCAGTGGAAATACAGGCTTGATTTTATCATGTTTAACATGTCAGTTCATCAACATGACTATTATTCTGATGATTTGAATTACAGTAATTTCACAATTATAAGCCACACCATTTTGACTAAAATTTTGTTCCCAACCCGGAAATGCGGCTTACACTCAGGAGAGGCCAATATATTGATGAGGTTCAGAAATTTGCCAAACAGGAAGTGCGAGCCACACGGCCCCAAGCCAAGCCGGAGCCTGCCTGGCCCCAGAAGTGGGGTGGCAGGGACGATCCGAGCCCACATGGCCTCAGCGGAGGGGGCAGCAAAGCCAAACCAAGCCCACATGGCCCCGAGCTGAGCTAGTAAACTCCATGATCCCATGATTCTGTTACTAATTGGCAACTTTGTGAAAGTTGTGCAAGCATTCTAAGCTGCAAACAAAAATGCGGCTTATAATCAGGTGCGGCTTATATATGGATGAAGACCTAAACGTTGCCGACACCCAGACATGTGGCTTATAATCAGGTGCAGCTTATAATAATGAAATTACTTGTATATATATATTTATATACAAGTGTGTGTATATATCTATATCTATATCTATATCTAGATATATATACTTGTATTTTTCACCAATGAGTTGCAGCTGGCAAGGAGCAGACAGAGCCCATTGCAAGCACATCACCACCTAGATAGGCAGCGGATCCATATTTGACAAATATCATATTTCTTCTTCTCTTGTAAACTTTCATGCAAATTCAGACCAAATGGCCTGAGATTCATTAAGCCAAGATGCAGGTGGGATATGGAGAAATGTTAAATCAATGTATAAAATTCAACCAACCAAAACAAAAAATAGACATCACCATGACTACCGAAAAAGAAAAAACCCAGTAGAAAAAGAAAACCAAAGCCAGCCTGGGAAAAAAAAATCAAACAAAGCTGTAGTTAAGCTTATTGGAAGCATTATCAGCCTTCACAGAGAGTAAGGAACAGTTTATTCTCAGACTGTTAATTCCTTACATTTAAATCTTAATTTTTTTTGGTCAAAAGTTTCAAAATAATTGTGATTTGTCACCTCCATTGTGAAAACCCTAAATTTTACATGTCCTGCAAATTTAAATCACTAGTGACTTAATGACTTTCTAATTCACATTAACTATTCAGTAAGCTTAAATAGTTTAATCTTCAAAATCTTTAAGCAGAACTGTTATCACAGCTATGTTCTACATGATTGAAATTGCTTTCCACTTTCAACTTGAAGTCCTGAATCCTCTTTGATCGAAATGACATGCTACCCCGAGACTTTCAAAACATGAAAAATGAAAACTTAAATTTTTGAAGGTTTTTTAAAGTTTTTAATTGGATTTCCATTTTATTTATTCCAAAGTATTTACCTTTTTTTGTTTATATTTCCAGACTAGTGAGCCAAGGCATTCAAGCACCATATAATTGTATGTATGATATTTGTTTACCAAACAGATTAATTTTCACTCTAAAACATATAATTATCCAAAGTGTTACTTCTATGTTATATAATTTTAAAAATTGTTTTCTTACACTCAAGTAAAAACACCCATATTATTGTCTTTTGTCCTGAAGGTGGAGCATTTACAGCTCATGCAAAATATGTGCTTCAGATGAGGCTAGATAATGCTCAATGCAATTGGGTTAACTGGCTACCATATTTCACAGAAAGCAACTTTGCTGGATCAACATGATTGTTTAAGGAACATATCATAGAATACCTTTAAATATATTGAAAAGGGTATGTACTTTCTGGTTGACTTTTTATCTTTACATTTTATTAACATATTAACATATTACAATCATTATTTTGAAAGCTTTAAAAACAATGTGATGGTCTATATTATTTTAACTTGGAGGCTTATATCAGAAAATTCTTCAACAATGATAGACAGCCATCCAAATTAATTTACTCATGCTGAAATAAGTTTCTTCTGCTATTTTGCAAAGAATGACTTTTGTAATGAGACAGGTTGGGGTTTGGGGAGAAAATTGTATAGGATGACCCAGGGAGTTGGTATTCAATCCTTTTCTTAGTGTCAAATCAGACTTCCAATATTTCCTACAGCTTTGGATGCAGGACACTGGTGAGAGAAGCTGAATATATGGAATCTATGTTTGCTCTTGAAATGTTACCAACAGAATAAAACAAAACAGGTGGGTCTACAAGAAACAGCATGACAAACTTATTAGGGCAAAACAAGAAACAGCAATATTGGTTCAGCCGAGGATGCATAGAAAATGTGTGACAGAAATAAAAATTTAGAACCCTTTGTTTCAATATGTCAACTATGTTTACATGGAAACTCATAGAATTTTTTATGCAACAAGAAATACAAATTAATAAAATAACAAAACATACCAGAAGAAAGTAAGGCAAGGGAGAAGAGCTTCCTTTGAACATCTTTGTGTAAAGGATATAAGGAAAGAAGGTAGGAATTAACTGAGTTTAGGAAGGAAGAAAATTAGTTTAGGAAAATTTAATCAAAATATTTTCATTTTATACCTCTATTGCCTGACATCTTTTATGACACACACCAAAGAAACTTGTATATTCAGAAGGCACGGACAACTTAGAAAACAGAAAAGCTCAATCAATGAATGCTAAAGAAATGAGATTGTGATTCAACATGAGATTTCATGAGAATTAAAATATTCTACTGAAGATTGCAATTAATAAATATTTTCAGAGACTAGTTAGTTAATACCAATTTTATGCTCACCTTACAGTTGCTTAAAGATCAAATAGTAATTGGAAAATTACATATAAAGTTTTGGATCTTTAATTCAAAATTGTTAATTACTATTTTTTTTTTTTTTTAACCTCATGGAGTCAGTCCATGACTGAAAACTCTCAGTGAGAACCTCTGAGAGCTGATTAGAAAAATGTAAAAGAGAGCTTCTATATTGATAAACAGATTATCAGTCACTAAAACAGATGTCAGTCATTAAAAATGTGGAAAAAGTACATAACAAAGCTCTGACCCACAGAAGTTTAACTAGATTAGTCACAACTTATTTCACATGTATTAAATAAAACAGTTTCTGTCTATTTTCTTTGGGATGAAATCTCAGAATCTGGGCTGATGAAAACAAGACACAAGAGACCATTTGTGAAAAATGATACCTCTAAATCCCAATCAGGTAAGACTTACAGGTATGTGTATTATAACCTTGCTCAAAAAGAGTCTTTATTTTGATCGTCATCCCCAATGACAGGTACAAGACACCTGCCAGATGGTGTATATCTTACTTTGAACAAAGTGATCTTGCACAACAGCTACACATTGTTTGGAGTCCCTCTTTTGAATCTATGTTGTAACATAAAATAATTCCTAACTTAAAATTCTTAAACAGAAGAATAAAGCAGTTGAAGATAATAAAAATAATATGAACAAACTGCTTTTTCTGTTCAGAAATCACCATCAAACACTCTTGAATTCCAAGTCCAGAATTTGGTTTTTTTGCATTATTGATCCATCTGTCATTCACAACAGCCTTGGGCGGAGGGGAAAACACCTGCACTGGAGTAGAAAGCTGCCAATGTAGACTTCCCTATGGCAAGTGGAATAAAAATTCAGCTCTTGGAGATATGATTGTCTTGTGCCTGTCATCATCCACATGCTCCTTGGGACTATTTTCAACTGCTGAAGCTAGCAGCATTTAAATACTGATAGAAGCTTGCACTTGTTCTTAAAACCTTCTTAGACTTAATTTTTTTAAGCAAAACCTCAGAAAACTGCACCAAAAAACTTGATGTGCCGTGGCTTACCAGATTAAAGGAACCGATGCAAGAAAAATTGCAGCATAGAAATATCATAAAAATCTGTAAATGTCAAATTCTGACCTCATGGACTTGCAAAAGCAGCAGACTGTTGACTTATATTAAGTTATTATATATAATGTTATTGCCAAATATTCCTAAATTTTTCACCTGATGTAGACAGAGTTTATTCCGGATCTTTGTCTCTTTTAGATACAAAAACATATGCGAACAGTAAAAATGTCCCTTATCCCTTGAGTAAGTCATACTAAATTACCATAGCTTGCAGACAATTCTGAGTGATTATTCGCAATTTTGGAACTGAGGGGTCACAAAAATTAAATCAGTTTTCTCCTCTCTCTCATCTCTAGCCAACAGTACTTTATTTAAAATAATCATGCAAAAAAAGCTTATGTAAAATGAGACTGTGTTCAGGTGACAGTTACTCTGACCGGGTTTCAACATTTTTATTCAGCTGATTTCAATTATTTCCCACATGTACCTCTTTCTCTCTAACTGGCAGAAAACTCGGTAACTATCAGTTAAAGATGTCTGCACAGACGTAGCTTACATTCCTCTCTGGAAGCTCAGCATCTTGACAGATGGACCACACTTCTATTATTCAAATGCTTATACTAAAATATTTATTTCTTTACAAAATTTATAAATAAAATTGCTCTCCTTTTGGCATTGGAAACTTCATACTTACCTGTAGCCAGCTCCCATCACCACTATAAAATGATGTGAATACCAATAGTAACATTATTAATCTTGATGCCTTTTCCATGCCATCAAGTAATGATATTTCCTGATACTGAGAGCCATCCACAATCCTAGACTTTATTATCTATAATCCCAGTTTCTCACTTGTCTTATTTAGCATTTGATAGTAGAATGCAATAGACATTCATATACAGAAGTTTCAATAGTGTTCCATGTGCCTAGTCATCTTTGCAAGTTCTTGCTTTTTCCTCACACAGTGGTACAGCAATCTAGACATCACCCAACACCTATGGCACAGAAGTTAATGTACCAATACTTCATATATAGAAATGTAGGAAGCTGTCAAATATCTCTAGTTCTCATCTTGGTGTTAGATGACATGTAATGGTTTGCAGGGCTTTGGGTATTGTCCCAAGTGTTCCCCCTTTTTTTTTGTTAGAATTAGCAGTGCTGTTAAATGCAATTTTAAGATTCTGTGTGGGAAAATATTAATAATACTGTTTCTCTTCCATGTCTTCCTCATCTGAGTTCAATGCATCTTTTTTGAAAATGAGGCAGCTGATACTAAGGTTTATTCACCTTCTTGAATTGGAGATAATGAGTTAGCTTTCCTCTCACAGCTGAGACTCCTATCTGTTCATATAGCTCTGTGGGTGTTGATATGTCAGTGTGGATGTTGAATGTTGCCTGCCCCTTTTTAGTTAATGTATGAATTCACTTAAATTTTTCATCTGCACAAAAAAAGGACAACATATAGAGATCCCCAGTAAAAGTAATGTTGCAATCTTCTGTTGAATTGATAGCTAAAATTTCAGTGATCCTGCAAAAGCTAGAGCAACAGGTTAAAAAGAGAAAACTGGCATGTTTGGTGTATGGTGTAGTTGAAGAGGTGAAACAGTATTATTCAATATTATTCAAAAAAGTTCATAAGAAGTTGTGGTTGTTCAATTACACTGGAAGAGAAAAAATTGGAAGCAGATAGAAAAACGCTTTTTTTAAGCAACTCATCTCTTTAAGTCATCATCAGGAAATTCTGTATCAAGGGTTCAGCAAAATGAAACCCAAACTTTTAGGAAGCAGTATAGACTAATATCAAGGAATCTGCCAATACTCCAACGCATGAGTGTTAAGAAGGAATTAGATAATTGCCTGATAGAAAAGTTTTTCTAGACTCCAAGAGCAAAGACATTTTTTGTCTTCTTGAGAACTTTCTTTAATCTTAATGATCCTTCCAGTTCAGTGTCTTTGAAGTTAAGACCACATTTTAAAAGATGGAAAATGTTAACAATGGGAAATGTCAAAAGCTGATATTAAATCAAAGCAGAATTTTCCTTTGCAGAAAGGAACTATAATACAAAAATACGCCCATAATTTAAGACAATAAAATTCCTTTTTCTTTTCAGTCAGGATTTCCCCCATTTATTTTTGCTGATATTGTTTGTGTTTACAAAATAAAGAGGAAAAATATATACAGTATTCTTTACTTTAGAGTTTCAGACTATTTTTGTCTTTGTGAAAAGCAAATGTCTCAATATAAGGAAACTGAAATTACAAAATGGATAGGGAAATAGGAGGAGACAAGGTAAAAGGCCAACCTTCACTGGAAATAAAGAAAAACCAAAGACTAGTCATTATTTGGGACTACTCCTTAGAATTAACAGAAAGAAAAAAATGAAAAATAAAAAATAAAAAAAAATTTTAAAAAGAGAGGAAAAAAGCATTAGCATTAATTTTTTTTTTCAAAAACTAGAGGTGATTTTTCACTTTTAGATTATCACACTCTTACACAAGATTGATACTTCATATTTCTTCTTCTCTATCTCCTCTTTCATCCTCCAAAAATGTGTTTTCAGTAAAAAAATGTGACAATTTTCAACTAAGAAATTTAGGTAGGTGTAGTTTGAGCAACTAGCAGATATTATAGTTCTTATCCTATAGGAATGCAGGGCTGAATACAAATGCACTGGAAGATAAACATTCTTTAGGCATAAATTTATAGATAATCGTAAGCTTTGGATATGTTCTATAAATGACATTTCTGGAGACTGTGAAAACAACTTCCCATCCCACACTATAATTCATGCTAAATGGATGAGAATGGTAGAAATTATGTCTTCTATAATATTGGTTTTAAATGGCTGTCATTTGCTTGTATGACTTTGTTTTATATAAAAAATCTTTAGGGAATATTTAATTAAATCATAATTGCCAAAAATATCCTTGTCAGGCACTACAGGACTATAGGGAAATGAAAAGACATATTGAAGAGAATCTCATTATCAAAGACCTGTTTAACACAAATTAAAATTGACTTATTTTAAATAGACTAGATGAAATTAACAGTCTATATCTGTGCAAACTAACATAGTTCAAGCATACCATGAAATAGATAGAAGAGTATATTAAAATATGAAGCATGTACTTGTTTGGGATATGAAAGTCATGAATAATAAGTATCCCCAAAAAATCTCTAAAATTCAAATGGCAAGAAACCTCAACAATAGTATAAACACCTCCAACTTTTTTCTCTCTTGTGGTTGTGCTCCTCAGCCCTGCAGTTTGCAGTTTCCAAAGTGCATTAAACAGAGTTGAACTCTCTCATTAACTGTAACAGTGTAGCAGGTTATTCATATTACTTTCACTGCTCAGGTACAGATCAATCAATTAGTTCAATAAAATCAGCACCTGCTACAAAATGAAGTGCTGATCTCTTTAATGAGTCACATAGACACAATATTCTGACTGTATGTATTAGACTAGAAAATACAGGTTGTTGGTTACTGGAAATGTCAGCTTGTTGCTCTGTAGGTGGGTAAAGACATCAAAGAAACAAGTTGTCCATATTTTACTTCAGGAATTTACAATATAAGGATCAAAGAATAACATGAAACATTCAAAAAGGAAACATAACCATTAGGCTAGGTAAAAAATAATATTTTAGAATGCAGTAAGAGAGAGTGTTTGGGATTCTAGGTGATTCAGCACTTGTGATAAAAAAATTCTGTTATTTAAAATATCATTCTTGTATATAGCCAAGACTCCTTAGAATTAATATTCTTAAAGTTTAACCATTAAGGTTTTCTACAAAAACGAGATCCTGTGTTCATTGCTTCCCAGACTTCTTGGCTCACTGCTCCTGAAGTCTCCAGGTCAGAGAGAAAGAAAAAATATTAACTTGCGTCTTTTCTTTGAATTTGCTTTTCCCCCAAGATATTTCCTGGGATTATTGACTTTTTACATAGTGTATATGACAATATGTTTGTCTGTGTCATCTTCATTGCACTTTCCTGGCACCCTGAAAATTTACAAACATTATTGTTTGTGATAGAAGCCTAATTAGAAAATGAGTAAGGAGAAGAAAGCTGTCAAGAGGTTTTAAAAACAGAGTGGCCCTTGATGAACATTAGCATATGTTTCAGTCTAATTCCTGCTTTTCTCTACCTGTTTTATTTCTATATTTTAATTAGAACACTGATCTGTGGCTTGTACAGTACAGGTTATTGAGCAGGCTTCCTACACAATCCAAAAGCAAAGACTGAAGAATTTGTGCTTCCTTCTGTTATTTCGCACCAGTGCCTGTACATAAAACTGAGTGTCCCAACACTAGCTGTTATGGATTAGCAGATTTTGAAACTCACTATCTCTATGGGATCAGTCTTGCTGACATTTTATCACAGATTAAACAGGGAATAGTTCTGAATGAAACTACAGAGCCAATAGAGAGATGATAGTTGAAAATAAATGTACTTTGCAGTTCCTAAGCATCTTTTAGAAGACTGAATATAGTCGTTCTTCTTGAGCAGTTTACATGAGACACTACAAAAGAAAGTAGAATTTTAAAATTACTTAGAAGAGAAGCCTAAGGATTAAATGTTTTCATCTTTGATATCCTGGGATTTTCTTTTATTCCCAGTTCTTAATATCATGTTGTATTAATATCAGGGACATAAATCCTTCACCATAATTCCATTAAGTCCCATTCACTTTCCTGAATTAGCAGCTGGTTCTTCTGAAGGCTGATTGTCTCCTCTGTTTTTATGTTTTTTTGTCAATCATAGTATTAAAGCAGGGAGAATATTAACTGGATTAAGGTAGTATTGAAGGCCACAGTAATTAAGACAATTCAGGGACACTTGTACTTGGTGTGTGTGATACAGCTCCAAACAGATAGAAATGAATCACTTAAATGCTGCTTAGCTTATCTATAATGGATATACATCTAACTGGACAAATTCTGCAGTTACTGGTAAAGTCTCACCTTGAGTGACGTTATATGTCACTCATAGTAGGCTTTAAAGTGGCACTGTTAGCTAAAATAGGAAATTTGCCCTTTGTGTAGAGATGCCTTTCTCACCTCCTTGAGGAACCAACAGGTTCTGAAAGTATTCCCCCATCTGGTTGATCCACACAGTATTCCTCAGTGTAGTTAATTAATTGTGGAATTTGAAGTGACAATGTGTGTTTTAAAATGAGCTCAATTGCTTTGCATGGGATAGTTCAGAGTTGTGGCACTATTTAAATGTTCACAAGTTGTTCTTATCTGGTTTGTAACTGCAGGTCAAAAATGTTAGGCATCTCCCTAGCGTGCTTCTCCTTCTTGTACCATATTTGACATATATCTTCATATATCTGTCTAGATGGCTTGAATACTCCCTGTTGTTAAAATGGCAATTTATTTTTGTACTTACTCAGCTGACATGAACTTACTCAAGGCTCTGATTCCTATTTAGATTCAGACCTTGTCAGCGAAGGGTAGTCATCTATTTTCTTTGAAAGTACTGGACTTCAGCTGGCAATATAGGACAGTCTTCTCAAGATCCTGTCAGACATAATCTCAAATGAGAATAACTTTTACCAAGGCAACTGATCTGAATTGCTCAAATACAAAATTTAGATGACTAAATGTGTCAAATTTGCATTGACTCTCATCCACGATAATGGATAATAAATATTCCTGTGTATGACTAAAATATATGTTAAAGCTTGGTATTCTTATGGACAAATCATATCTTGTATCCTTTAGTTTTATTTAAGAAGCATAAGCTTATTTAAAACCTCCAACCATATCATTTACTCTTGTCTGAAATATTTAAATTCAGCTGATTAAATATAAATCAGGCACGCTTACTTTATCACTACAGCTTTGTGAACAGAAATAAAACATTTTTGTTCTTTGTATGCTGCCCAGTCTATTTCCCCATACGAAGAAAGGACCTTGGCTTAACTGTGCAATTGAACATTACCATTACAGCCTCCTGCTCAGTCCTCAAAACAGTTTATTTTCTATTTCTCTTGAAGATATGAATTTGCTGGTTCCTTTCAGTTCATAGGAAGATGAACTTACATAAAGATTGTTTAAGAAAAGAGTGATTGAGTCACTTTCAGGGAAGGGAAGGGAAGGGAAGGGAAGGGAAGGGAAGGGAAGGGANTTCAGGGAAGGGAAGGGAAGTTCAGGGAAGTTCAGGGAAGGGAAGTTCAGGGAGGTTCAGGGAAGGGAAGGGAAGGGAAGGGAAGGGAAGGGAAGGGAAGAAACCTTTGTTTTAAAAAATAAAATTAAAAAAATATATCAACATCTTCCTTGTTTAAACAGCTGCAAGTCCTATGAGCTTCACAGAGAGCTGAAATGTTTCTGAGATCAATTAGCTTTGATACCAAATCATAAGAAATGCAAGATTTGGCAAAAGACAAATTTCACAAACAGATGGTTCTTACTGTGCACTCCTGAATGCTCAAACAATTTTGGTGATCTACCATTGTGAGAGACTGGAGGAGATTTTGGGCTGGAAACCTTTCAGGCAGGTGTGAGTGCATAGGACAGGTTGTGTCTTGCTCCAGTCATACCATGCCCAGCTCTGTACACCCCACCTCACCTCACCCCACCCCACTGGGGTCTGCATCCCAGCCTCTACAATGGTCACCAAGCCCTGGCATGTGGCAGGCAGTGCTCCTCACCCACCCTTGGAGTCCCTAACCCAGCTCCTGACTGGCACCAGACTAGAAGTCCCACCTGGAGGAAGGGCCCAGGAAAGCCAAAGTGTACTTAAGGCAAAGAGTAGTACAAGCACATACCTTGATCCCCCTTTCCCTGGATTTTACATCAATTGAAACGTGAGGTAGGTATATGTGTTCTTTTCTGTATCTCTTCTAATTCATTCTTCATGAAGTTTGAGTACAGTAATTTCACAACCATAAGGCGCACCTGACTATAAGGCGCACCCCCCGGGAGTCAGTAAAAATTGCAACATTGTAGACCAGATAAGGCGCACCCGTCTATAGGGCGCACTTTTTTTTTTGCAGCGAGGCTCCGCCCCCAGCTCCTCCTGCGAGGTTGCTGGCCGAG